>JARGCV010000744.1:257500-317213 GCA_034064705.1 Bothrops alternatus | reverse complement strand
GACTCAACTTTCCATCCTTCCAAGGTTGGTAAAATGAAGACTCAGATCGTTGGGGGGCAAGAAGCTGACTCTGTAAAACTGCTTAGAGCGGGCTATAAAGCAGTGTGAAGCAGTATATAACTCTAAGTGGAACGACCTAAGTACATAAGCATCTGAGAATCACGTGATCACCATCCGCAACCTTCTGAGCCAGCTTCCAACAAACAATGGGGGATTGCCGGATTTGCTTAAACAAGCATAGGATTCATTAACACCTGCAGTGAGTCGCTTAACAAAGTTGCAAAAAAAGCTTGTAAAATCAGGCGAGACCCACTTAACAATCGCCTTGCTTAGCAACCGGGGGGGGGGGGAAATCTGGTCCCAATTGTGGCGCAAGTCTAGCCCTGTTAAGGCAAGGCGGGAAAAGCCACCCTTCAGTTGTTATTCTTTACAGAAAGCTCAATCAATCGTTTGCATCTCAACACGCCCGCAGGGCTACGAATCTCGACTTAATGACAGCATAATATTAGAGGAGCGAGCAAGAATATTCCTTTCTGTGTTTAATAAGCTGCTTATCAACTATTAGAAAGGGAGGTGGGGAAAACAAACGTGGAAGCATGAGGCTCAGATATGTTCCCCAAAGAGCAGAGCTGGGCTGGCATCCATCAAACATTAGGCTTATTAACAGTAAAATATAGAGGAGAGAATCTTGTTAGATGCAAGGGGTGGGATTTAATATTATCTTTATATGTTATTTATTTATTTATTTATTTATTTATTTATTAGACTTATAAGCCGCTCTTCTCCAGGGGACCCAGAGCGGCTTACAACATAGATAAATAACAATCGCATTTAATAAGTCTAATATAAATTAAATTAAGATGATCATAAAGTTAAAACAATACCCCAAATTTTTTAATAAAAACATTCATCCAACATTCAACACCAATCATTCCCAGATCTGCCGACACAAATAAGTTTTTAATTCTTTTCGGAAGGCCAGAAGAGTGGGAGCGGTCCGAATCCCGGAGGGAGCTGATTCCAGAGGGTAGGGGCCGCAACAGAGAAGGCTCTTCTCCTGGGGCCCGCCAGCCTACATTGACTGGTCGACGGGACCCGGAGAAGACCAACTCTGTGCTCCTGCCCAAGGAGACACATCTATTTTGACTTTGGGGGAAGAGTCAGCTAATCCATAAAGATGGAAAAAAGAGTGCCTTTTTTAAAAGCCTTCTGCCTTTACTTGTTTGTTATCATTTTCTATTTTTATCCCCATCGTTGTGGCGCTAATGGACTGGGCAATCCATTATTTCATGCAGCCCATGAATTTTCTACTGTGGTCTATATTTTGTGTCTATTTCATGCAGCCCATGAATTTTCTACTGTGCTTTATATTCTATGTCCTAAGTCAGGGGTAGGCAACCTTGGCTCTTTGACGACTTGTGGACTTCAACTCCCAGAATTTCTGGGCCAGCATAGTTGGTTCAGAAATTCTGGATATTGAAATCCACAAGTCGTCAAAGAGCCAAGGTTGCCTACCCCTGTCCTAGGTTCACAAATAAAGATGCAGCCAAATTCTTAGGCTTAGTCCAGCATCTTTCTTTGATAGTGGCCAGCCATCATCTACCTAGGTCTAGCCTAGGGTTTGTCTAGTAAAAAGAAGGACTAGGGATGATATGGTAGTGGTGTTCCAATATCACAAAAAAGAGAAGGGTCAACCTCTTCTCCAAAGCACTGAAGGCAGGACAAAAAACAATGGAGGGAAACTAATCAAGGAGAGAACCAACCTTGAAGCAAGGAGGAATTTCCTGAGAGTTAGAACAATTAATCAGTGGGATAGCTTGCCTCCAGAAGTTGTGGGTGCTCCATCACTGGAGGTTTGAAAAATAGACTCAACAGCCATTTGACCAGGATGCTTGAGCAAGGGGATGAACTAGAAGACCTCTGAGGTCCATGAATTCCCCTCATCTTTCTTTGAAGTCCTCTCCATTGATGGCCATCGCTTATATCTTAGAATTACTGACAGTGCCCTGTGCCAAAGTCATCATTTACCCTACACCTTATTTCCACAGATAGGAAATTCTGTAGGAATGATGGGGGAATCATGCTCTTGCAGAGGTGCAGCTCCCAGAATCCTTCAGAAGATGGTGGGACCAAGGATCTTGGCTACGTATTGCTCAGAATCCCTTGGAAGCTGTCTTGAGAAGGGATGAGACAGCCCAGTTGCTACAGCATCCTTCTGCTGTTTACCACCGATTAAGCTAAAGTGATTTCATTAGAGGGAGATGTTTTAATTACAGAAAGGCTGAGATGGCGAGGTGGGCCCAGGTTAATTAGCCCCCCTGAGATATCAGAATTACCGGCAGTGAAGTTTACAAAGACTAACCTGTGACTCAGCAGAAGCAGAAGCTTTGCTTAATTGCCAGGTCTTTCGTTTGATTTATTTTTTTAGATTCCAGTCCCACCTTTCAACTTCAAAAGGTGGAGATGACCGCAAGTTCAGGTAGTCCTTGACTTAAAACCACAATGACAATCAGATTTTTTATTATTATTATTTTTGCTAAGGAAGGCAGTTGTTAACTGAATCACACTTAAAAGCTAACCTCTTTTTTTTCTGGACCTCTCTTCTTTCTCTACTTCGTACGAAGAGAACCTGTTTCGTAGCCAAAAAACAGAAGTTTGATCATGGGTTTTTTTCCACCCGACTAACCAGTTTTATTCAAAAACATATTTGTAAGCTGAAACTCACTTCATCCAAAAAAGAACATTTGCTGCTCAGAAACAGTGGGTTGTTTTCCATTTTTCTCTGCCCTTTTAAATTACCTGTAAAAGTTCCAGATTTAGGCATGTTTTTAAACCCCACTTCATCCCTAGTGGAACTTCCTAATTCTTTGTAGGGTCCTGTTAAGGAATCATTAAGCGATCTCTTAAGAAGTGTCTACAAAATTCTAATTACGTAAACAACCTAAGGTGCTCCTCATGGTAAGAATTTTAAGGTATCCATTTCATCAAGTTGACCCAATTTGGGGAATAGAAAGGACCACTCTAATTCTCATCAACAACCATGTAGTGGTTGTAAGAGACACGTGTGGATTTCAGAAACCTTTGTTTGTTTAGGTGTCTTCCACAAATCCTTGTCGAAATGCTTAGCCATCTTCAGAGTTTGCTAGGGCAGGAAAAGAATGCATAAATCAGGTTGGCTTTTTGTGAATTTATATCCGTCAGAAGAGGTGTCTTGTTATTAGTTTTAAAATCTGGTGGTCGGCTTCTCAAATAATCTTTTTCCTTGTTTGTTTTTTTAGTGTAAGGTTATAAATCTTGTTCTGAATTTTTAAAACCTGGGGGGGGTTCAATTTCTAAAAGAACTTACCTTCTTTTATTTGTAATGTTACAAATTTTGAGTATTGTATAAGTTTGTTTACCGTATATTATTTTAAGGATTTACGGAATACGGAACGAGTTAGAAAGGGACCTCGGAGGTCTTCTCATCCATCTCCCCCTGCTCAAGCAGGAGACCCCGTACCCTTTTCGACAAATGGCTGTCTGATCTCTTCTTGAAAGCCTCCAGTGATGGGAGCTACCCACAACATCTGGAGGCAAGGCGTTCCACTGGCTAATTGTTCTCAATGTCAGGAAATTTCTCCTTAGTTCTAGGTTGGGTGTCTCTTTAATTATTGCTTATTGTCCTACCATCAGGTATTTTGGGGAAATAAGTTGTCTTTCTCTTCTCTATGACAGCCCCTGGAAGACAGCTATCGTGTCACCCCTAAACCTTCTCTTCGTTAGAGTGGACATATCTAGCTCACCCATTCATTTATCCTCCAGACCCCTTACCATCTTTATTGCTCTTCTCTGCCCTCTTTTATTGGATTGCTAGAAAGCCCTTCCCACTGAAGATAAGGAATTCTCTAGAGCAATTGCCTCAAATACAGCCTTCTTGAGACCAGAGCTTCTCAGTAGCTATAGCATTTGCTTTCTACCTGATCCCTCGGTCCCTTTCCATCTTCCCTCTGGGACTGCCTCGGCAATCATCTGTTGATTTGCTATTGAACGCTCCAGCATTGCGAGAAACGACAGTCACCCGTTCTGTTGCTTGCTGTGGCTGGTTTGGGTAAAGAGGGCAGAATGTCTTCAGAATCTTCCAAAAATTGGAATCATGTTCGGCTTCTTCAGGCAGCTAGCGAGGGGCTGAAGACCATGGAGAACCATCATGCTTCCCAGAAACGGGAGAAGAAAGCCAAGAAAGAGTCTGCCTCTTTAGGAAAAGAAGAGCAGAAAGAAGAAGACGTTGGTCAGGAAGGAAGTCCTGCTTCTCCAGAGCTTCCCAACACCACAGAAAGTGACGGTGGGGACAAAGAGAGGCTGGCAGATCTGAGGAGCCATCTCCAAGCCCAATTTTCCATCAGAGAACAGGCAGAAGATCCCACTTCAGATGGTCAGCTGATGAAGTTGGTGGAGAACTTAGTCCATAGAGAAGAGGACAAAGCATTGCCTGTAAGTACTAATGAGAGTTTGGAAGGTCAAAGTACAGTTTGTCCATTGTGTGTGGATGACTCCACCGGTTATTGCAGCAGACTCTCCATGGAAGTCCAAAAGGCATTGCAAAGGGACCTGGCAGAGCTGAAAGAAGAGCTAGTGGCCAGCATTGAAACGATGAAGACAGAAGTTATGGAGGAGCTACACAACCTTCGCGAGACTCTCTACGCCTATAATGACCATCACTTTTTCCAGGACCTTAGCCCTCTGAAGGAGCTGGATGAGAACACCCTTGACCAACTGAAAGGAAGCCCTTACAGGACTCCCGAAGGTGGGAAGCTGGGGAATACCATCTCCCAAGAAGAGAAATTCAAATCCAGGTCTGTCCCAACTCTCCACCCACTTCATGTCTCTGGCCGAAACCAAGCAATGTTCCGAGCTGTGAATGCCATTACCACCAGGAATGGTTTCTACTCCAGCTTATCTAGATCGAATTCAGATCCTACAGAGCCAGTGCAAGCTCAAAGTATTGTCCTTCCACCAGCGGTCCCCAAATCAGCTACCAAGAAGCATCTCAGGAAGATGGCGCCAGCTTCCACTCCTAAAACGTACTCATCCAATGGGAAATACGGTGGGAAGATGGGATTCAAAATGGTGCCCCAGCACCACCTGCCTGGTGAAGGCAACGAAGGTCAACTTCACTGACCATCAGAGATTCTTCTGTTGATCGCTGAGGTCTCCGAGATCAGGAGGAAGAGTCCCATTTCCCAAATGGCTTTGACTGGCAGGTTCTGTAGGACACGCCAGGTCTTTCTAGAACGATAGCTTTGAGGTAACCCTAAACTGAACATTCACCCTACTGTCGTGTTTTTCTTTTGCAATATATAGATATGACTGTTGCAATATTCCCACAGTCACGTGATCAAAATTGGGAATTTAGCAACTGGTATGTATTTATGACAGTTGGTGGGGTTGTGTGACCGCCATTTCTAGTCTTCCTAGTCTTCCAACGATTGGTCCCAATTGTGATCGTGTGTCGAGGGCTACCTGTATTTTTAAATGGATGCATGTGTGTATGATTATTAATAATAGTATATTGTTGCTGTTTACTCTGATTGCCTTGGGTGCTTTGACAATCAGATCCTTCCCAAGTATCTAGGAAGCTGAAGACACTGAGATTAAAATGAGATGAAATGAGAGATAAATCACCGCCATCATCATTTTTGAACCATTAGTTAGAAGACAACTTCGCTCCAAAGCCCCAGATTTGATGGAAGGAACAGGAGAAGCCAAATTAGCTATTTTAGAAACAGCAGCCTGAACAAAGCAGATTCCAGCTAAGGGGCACATTAGCAGCACCACATGGAGGATATATAAATTACTCTTTCTCGCTTTTTTTTGTTGTGAGGGCTGGAAAAATAACAGCCCGTCCCTCCCAGGGCTACAAGGGGAGAGAATTCAGAGAAAAATCAATGAAGATTTATTTCCATAGGCCAGCAAGACCCATCGCTCTGGCAAAAGCCAAGTGAATCTGCTTTTTGTAGCTCTCGATAGAACATCTAATTAGCTGGCTGTGTCTTTGTCAATATGCTTCTGTTACACCCCTGACGGAGGATCGGAGAGCCGCTGGGCAAGAAATAGATCACCTGGGAATTTCTGACACTTTTGACAGGATCCCCGGTGCAAGACCCACCAAACAGGTAGTGTGTCTGTTATCGAGTGCAGATACCTCCTGTAGATTCGAGCTGATGGCACGGTGGGCTTCCTGCAGCAGTCGTGGTTTAACAGAATAACAGAATAACAAGAGTTGAAAGGGACCTTGGAGGTCTTCTAGTCCAGCCCCCTGCTCAAGCAGGAGATCCTATACCATCTCAGATAAGTGACTGTCCAGTCTCTTTTTAAAAACCTCCACTGTCGGAGCACCCACAACTTCTGGAGGCCAGCCCTTCCACTGATTGTCAGGAAATTCGTCCTTAGTACTAGGTTGAATCTCTCTTTGATAAGCTTCCATCTATTACTTAATAACAACAGGACAATAGAATCTGGAAGGGACCTTGGAGGTCATCTAGTCCAACCCCCTGCTCAAGCAGGAGATCCTGTAACATTTCAGGCAAATGGTCTCTTCTTGAAAAGCTCCAGTGATGGAGCACCCATAACGTCTGGAGGCAAGTCGTTCCACTGATTGATTGTTCTCAGTGATGGGAAATTTCTCCTGACATTTCTAGGGAGAGATCATTGCTTAATGGGGGGCGAAATTACAGGTAGTCCTCAACAATCATTCACTTAACAATGGTTTGGAGTTTCCACAGGGCTCAAAAACAGTGACTTGCAACTTGTCCTCCTAATAGTTACAACCCTCGCAATCAATCTCAGTTGCAGTTTGGGTGTTTGGCAACGCTCTCACATTGATAACAGTGAATGGGAGACTGTGGCTAGCCCAAGGTCACCCATCTGGCTTTATGTCTAAGGCAGAACTAGAACTCATGGTCGCCTGCTGTCTTCAGCACTCCCTTTAATGTTCATGAATATCTAACCTTCCTTTGCCAGTGCCTCAACTGAGCAATTCTGGGGGGGGGGTGAAAAAAGAAGGTGCAAGGCTATTAATTTTGCCCAAAAAAACACAACCCTTTGTGAGTCGAAACTCCGGAGATTGAGAAAATGGTGTAAGCTAATTCATGAGGACAATTTAAATAAACACGATGTTGTTGTTTTTCCCCAGTCTTGGCATCGCTTTGAATGTCCCTCTGCTTTGATATTGTGAATATGTGTTATTCTTTATACTGTTTCCATCTTCCCTTAAAATATTAACTTGAATCCACAATGGTCTGAGAATCAGTGTCTCCAACTTAATACCAATCAGCACAAAACGAAATACTACCTTACCCAGACCTAATCCACATATCAAAAGATAAGGTCTGCAAACACAAAGAGAGTTAATTGAATTAAGTCTCCCGGCAGAATTGTATGTTCACAAGGATTCACACACACACACACACACACACACACACCTCAGCACGTAGATACTTCCACACCTTGGGCAAGCTCCCCCTATAAAGTTTTGCCACTGTACCCCATTTCTCTGCAGCCTGCCCCTAAAAGCAAACCATTTTCCTTTTAGGAATAAATATTTCTTCTTTCTTCGCAGCTGCCTGCACCTCATTTTTATTTATACTTGGGCAACCCCCAGCTTAAGTTGGAGCCCCGAATTCTTCTTCTGAGAGTTCACATCCTGTAGAAAAGACTCAGAAGCAGATCTTCTGCAGCCTTAATTGCAGAAAAGGACTCCAAAAGGGAAAGGCAATCCTGGAGGAATCTGATCCCAAGGTTGATCTCTCCACCGAGAAGTAAGACTACCATCTCAGGTGGCCTTTCTCGAGAGAGGGAAGAAATAGTGTGCTGGAGGCAAAAGAGAAAGAAGGTGGTGTCTGAAGCATATCTCATTACACCGCCTCCCCTAGACTTCTGGCCACCGACATGATTTATTTATACAAACATTTTCACACCCCCTACTTTGACAAATCGACATTTTGCAGTGTTGTAAAAGGGAGAGAGAGAGAGAGACTAATATATCAACCTAAAGCCAAGAGAAATCCAACTACAAATCAGGTAATAAAATCTGCCTGTGAGTCAGCTTTACCACTTTTAAGTGCCCGTATGCCCTGTGGAATCTTAAGAGCATTCTCAAAGGACCGGAGGCTGGGAGCGTATAGCAAAGTCTCCCAAGTATGGGAACAGCCAGTCTTGGGCTTATTGGAGCATATCTTTCTAGCATGGTTCAAGACCCAGCAGCGAAGGTGGTTCTGCAAATATCCACATTTGTCTGTGTGTGTGTTTGTGCAAACTTTAAAGTCCAGGGACCATACAACCAGTTCTTGGCAATATAGTTGCTACATTTTGGGCCTGAAATGTGCATCATTTTGAGACTGGAAACACAGAGTAGAGTAGAGTAGAGTAGAGTAGAGTAGAGTAGAGTAGAGTAGAGTAGAGTAGAGTAGAGTAGAGTAGAGTAGAGTAGAGTAGAGTAGGGTAGGGTAGGGTAGGGTAGGGTAGGGTAGGGTAGGGTAGGGTAGGGTAGGGTAGGGTAGGGTAGGGTAGGGTAGGGTAGGGTAGGGTAGGGTAGGGTAAAGTAGAGTAGAGTAGAGTAGAGTAGAGTAGAGTAGAGTAGAGTAGAGTAGGGTACGGTAGGGTAGGGTAGGGTAGGGTAGGGTAGGGTAGGATAGAGTAGAGTAGAGTAGAGTAGAGTAGAGTAGAGTAGAGTAGAGTAGAGTAGAGTAGAGTAGAGTAGAGTAGAGTAGAGTAGAGTACCGGTAGAGTAGAGTAGAGTAGAATAGAATAGAGCAGAACAGAATGATTACAGAAAAGAGGGAAGGGAAGGGAAGGGAAGGAAGGGAAGGGAAGGGAAGGGAAGGAAGGGAAGGGAAGGGAAGGGAAGGGAAGGGAAGGGAAGGAAGAGAAGAGAAGAGAAGAGAAGAGAAGAGAAGAGAAGAGAAGAGAAGAGAAGAGAAGAGAAGAGAAGAGAAGAGAAGAGAAGAGAAGAGAAGAGAAGAGAAGAGAAGAGAAGAGAAGAGAAGAGAAGAGAAGAGAAGAGAAGAGAAGAGAAGAGAAGAGAAGAGAAGAGAAGAGAAGAGAAGAGAAGAGAAGAGAAGAGAAGAGATTGCAGAAGAGAACAGAACAGAACAGAGAGTACAATGGATAGGATGGGATGGGACGGGACAGGACAGCGTAGAATAGAATCTTTCTCGCAAGCCTTCTTTCCTGGCTCTTTTTTCTCCCCTTAACAATGTAAAAAACAGACACGCACACACAAATACACCTACACATTTAGTCCGTTGGACTTCAAGCAGCTGAAATGCTCCACGGCTCCTTTCCATAACCTGCTTGCCTCGCTTGGTCAAACTCCTAATGGTGCTGCGTCAATCATTCTACCAGGAGGCCCGGGGCAGCATCTGCTTGAGAGATGTTGCCCAGCAGCTTTGCAGAAAAAAAAAAACCGAAGCTGTTCTGCGCTTGCTGCAGAGGTCTTGCTTCACAGTATTCTTTTAAAGAAACAAAACACGGCCGTGTGACATGGATTGATGCTTGAGTAATAGCTTTTTCTGTCGTGAAATGCCTCTAAAGCATCCACTTCTTCCATTTTTCCTGGAATTAAGGAGAAACTTCCATTAGTTGAGGACACTCAACTAATGGGACAGCTTTGCCTTCAAAAATCATGGGTTGCTCCATCCATTTTTAAGAAGAGACTGGACATTCACCTGTCTGAGACGGTATAGGTTCTCCTGCTTGAGCAGGGGGCTGGACTAGAAGACCTCCAAGGTCCCTTCCAGCTCTATTCTATTCTAAGTCTAATCCTTTTCATTTAATTTGCTGCATTGGACCAATACAGGTTAAGGGCTTAGTTTAGAATTCAGAGAATTGAGCAATATCCAGATATTAAATCCAATAAACCAAGGTTTGATTCATGTGAGGTAAATATGCTGCTAGTCCTCAGCATGCAGTCGCAAGGGAGGGGCAGAATTTCCACTGTTAAGTAAGGCAATTGCTGAGTGAGTCACATCCAATTTTACAACCTCCCTTTGCTAGGATTGTTAAACGACTGGCCACAACTGTTAAGTGACTCACACATGGCCATTAAGCCAACCGGACTTGCCCCACTGACTTTGCTCCTCAGAAACCCCCCCCAAGAAGTTCACAAACGGGGATCACATCAGCCAGGATGCTGCAACCCTCCTAAATACATCCTGGTTGCCAGGCACCCAAATTTTGACCTCGTGAAGGTGAGGATGCTGCCGTGATGGTGAGTGTGAGGACCCGTCGTAAATCACTTTTTTTCAGTCCTACTGCAATTCTGAACGGTCGCTAAACATAGGGGTTAAAAACCGAGGACTACCTGTAGAACACAAACTCAGCATTTAGGTATGTCTCTAGGGATCCTCTCGTCCTCTCCATGCTTTCAAGCCACATCCTTATTCACAGGACAGAATTTCAACAGAATTTGGACACACACACACACACACACACCCGTTAGCAATCCATAAATCAAAACAGCCTTATAGAAGACCCCCTAAAGCACAAATATTTGTTTTTTTGCTCATGTGTTAAAAAAGAAGAAGAGGAAGGCAATGGCCTTTCCCAAAACTAACTTTAGCTACGTTTTCCTTGGGGCTAAATTTAAATCTATAATTAAGACCAAGAGAAAGGGATGTGGATGTCTCTTCTTAATAGGTCTGCTATTTCTAGAAAAATAAAAAATAAAAAACAACAACTCAGCAGGCCTGGCTTCTCTTATTTCCTGAGCGGTAATGCAGCGGGTTGTGTGTGTGGGGGGGGGTTGATTTATAGATTGGTTCGTTCCCCCCCCCCATTTTTGTGCTCAAAACCCCTTTGGAAACCCAAGCTGCAAAGAAGAGCTGAGTTGCCCACAAGAATTTCAGCGATGGAGTGAATTATATCAGCCCCCAAAGGAGGCGACTGGCGAAAGGATCCCTAGAGCAGGGTTCATACACGTCTGCAGTTATCCATACAGTGTGTTAAAACAAGGCAATTCCAACCTTAGATTTCTCTACAGCCTCAGGAGGAATCTGAAATGGTTTCAGATGTTGCTGAACTACAAAAGCTAGCATCCTCCACCACTGGATAGGCTCTGGAGTCTCACCACAGCTGGAGGACCCCCACCACCCCCACCACCCCGTTTCTCATCAACTAACTCAAGCCCAGTGGCATAATGTGATTTATTTCCCATTTTAAGGGAGGAAGAAAAAGCCAGAGAGAGGGTAGAATTATAGGGAGAATAGCCCTACCTAGGAACAAGGCCTTAGGGCTCATTCAAATCAAGCCAAGCCAGCTTCGATTCATCTCCAGATACATCTGGAAGAACTTTCTGTGTCCACCATCTCCCTCTAAACTGGAGGTAGGTGTTAAGAGAGGGAGCGATGCAGAAAGCAGCAAAGGCCTGACCTCAGCCAGAATTCCTGAAGCCTTATATGACCAATTCTCAAGGAAATGCATTCAGTTTGGTGACATTCTTGTAACATAGGTGAGCAGCGATACAGTTCCTGCTTGAGACTGTTCGCGAGGGATAATTTGGTTGCCTGCACCTCACCTCCGTTCGTGTAAAGGAAGCCCCGCCCTTTTTTTTCAACATGTGACGATGTGGCCCCCATCTTGAGTTTGGGGACTCTCCTAGAGGACGCTCTGCCCCTGTGGCAGTGTCTACAATTTGAGTGATAGGTCCCTAAAGTAGATTATAGTGGTTCTGATGGGATTCAACTCAGATTTGTTATGAAGCTTGTTTCTGATTTCCCCCCCCCCATTCTTGGCTTTTCTTGGAATGGATGTTTAGGTGGCAGAGAGGGGACTCCCTCCCCACTGCCTCAACGACCCTGATGAAAAGGTAGAATAGCAACCCTCTTGATTGTTTTGTTTTCAGAGATTCAATTTGGTCCCGCAAGTGGTCTAAGCTGGTGGTTGGGACGAATGAAATGGAGTCAGCCCCGTCGTAGAAAAATTAAGAACTCTGAATTTATTCATTAGAACTTCAATTTACATAATTTCAGACCTTCCTTTCCCATGCTGGCAGAAGGTGCCTTGTGTGTCATTCTTCTGCTTGGCATGAGGACCACTCATCCGTTGGCCAAGGTGAAAGCTTTCCACCTATCTTGTTTCATTGTTGGCCCCCTTTACGGTGGCAATCATGAATCGGACGCCTTTGATTGCAATACAATTGTCCCTTTGATTGCAATACAATTGTCCCTCAAACACCCCATGATTCTGGACTTGTGCCTTGCTCAACTCAGATAGGGAAGCGTCACACTGAAGAACCACACCTAGGAAGGTGCCACAGATCTATAATGGATTCATGACTGGCCATTCGCTCAGACAACTAGGAGGAGCCAGAGAATTGGCCAACCAAACAAGACAAGAGCAGAGGAAGAAATACACTGGCAACAAGAGAAGAGCCGCCACTGATGGTGGCATCACGGGAAGCATAGACGGTGCGGCCATTAAGAAGCTGTAAAGGACGGAAGTTGTTGACCATTTTCTGTGCTGTCCCAGCTGAATTTTTGAAGTACGTAGTGTCCACAAATATATTCAGCTAAAACAAGAGAAGAAAGAGAAGGGAAGGAGTGCTCTACAGCCAACCCAATACCTCTGTACATTTGTCAATTGGTGGTCAGCCATCTTGACCACACTGAAATGTGGACAGTTTTTGTTGGAAATGAAAAGACCAGCTTTGAATGTGAGGATGAAGGCAGTGTGGGTGTTACCTGAGATCTGCTGATGGGGATCTTCTCTTCAAATACTGTCCAGGTGACCGCTTCATCACAGTTTGGTGTGGTGAGAGATCCTTTGTAGCGGTAATATTTGGACAAGGAAGCCAAGCTGGGGAGAAGATTGCTCAAGGAGAAGGTGGATGCCATGTCAACATATTCTCCTAGGCAAAAGCATAACCATGATTGGTAGTGGAGAAGAAGAAGAAGAAGCTCCATTCTGGATTGGTTCAGGATAAGATGAAAGGAAGTTAATACGGTTGTGTGACAGACACCCAGCACTCATTGAAAGAAAGCACAGGAGATGTGATGTTCTCACCTCAGAATCTCCGAAGGTGTTGAGGGCTTCCAATTGATTTGGCCTCCCAATAGGACTACAGCTCCTCAGGTTACTAAAGGACTCGTGACAACAATTTTGAGCTAGGAATTGGGCTCCCCGTCCCACCCACCCACCCAGAAATCTAGAGTATATCTTACTCAGTTCAGAGAACCTACTTCAGAACACACATGAGCAACAATAATGCTGTGTTTCATGAAAGCAGCTGCACTTATTCCAGGCTTGAGTAGCTGCAGTTAAAGCCTCCCCACAGCATCCATGCACTCCGGGGGAAAGACATAGCTGCTTTAATGAGTCATAGACAGAAGAAGCATTCATCTTCCAGTGCTTGGATAAGAAGCTCACCTGCACGAGTGATGTTTCTCAGGCTGGCAACGACAGTGTTGTAATTAGTGTTATCAGTGTCTGCTACCTGCAAGATAATGGGAAGAAGTCAGTTCTACAACCTGCAAGGTAGCCAAAGGCAGAAAAAGTAGGTGGACATCTATTGTCCTCTACAGAGGATGACCAGTTATTTGAAAGGCTGTTTTTTTTCCAACTCTGGTTTAAATAATAACAACAACAACAAAACAAGCCATTCTTGAAGCTGTCCACCCAAGGAAGCAGCAGCTGGACATCACATTAAAACTGATCCGAAGAATCCTAATCCTTTATTTCTGGATATTAAACCTAGTCAAAGGAATGTGGGGTCCTTGGTACTCTCTGACCTTGGTAGTTTGCTTGTAGACATCATTATCCAGGAAGCAATGTCCACATTCAATAGCACTGATGTTGTTATCTAGTTGGGTCACGAAAGGTCTCCAAGCCCAGAGAGCACCAAGGATCCCACTGTTCAATCCTGACCTTCTATTCTAATCAAAGAAAGTCAAAATAAATCATGCTTCTCTGGTTCACATTGCGCCATTAGAACTTAGCAGCTAGGATGGAGTGATGAATTTGGGGCGGGGGGGGGGAACACATCTGAAAAGTTCTTGTTACAGCCCACAGAAGCCAGGACTGAAGGAACTGCACCCCAAAGCTTCAGAGGCTCATAACATAAACTTTTTCATCAGAAAATGTTGACCTCCTGGCAAATATATTTCTGGGACCGTACCTTGAACAGAAAACTCAGGACAGCGAACCCATTTGGATGTTGCTTAGCTTCACTGATGGTTTTGCATCTGAGGTTCACGTGTACGATGTGCAGCTGTGAATAAAGGAACAGAAGGACTGATAAAGGAACGTTTCTCTATCAGTCAGCTTCTTCTCAATTCATTGCTGTCTCCCCGTTGTCTTCGTTCCTAAGTAGCCAGTATTTAATCTCTAGGGCGCTTTTTCAACAGGCAACTGGACTTCCTTTGTTTTTGCTTGAAGACAATTCGCTTCTTGAGTTCTGAAGAAGTGAAGAAGTTCTGAAGAACTGAAAGTTCTGAAGAAGCTTCTTGGAGGAGAAGCGAAACGTAATGTAATGCTCTCTACATGGGGCAGCCTTTGAAGAATGTCCGGAGACTGCAGGTAGTCCAGAATGCGGCCGCGCGAGCTGTCTTGGGTCTTCCAAGACATGCTCATATTACCCCAGCCTTTCGTGAGCTGCACTGGCTGCCAATTGGTCTCCGAACACAATTCAAAGTGTTGGTTATGACCTATAAAGCCCTTTATGGCAATGGACCAGGATACTTGCGGGACCGTCTCCTGCCTCATGAATCCCAGCGACCAGTTAGGGCGCACAGGGTTGGCCTCCTACGGGTCCCGTCTGTTAGGCAATGTCATCTGGCGGGGCCTAGGGCAAGGGCCTTCTCCGTTGCTGCCCCAGCCCTCTGGAACCAGCTTCCCTCGGAGGTCCGCGCTGCTTCCTCCCTCCTAGCTTTCCGGAAAGCGCTGAAGACACATCTATGCCGACAGGCTTGGGGTGTATGAGCGGTGCTCTGCCCCTGGGTCCTAGGAATGTCCCTCCATCAGCGGCTGTGAGTTGAATGTGTTTGTATGTTGTGTGAATGGAATTAATTTTTTAAATTTTTAAATTAATTGTGTTTTTGAATTGTTTTGTTGTGAGCCTCCCCGAGTCTTGGGAGAGGGGCGGCATATAAATTAATGAAATAAATAAATAAATAAATAAATAAACAAACAAACAAACAAACAAACAAACAAACAAACGTCTTCAAGGAAAAACAACGGAAGTCCAGTTGCTTCTTGAAAAAAAACACCTTTGGAACAACCATGACCTGGATGACTAAGAATTTCCATAGACATTTAATCACTATACACACAAAATGTCTGCAGAGAGTTTCCCGTAGATCTTTTCCCCTTTTCTCTTTTCTCCCTCTCTCCAAAAATTATGTCCATGTTTGCAAAATTCATAATTTTCATAAAGAAACCTTCATCAACCCACTGCAGGGGCTGTTTTGTCTGTCTTGTCATTGGGACTTCCAAAAACAGGAGGGAAAAAAAAAGATTTTGAGTTGTTTTTCCAGGCTTTTCACCATATTTGGGGGCGAAGTCCTTAACAGAACATGTTAATGTCCTGTGTCTTTGCCCTCTTTCCTGCTGACATCTATGGCTGGGGAATACTTGCTAAATGATGGCTTGTAAGTCAACAACTACCTTTACAGGATTCTGGTTCATGCGATAACATGCTGAGGACTTTAAGAGAGCTTCACACACACACACACACACACACACACTAAAAATGCTGCTTTGTCATTTAGTAAATTTAATATCTGAGGGCCAGGTGTTAAATTTACTAAAATGGTACAATTTTTGTGATTTTGTGACCCAGAAGGCTGTGCATCTGAATATTCCCAAGGTGTATGCTTTTAAGACAGGGTCCCGCCTTTATTTCTAGATGGACCTAAACAGATCAACTGCACACAGCCATTCAAAGATAGATAAATAAATAATAACATCTCAAAACAAAACAACAGCCCACGTTTAATACAGTCTAATTTTATAGTTCTCAAGGCTAAGGGGTTGCAGCCACATTAATACCACGATGTTGGTTGGGAGTGGAAGTCCCTCCCTCTTAAAGCAGGCTGGCTGGGGGATTCTGGGAGAGGAAAGTCCTCCCCTGATAAAGCATGCCAGCTGGGAGATTCTGGGAGTCAACCTCCAATAGGGCTAGTAACACTAACCCACAAACACAAGTTGATCGCAAGTTTCATTCTTCCCGTTGAAGCTTTTGGCAACGCAAAGAAGCTAAAGTCACACCCCCCCCTTTTTTTAACAACTAGCCAAAAAAGGCCATTTTTCAACCCGTTTGAACATTAAATCCTTCCCATTAAACACTAATTCTGGTGGAAAAAAAAATACCACGATGTTGGATTGAAGTCCGACTGGGCGCTCTGAAGGGATGCAATGGGGAAAGTAATGAATACATTTGATAAAATAAAAGTTGAGCTGGAACAGCGGCCCTGTTCACAACTATCCAAGGAGGGCAAGGCAAAGACGCCATGAAATTTGAAAGCCAGTTGTGCTGGTTTGTAAATGGTGAACGGAGAGGGCAATTCCTGAACTCTGAAAAAAAGTCATGGACGCTTCTGAAGAGCAATAACACCCCGCTGGTTCTCCAGCAACTCACTTGATGGTTAAACTCCCTAAAATGAAATGACAGAGAGCAAAAGATCAACCTCAGCTGCTCAAAAGCCCCTTTGATGTCTACGGCCATGATGAAGAGTGGGATTGTGTTTAGTGAAGTGGACCAAATGGAGGGGCCTCTCAGGCTGGCCTTAATTAATAGCTACTTTCTTTGAAAAAAAAACAGAGAAGTCATTTGGGGTCGCTGATTGCATGCTGTTGAATGGGGGGGTGTTCCCTTTGAACAAGCGTCCAGGAGAGGTTTACGCCCCCAGCCCCCCTTTGCACATTTAGAAAAAAAAACACAACTAAGCAGTTCTTGGAACGGGCCTGATTAAAACTGTGCTGAGGACCTTTTTTCTTTTTCTTCATTGTGAGTAAAAAGGACTGGCCTGTGCGGACCCACAACCATCATCTCAGAAAAAAGAAGAAAAAATACTGATATTCTGTCAATCAGAGTAGATAAGAAGAGATAATTAAAAGAAAGATGGATGGATGGATGGATGGATGGATGGATAGATAGATAGATAGATAGATAGATAGATAGATAGATAGATAGATAGATAGATAGATAGATAGATAGATAGATAGATAGAGGGGGAGAGGGGGAGAGAGAGAGAGAGAAGGAGAGGGAGAGGGAGAGATGGGTGGAACAATAGATGATAGATGAGATAGATAGAAGATAGATACAAGATAGATAGATTAATAGACAGGCAGATGATAGATAGATAGATAGATAGATAGATAGATAGATAGATAGATAGATAGATAGATAGATAGATAGATAGATAGATAGATAGATAGATAGATAGATAGATAGACAGACAGACAGACAGACAGACAGACAGGATGATAGATAGATAGATAGATAGATAGATAGATAGATAGATAGATAGATAGATAGATAGATAGATAGATAGATAGATAGATAGATAGATAGACAGACAGACAGACAGACAGACAGACAGGATGATAGATAGATAGATAGATAGATAGATAGATAGATAGATAGATAGATAGATAGATAGATAGATAGATAGATAGATAGATAGATAGATAGATAGATAGATAGATAGATAGATAGATAGATAGATAGATAGATAGATAGAGCGAGCAGGCAGAGAGAGAGAGAGAGAGGAGAGAGGGGGAGGGGGAGAGAGGAACAGGGAGAGAGAGAGGGAGGGAGGGAGGGGTGGAACAATAGATAGATGATAGATAGAAAACCAAAAGTTTTCTAAATGTACTTTGCACTAAGCTTGTATAACCATAAACAGCACAGTATATACTTCTCCTCCTCCTCCTCCTCCTTTCTTCCTCCCTCCCTCCCTCCCTCCCCCCTCTCTTTCTGTCTCTGTCTCTCTCTCTGTCTCCAGCTTTGTTCCTATCTGTTTGATGACCATCCCAAAAATAACCCATGTCATACCAGGTGCTCTTCGGCATCGTTTCAGCGGCACCTGAACCAGCTATCCAAACCCAACGCTGAACTTACTTCCATGGGATACTGTATCCCATCAATGTAGTGTTCGGAGCCATTCCTCTTGAGGTCCCCCCAGTGGAAGTGGAACTGCAAGGCCCGGTAGGTGTCCCTCAGGCCTCCTCTGGTGATGTTGATTTGCTCGGCAGCAGAGGCTCCATCCAAGGTCATTTTGACTAGAGGGAAGGTCAACTGGTAAACACAGTTTCAGAGGCAAAAAAAGGACCCGCCTACCCATCTGGGAGCTACCCAGTCTTCCTCACCCCTTCCAGCCTTCTGAGAGAGAGAGAAAAAATTAGAGGAGCTCTAAGTCAGAAATCTGGGTTTGGGTTCAAGGCTGGGGAAGACGCCTGCAGAAGAAATCCCAACCTCATTGGCCCACCTTCGTCGCCATTGTTCAAGAGTCTCCATCTGCCCGGCGGCGCCTGGTCGTAGCCTTCGAACAGGATTTCATCCAGGCTCCGGTCCCGTCGCACTTTTCTTCGATCGATGTTAATGGGAGACTGGTTCTGTCCCGCACATCCCGACGTGATCTCCTTCCAGTGAGAAGGGCCTAAAGAGGCCAGGAGAACATTGCAGAGGAAGGACTTGGCACAGGGTGCCCGAGAGTAGCTTGCCTTGATTTTTTTAAAAAAAATTTATACCCAGCCTTGATTATTTTTATAAATAATTCAAGGGGGCGAACATACCTAATACTCCCCCTCCCGTTTTTCTCTTCCCAGAACAACCCTTACTTTACTTTACTTTACTTTACTTTGACTTATAGGCCGCCCTTCTCCTCAGACTCAGGGCGGCTCACAGCAAATAATACAAGTACAAAATATAAATTAGTTAAAATAATAATATACAATATAAAAAACAATAAAACTATACCCACTCATACAACATACAGTCCCAGTCAAAGGCCCAGGGGCAGAGCGCAGCTCACAAGCCCCAAGCCTGTCTGCATAAATGTGTTTTCAAGAGTTTTCGGAAAGCTAGGAGGGAAGGAGCAGTACGAACCTCTGAGGGAAGTTGATTCCAGAGGGCTGGGGCAGCAACAGAGAAGGCCCTAACCTGTGAGGTTAGTTGGGATGAGAATGAATGAGAATGAGACTGGCCCAAGGTCACCCAGCCGGCTTCCATGCCTAAGGCAGGACTAGAAGTCACCATCTCCTGGGGATTGGCCCAAAGTCACCCAGCCAGCTTCCATGTCCAAGGCAGGACTAGAACTCATTGTCTCCTGGTGATTGGCCCAAAGTCACCCAGCAGGCTTTTATGTCTAAGGCGGGACTAGAACTCACAGTCTCCTGGGGATTGGCCCAAAGTCACCCAGCCAGCTTCCATGTCCAAGGCAGGACTAGAACTCACAGTCTCCTGGGGATTGGCCCAAAGTCACCCAGCCAGCTTCCATGTCCAAGGCAGGACTAGAACTCACTGTCTCCCAGTGATTGGTCCCAAATCACCAAGCTCACTTCCATGCTTAAGGCAGCAAGCTGGCTGGGGAATTCTGGAAATTGAAGTCTACATATCTTAAAGTTCTCAAGGTTGAGAAATGCTAGCATAGTTTGAAGGACTCTTGGTCAAATGCCCTCTTGGCATCTATTAACCACTTCTGCTTGCAGTTGGCTTCAAAACAAGGCAATGCCCATTATCCGTTTCCAGCAATCCTTCAGAAATCTCCCAGAGATTCTCTTTGCAAGCCTCCTTTTCCTTTACTAGCTAATTTCATCAACCTGTTAAACCACTTTCTGAAGTCCCTCTTTTGGCCCAGCCAAGCTCCCAGATTGGTAAAACTCTTGAGAAAGAACCAGTAGGACCAACGATTGCTTGGATCGGAAGTTGAGGAGCTTCCATTATTTCCCAGATTGTACACAATACACAATTTGGATCATAAATAGATCTACTTCTCTACTTCACCTGTACAGAACATAACAGAGTAGAACAACAGAGTTGGAAGGGAGCTTGGAGGTCTTCTAGTCCAGCCCCCTGCTCAAGCAGGAGATCCTATACCATTTCGGACAAGTGGCTGTCCAGTCTCTTCTTAAAAACCTCCAGTGATGGAGCGCCCACGATTTCTGGAGGCAACTGTTCCACTTCACGGAAGGCATTCTCCATACCTATTTCTTTGCCACCCAGGTCAATGTTCCTTGCTCTCAGTTATGACAACCTTGATGTAACAATAGGAAAAGGACGTGTTTTTTTTTTCAATCTTTCCATCCAGCCTTGGTTAAACGGAAGCGATATATTGATCCTTTTTTCTCAAAGCAGGATTCTGGTATAGATCAACAAATTCTGCCAGCAAATTGGGTTGTCTACAGTCAACCAAATCCTTAATTTTCCTTTATTGTTTCTTGTACTTTTCTCTTGCAACAGTCTCCGTTCAACTTCACAAAAGGGGTTTGGCTTATTTATAATTCAACAGGATTTCCTTGCTGGGCCTATATTTAATCTGACAGATAAAACGAGCTGCTTTAGCATCATCCGTGACTCTTTCTAAAGAGCACCAGCGCCAACCTCATTCTGTTTTGCTTTCAGCCTCTCTGTGTTATTGGGTCCTCGCCAAGAGATAAACAACAGTCGTGGACTTGTGGGTATCTGTCTTAGTGCTCAGTCGCCTCATTTTTCCACCTGACTATTTGAGGATAAGTTTATTTTTAATAAAAATAAAAATCAAACAAGGAAGCCACCGTCTCCTAGACATTTTTTTTTCTTCCAAAAAAGGCTTCTCGGTTCCAAATAGATTCCAGATAAAATAAGAAGATGCCACTATGAGTCAGAGCTTCCTTTAGATGTCAACCCATCTGGCTAGAAAAAAAAAATGAAGATGTAGAAAGAAAGCCAGTTTGGTAGAGTTGGACCCCCCACAAGGAACGATGGAAGGGGGCTGTCTGGTTTATGACTCTGGGTGTGGATGTTTTAAGGCTGTGTCTGCACATCTGGCACCCACTGATGGTCTTAAAATTTCACAAATGCCTGTGAAAGATGGGAACTTTTGTTCTTCGTAAAACGTGAACTTTTCTTTAAAAGTAGAATATTCTAAGCAGCTGATCAGCCTCACTGACACTGGAACAGCATTAAAAGTACGATCTTCTGATAGGCATACATACTTTTACTGAGATGAATCTAATTCTGAATTTGGTCACAGCAGCTAGACTGCTGGTGGGACAATACTGGAAGAAGCCAGAAATACCACCTATTGAAGTTTGGACTCTGAAAGTAATACATTTGGCAGAAATGGAGAAAATTTTGGCATATTTGAAGGATCGCTCGAATGAACAATATGTGATAGACTGGAAACAGTGGATAGACTATAGATAAGAGAAACACCAATCAAATAAAATGTAACAGGCGTATAGTTGAGGCTTGACGTGAGGAGTGAGGAATGTTTACCAAATCAGACGTTTACAAAGACTAATACTTAGTGTTTTCTTAGTGGTTTAGGTTCTATGATGACTGCTTCTTAATATGATCTTATGTTTAATGTTGATTGTTTTAATAATAAATAAAAAAAGTGAAGATGGAGGAGGAGGAGGAGGAAGGGAAGGGAGTAAATGGTTAGGGAAGGGAAGGGAAAGATGGAATGAGAAGTAGAGCTGAAATAAACACAGAACAGTTGCACTGTTCATTTCATGAATACTTCTGAAAGTAAAGTATCTTCGGATTGAAATGCAAATATAAAGCAAAATTAGAGTTTGATTCACATAATCCCTAATGAAATATAAAACCTAAATATAAAGCCTCTACGCAAGAATCATGGTCTCTCAGATACTTGCTTTATATTGTCCTGATAAGAATATCTTGCAGTATCTCCCATTACGTCACACCCAACTTCCTAACCTGTTTTTCCTCTGGATGCATTGGGACTACGACTGCCATTAGCCAGGCTGGCTGAGAGTCATAGGAGATGCGTTCTTATTGCATCTGAAGGTGCTCTGTTGGGGAAGGGGATCTCAGACTACAGGTGAGCGGTACCTTCACCAAATATTTTCCCAAGGAGTATCTTCAGAAATCTGTCTCCAGTACTCACCACATTTAGGATCCAGGGAATCATAGCACCAAAGACCTGGAAAAGTAGGAGATGGAAGGGTAGAGAAGAGAAAATGTGTATTAGCAAAAATAGAAAAATAAAAACTAATAAAGAATTAACTCTGGTAGTGGTCCCATGGATGCTTTTTCAAAAGGCAACTGGACTTTGTTTTTCCTCGCTTCTCATCCAAGAAGTTTCTTCAGTTCTGATTGAATGGTGGAGAAGGGAAGGATTTGTATCCCTTGCAAATCCTTCCATTCTCCACCACTCAGTCAGAACCGAAGAAGCTTCTTGGATGAGAAGCAAAAAAATCTTCAAAGAAAAACAAAGTCCAGTTGCCTTTTGAAAAAGCACCTTTGGGGCCACCATGACCTGGATGACATTTAACTCTAGTGGTAGCACTAAAATCTCAATCCAATTAAAAACGCACCGAAGCAAGAAAAAGATCTTGATTGAGATTGTCTTTTGGAATAGAATAGAGCTGGAAGTCCAGCCCTCCACTTAAGCAGTCCAGCCCTCCACTTAAGCAGGAGAACCTATGCCATCTCAGACAAGTGACTGTCTAGCCTCTTCTTGAAAATCTCCAGTGATGGAGCAGCCATGATTTCTGGAGGCAGGTTGTTCCACTGGTTGATTGTCCTCACTGTCAGGAAGTTTCTCCTTAATTCCAGGTTGCTTCTCTCCTTGATTAGTTTCCATCCCTTGTTTCTCGTCCTGCCCTCTGGTGCTTTGGAGAATAACGTGACCCCCTCTTCTTTGTGGCAGCCCCTCAGATACTGGGACACTGCTATCATGTCTCCCCTGTTTCTTCTTTTCTTTAGACTGGCCAAACCCAAGTCCTGCGGCCGTTCTTCGTAAAAGTCTGACTGTCCGATCCATCTCCTTATACTCCAGTTAATTAGGGAGGTGTCTGTCTGCACCACTTCCAAATGAATGGTTGCGGGAACTGGGCATGTCTAGTCTAACCAGGTAGGATAGTGGTCTTCCAATATTTGAGGAACTGCCACAGAAACGAGGGAGTCAACTTATTTGCCAAAGCATCAGAGAGCAGGACAAGAAGTAATTGATGGAAACCTATCAAGGAGAGAAGCCACCTAGAATTAAGGAGAAATGTCCTGACAGTGAGAACAATTAATTAGTAGAACGGATTGCCTTCAGAAGTTGTGGGTGCTCCATCACGGGAGGCTTCTTAAGAATAGACTGGATGGCCA
Organism: Bothrops alternatus; assembly: GCA_034064705.1. Classification (NCBI taxonomy): domain Eukaryota; kingdom Metazoa; phylum Chordata; class Lepidosauria; order Squamata; family Viperidae; genus Bothrops; species Bothrops alternatus. Next base: position 293,914 of record JARGCV010000744.1, on the reverse strand, counting down.
TTTGTTCCTGCTGGAACAAAGCAGCGGGGTTGGACTAGAAGATCTCCAAGGTCCCTTCTGAGCCTACTATTCTGTGTTCTAGATTCCTACTGTACCCATTAGTCAACTCCTTGTAAGTTGCCACCCATATTACTCACAGCTCTCCATCTGAGACAACCCAAGAAAGGATCTTGGGGTTTTGGTGGACAGCTCGATGAAGATGTCAACCCAATGCGCAGCAGCAGTAAAAAAAGCAAATTCCATGCTTGGCATGATTAGGAAGGGAATCAAAAATAAGTCAGCAAGTGTTGTATTGCCTCTGTACAAATCGATGGTGAGACCACACTTGGAGTACTGTGTACAGTTCTGGTCACCGCACCTCAAGAAGGATATAATGGAACTGGAAAAGGTGCAAAAAAGGGCAACAAGAATGATCAAGGAAATGGAGCGCCTCCCTTATGAAACCAGATTGCAACGCCTTGGTCTCTTCAGCCTTGAAAGACGGCGTTTAAGGGGTGACTTGATCGAAGTGTATAAAATCATGCATGGGATAGAAAAGGTGGATAGAGAAAAATTCTTTTCTCTATCACACAATACCAGGACAAGGGGGCACTCCCTAAAGCTCATAGCTAAGAAAGTGAGGACAAATAAAGGGAAATATTTCTCCACCCAGAGGGTCGTTGATTTATGGAATTCACTTCCAGAAGGGGTCGTGACAGCTGTCAGCCTTGACAGCTTCAAGGCAGGGCTAGATAGATTCATGGATGCAAAGTGTATCGGGGTTATTAAAACGGATGTCCATGTGCCGCCTCTATGTTGGTTGAGGCAGGCAGGATTCCCTTGAGTCCCATTTGTTGGGGGTCAAAGGGAAAGGGAGGGTTTTGCCTTCTCTTTATGCTCAAGATCCCCATGTACAATTGGTGGGCCCCTGTGTGACACAGAATGCTGGACTCGATGGGCTTTGGCCTGATTCAGCATGGCTCTTCTTATGTTCTTATGTTCTTATCCCTTCGTTTCATAGCAGAACTGAAGGACCAAGAAGTCTCGTGTCATTTTTAGCTGAGCAAAAGTCAAGACAAGTTGGTCTAGCTTTTCATCCAATCTCCCTCCCCCAGATAAGGCTTAAAATTGGGTTGCACAAGAGAGAGGCAGAGATCAATTTCTTTTAAGAAACAAAAAGAAAAAAAAATAAACCCTCCAAAGTAAACCACGAGGCACATCCATCCCTCACACTTCAGGGACCGAGGTTCCCTCCAGTTGTCTCTCCGACAATCATGTCTGATTTAGCTTTATTGCTCGCAATCTGAAATCATCAGGAAGAGAGCCTGGCAATCAATGGCATAATGGAAAACTAACACTGGGAACTTTTAACTGAGCTGAGCTCGTTAAAAAAAAATTGGACTTTTCTCTCTTGGTTGATCAGTTGTGAGTTAGAGACAAGTTCGGAGGAAAAAATACAACAGGTAAACCATCAAGAAGGTGCATCTGGAAAGCAGCGTTTGACATTCCCCCCCCCTTCCCCATTTAGGACATTCTTCTTTTTAGAAAAGAATATTTGTAGCTCAGGACTCAGCTATGGGGTCCTTGGTGCTCTCTAAGTTAGGTGGTCTTCTTGCAGACCTTTCATAACCCAACTAGGTAACATCATCAGTGCTAGAAGGGAGGGGGGTTTGCGGAGAGGAGGAAGAGGAGGAAGAAGACGACTCTGGGCTCCTTGATGTTCTCTGAGCTTCCTTGTTTTCTTGCAGACATTTCATTACCCCACTAGGTAACATCACCAATGCTAGAAAGAAGTGGAATTTATGGACAGGAGGGAGGGAGGGAGGGAAGGAGGGAGGGAAGGAGGGAAGGAAGGAAGGAAGGAAGGAAGGAAGGAAGGAAGGAAGGAAGGAAGGAAGGAAGGAAGGAAGGAAGGAAGGAAAGAAAGAAAGAAAGACTGACTGACTGACTGACTGACTGACTATGGGGTCCTTGGTGCTCTCTGAGCTTGCTTGTTTTCTTGCAGACGTTTCACTACCAAACTAGGTAACATCATCAGTGCTAGCAGGGAGTGGGGTTTGTGGAGAGGAGGAGGAGGAGGAGGAAAAAGAAGAACAAAAAGAAGGAGAAGGAGAAGGAGAAAGAGGAGGAGGAGGAGGAAAAAGAAGAAGAAGAAAAAGAAGAAGGAGAAGGAGGAGGAGGAGGAGGAGGAGGAGGAGGAGGAGGAGGAGAAGAAGAAGAAGAAGAAGAAGAAGAAGAAGAAGAAGAAGAAGAAGAAGAAGAAGAAGAAGAAGAAGAAGAAGAAGAAGAAGAAGAAGAAGAAGAAGAAGAAGAAGAAGAAGAAGAAGAAGAAGAAGAAGAAGAAGAAGAAGAAGAAGAAGAAGAAGAAGAAGAAGAAGAAGAAGAAGAAGAAGAAGACGACGACTCTGGGGTCCTTGATGCTCTCTGAGCTCGGTGGCTTTCTTGCAGACATTTCATTACCAAACTAGGTAACATCATCAGTGGTCAACATCTGCAAGAAAACCACCAAACTCAGAGAGCACCAAGGACCCTACATCCTTTTTAAATGACGTTTCTTTTTGCTTCTAATCATTCAACCCAGAACAATACGAACCTTGGACAAAACTGGAGCCAGAAGTAAATCTGATCTGATTTCTCATCATACTTCGTTAGAATATATAATTAATTTGTATCCTGCCTTTATTATTTTTAGAAATAAGGCAAGTCAACGGACATATCCAACACACCTGGAAGATCTCTTCCAACTCTGTTATTCTGTTATTTTTTCTTATAGATGCCATCCTGAGTTAAAGATCGTTATTTTCTTGGCCAGGAGCTGAAACCCCAAAATCGCTGATGTTTCCCTAAAAACCAAAGTCTTGCAAAAACTTTAAAAAGGCTTTTGATCCCTTCCCCAACCTTTTAAATTCCTGACCAAATCCTCTACCTTTTTTTCCCCTTTAGTCTGACCTCTCTGTTGCTCTTAAAAAGAGAGAGAGAAAGCTTTTTTTGATTTTTCTTTTTTATCTTCGGTCTATTAATAATAGATCTAAAAGGTTTTTTTTTATCATGCATCGACAAAGCGGTCTCTCGCTGAACTATTCCACGTTCAATATTAGCTTTTCTCCTCTAATTAACCCTGGAATCTGCCCGCTATTTATTTTTATAACATCCCCCGTTGCAGGCTGATGGACTTCTCACCCATCCTGCAAATCTTCTCAGTACAGGCAATCCTTGACTTACCGCCAGAAATGAGCCCCAAAATTTTCATTGCTAAGCAAGGCAGTTGTGGTGAATTTTGCCCCATTTTAGTATAGGGTCTCCTGCTGGAGAAGGGGGTTGGACTAGAAGACCTCCAAGGCCCCTTCCAACTCTGTTATTCTGTATTCTGTACAGCAGAATGCAGCAAAAGAAGGATGGAAAAAGTCTTGAATGTATTTGGGTCAATGTAAAAGGAGAATAGAATAGAATAGAATAGAATAGAATAGAATAGAATAGAATAGAATAGAATAGAATAGAATAGAATAGAATAGAATAGAATAGAATAGAATAGAATAGAATAGAATAGAATAGAATAGAATAGAATAGAATATGGAAAGAATGGAATATGGAAAGAAGAGAAGAGAAGAGAAGAGAAGAGAAGAGAAGAGAAGAGAAGAGAAGAGAAGAGAAGAGAAGAGAAGAGAAGAGAAGAGAAGAGAAGAGAAGAGAAGAGAAGAGAAGAGAAGAATATGGAGCGGAACGGAACAGAACAGAACAGAATAGAATATGGAATGGGAATAAAATAGAATAGAATAGGAATATGGAATGGAATAGAATAGAATAGAATAGAATAGAATAGAATAGAATAGAATAGAATAGAATAGAATAGAATAGAATAGAATAGAATATGGAAAGAATGGAATATGGAAAGAAGAGAAGAGAAGAGAAGAGAAGAGAAGAGAAGAGAAGAGAAGAGAAGAGAAGAGAAGAGAAGAGAAGAGAAGAGAAGAGAAGAGAAGAGAAGAGAAGAGAAGAGAAGAGAAGAATATGGAGCGGAACGGAACAGAACAGAACAGAATAGAATATGGAATGGGAATAAAATAGAATAGAATAGGAATATGGAATAGAATAGAATAGAATAGAATAGAATAGAATAGAATAGAATAGAATAGAATAGAATAGAATAGAATAGAATAGAATAGAATAGAATAGAATATGGAATGGGAATAAAATAGAATAGAATAGGAATATGGAATAGAATAGAATAGAATAGAATAGAATAGAATAGAATAGAATAGAATAGAATAGAATAGAATAGAATAGAATAGAATAGAATAAGGAATAGTATAAGGAATAGAATAGAATAGAATAGAATAGAATAGAATAGAATAGAATAGAATAGAATAGAATAGAATAGAATAGAATAGAATAGAATAGAATAGAATAAGGAATAGTATAAGGAATAGAATAGAATAGAATAGAATAGAATAGAATAGAATAGAATAGAATAGAATAGAATAGAATAGAATAGAATAGAATAGAATAGAATAAGGAATAGAATAGAATAGAATAGAATAGAATAGAATAGAATGGAATGGAATAGAATAGAATAGAATAGAATAGAATAGAATAGAATAGAATAGAATAGAATAGAATAGAATAGAATAGAATAGAATAGAATAGAATAGGAAGATCAAACAGATTCTTGACAAACCTAGCAGACAACTTTGTCTCCCAAAAAGTAGAGAAGGGAACTAGAGGGTTAGCTCTCCTGGACTTAATTCTCACTAATGGAGATGAAATGATAGAGAGGGGTTGAAGTTACCGGAACCTTGTGGAAGAGAGTGACCGTGCAATATTATGCAAGCATTTTTTTAATTATTTAATGTTTTTGCTTCAAATCGTTCACTGAATGTTTTATCCCCAGCCGGGTTTGTAAGGAGCAAAGAGCACCATCCAGTGACGGTGGCATCCGTTTCCTATGCTTCTTTTAAGGAGCCAGAAGATAGAGGGGAGGGGGGAATTCAATTTAATTCCTCAAACTGCTCACTTTTCTCGTCACATTTCCTAAGCGAATCGCCGCAGTTGCTGAATGAAGAACACAGTTGTTAAATGAATCTGGTTCTTCCATGGACTTTGCTTGTCATGAGATCGCAAAAGGGGATCCCGTGATACTGCGACCGTCATAAATGTGGGTCCGTTTAACGGTGCGCTGGTGACACCCCTCCCATGTTGAACATTCCCAATAGAAGAGTGATTACCCAAACTCTCTCAAGTTCTCCTGAAGAGATTCCCTCCCATGCCTCTTGGAGATTCTTCCAGTAAAGAATACAGAATACGAAGAGAGTTGGAAGGGAGCTTGGAGGTCATCTAGTCCAAACCCCTGCTCAGGCAGGAGACCCTATAGCATTCTGGACAGACGGCTGTCCAGTCTCTTCTTGAAAAGGTCCAGTGATGCAGCACCCAGAACTTCTGGAGGCAAGCCCTTCCAGTGGTGAATCGCTCTCACTGTCAGGAAATTTCTCCTTCATTCTAGATTGCTTCTCTCCTTGACCAGCTTCCATCTGTTGCTTCTTGTCCTGCTGTCAGATGCTTTGGAGAACAGGTCAACCCCCCTCTCCTTTGTGACAGTCCCTCAATTCTGTGACAGCCTCTGAAAGGAGAAGGGTTTGGGCCTAAAGGTCTTCTCCACGCTACCCTTGAATGCCCCTACAGTGTTTTTTTAGGAGGCAACTGGACTTGTTTTTTCTTGGAAGACGTTTCTCTTCTCATCCAAGAAGCTTCTTCCGCTTGGACTGGAGAGTGAGGAAATGGGAGGATCATCCCCAGCCTCCAGTCAGAGCTGAAGAATCTCCTTGGATGAGAAGAGAAACATCTTCCAAGAAAAAACAAGGAAGTCCAGTTGCCCCCTGAAAAACACTTTTGGGAAAACCACGACCCGGACGGAGCGTAGACCTGCCCTTGAGTAGAACTGACATCAGTTGAGGACAACACCGAGGGCTGGATCTCAAACTGACAGCTGTCACCGACGGAGGTAAACAAGAAACAAAAGTTGGGAGACTCCACATGGGACAGCTAAATCCAGGAATGTTGACATTTGTGCGGGGGGGGGCATCTCCCACAAACCAACAGGTGTTTAGAGCCAGCTGATCCCAGCTGAGGAAAAGGGCAACGTTAAAGATAGACCAAGATCTCCTCAAACAGACCTCAGCAAGGTCACCTAAGCGGCACCCAAATGACTGACCCACCCCCAAATTTTGTTAGTGAAATGAAGAATGCCTGGAGGAAAAGGAAAAAAAGCAGGGGTTGATCTGGAGAAATCACAAAGGCTTTCTCCTTCGGGACTTGATCCCTGAACTCAAATGATTCTCTTCCAAGTATATTTGGGGCGAACTCTGCTGGACCAGTCTTCGTGGTTCAGGCTGGGGGGGAGGGGGAAGGATCCCATCCATTTGTCCCCCGCAGGCAACTTGCACAATTATCCCCTCCCGAAACCCTGAGCTTGCACCCGAAGGGATTCCACCCTTCAAACTCACCTGTTGCCCCCGCATGAACCATCCAGGAAAGAGCCAGGAAAGTTATCCCCAGAAGCTCTGACATTTTCCTCTCCCAGCCTGAGAGACCTCGGGGAAAAACTCTGCTGGGAATTCCAGATGGGGAGACTCCCGGAATGCCAGATGAGGAGACTCCAGCAAAGAGGCAGGCAGGCAGGCGTGTGTCCTTGGTTCTTGGCTGCCACCTCGGGAACCCCCAAGGGAACGCCGTGGAGGGCTTTGCTTCACCCCGACAGGGATGGAGGTGGTTCCCTCGGCCTCCTCCACCGCTGTCAAAAAACGCACGGAGGAGAAATCCGGAGGTTCAGCCTGGCGGCTGTTAAATATTCATCAGGAGAACCGTGGCTGAGGATCTTTTTTAACTCCTTGTCTCCTGAGAAGTGGGCAGAGAGAGAGAGAGAGAGAGAGAGGAGAGCAAAGCTTTTAAAAAAAAAAAAAAGATGGGGGGAATGACACAGGCCCTATTTATAGGGGAGGGAATCCCAAGAGGATCTGCTCTGGATCCAACAGAGGACACGCCAATATCTGGAGGAGGAGGGGGGGTCCTTAGGAGCTGCTGCTTCCTGGACCAGAATTTCAAGGGATGGAAAAGGGATGGGAACCAAGATTGCATGGAGGTGGGATGCGGGGAGAAAATGGGGGTGGGTGGGCATAAATGTTCTGCCCCCCCACACACACACCTCAGCCTCTCACCGTCTTAAAAATATACAAGATTTTTTTTTATTTCTTATTTATTTATATCCTGCCGTTATTCTCTCTCTAAATCACTCGAGGCGGCAAACTTATCCGACACAACTCCCTCCTCCTCTTTTCCCCACGACAACAGTCTTGTGAGGTGGGCTGGGCTGAGATAAGAGAAGGATGGGTCCAAAGTCACCCAGCTGGCTTTTGTGGCTAAGGTGGAACTAGAACTCACCGTCTCCTGGTGATTGGCCCAAAGGCACTCAGCCAACTTTCATTCCTAAGGCAGGACTAGAACTCACCGTCTCCTGGTGATTGGCCCAAAGGCACCCAGCCAGCTTTCATTCCTAAGGCAGGACTAGAACTCATGCTTTCTTGCAGAATGCAAGAGAATGTAGCCTTTTGCTGTATATAAAGAGGCAGCTTGGTGTAGGGATGAAGGCACCAGGCTAGAAATCAGGAGACGGTGAATTCTAGTACCAGCTTAGGTAGGAAAGCTGGCTGGCTGCCTTTGGGTCAATCACCAGGAGACTTGGGAGATCTAGTTCTGCCTTAGCCTTGAAAGCAAGCTGGCTGACTTGGGGATAGTCCCTCTCTCTCAGCCCAGCCCACCCCACAGGGTTGTTGTTGTGGGGAAAATAGGAGGAAGGTGTGTTGGAGATATAAACATCAGTTGGGGATCCTGCTTCTCTTAACATCAAAATATAGCAACCTGCGATTTCAAAGCTTAATCCTTCCGCGATACGTTTACCGTCATGTTTCAGTTTAGCTGGATTTGGGAGATCATTTTTTTTTCTCCCGGTTTTTAATATCTTTTGAATATCCTCCTTTCTCATCTTTGGGTTGGAATCATTCCAAAGATTTGGGGAGGTGGATTTTGAGAGATCCAGCGTTTGAATGACGGGGTCTCGTTCTGTACTTTGAAGTTGCTTCGGTGCTTGGATCTCCTGGGATTTTCCCCGGTTCGTTTGATCTCCCTGAGTGTTTCCAAATTTTTCCAACTGTCCTTGAGTTGATTTGGGAACGTTTTTGTTTACCCTGAAGGGACGTAGCATGACATTTCATGCTGGGTGTGTTAATATTACTTTAGCTCCAACTCTTTTCCCACACAGATCTACGAAGCTCTTGGAAGGAAGGGTGGGAATAATACAAATACACCGCTCATTCAAAAAGAGGTGGTCTTCTCCTGGAAAGTCAGCCATTTCTGGTCCAGGTTTTTGATCTTCTCCAAGATATTTCTGTCTCTCTCATTTATTTCTCATCTATCTCATTTATTTATTTCTATTTCTAATTACTTGCTTTCTCTGGGATGTTTGGTCAAAACTCTGCAACCAGACTGGACAGCTGTTCTTCCCTGAGAACTTAAGGGGCTGTCACAGAGAAGGGGGTGAGGGAGGTCAACCTATTCTCCAAAGCATCTGAAGGCAGGACAAGAAGGAGTGGGTGGAAGCTTGTGAAAGAGAGATTCGAGCTAGAATTAAGGAGAAATTTCCTGATAGGAAGAACAATTAATCAATGGAATAGCTTGCCTCCAGAAGCTGTGGGTGCTCCATAACTGGAAGAGACTGGACAATCATGTGTCCCGAATGGTATAGGATCTTCTGCTTGGGTGGAGGGTTGGATCTAGAAGATCTCCCAAGGTCCCTTCCAGCCCTATTATTCTATTTTCTATGTTCCTCTCCAGTGAATGTTTCCAAAGGATTAATGTTGCAAATTTCCACGGTCCTCCAAGTTTATTGACATAGCCTTAGATGGGACTATGGAAAGATGGCTGCATCACAGATAAGATTACTTTGAACCTAGTTTACGGCATGGGAAGTCAACCATGTTGGTTTTGAGAGTTCTGGTAGATTCATCCCAAACGTATCTACCAAGATAGAGATGATGGACTAGTTGCTCTAGTCCTGCAGGGTATACAACCTGATATGAGATGTTACAAAACCAAGATCAGGCACAGACAGACACACAAAGTTTTCAGAATCTCCTTGGTAATGCTGCAAAGGACAGCTGAAGGATAGTGAGTGAAATTTAGAAGAACCTAGTGAGATCAAATGAGCAGATAAAAATTCCAGGAGAGTCAAACACCAGAATAAGATCCTATGGTTCATGTCTATCTATTAAAAATCTGGCACTAATACTTAGTGCTATATCTAGTGTTCTATGATGATTGCTTATAGATATGATCTTATGGTTAATGTTGAACATTTTAACATGGAAAGAGCAGACTGAATTTCTACCTCAGGTTATTGAAGTACTACCTCAGGACTTACTGTTAGGGACCACACAGGTTAAAAAAAATGTAACAGGTGTATAGTAGAGGCTTGAAGTGAAGAGTGAAGAATGTCTACCTATTGTTGTATGTTATGTTCTACGATGATTGCTTCTTAATATGACTGCTTCTTAACATGATCCTATGCTTAATGTTGATTACTTTAATAATGAAAAAGCAGACTGAATCTTTACCCCAGGTTATTGAATCTCTAGCTCAGGATCTTTTGCTAGGGATCATAAAAGAAAAGATAAAATACAACAGACATATAGTTGAGACTGGAAGTGAGGAGTAAAGAATATGTACCAAACCAAGCGTTTACAAAGATTAATACCTAGTGTTATATGCTGTGTTCTCTGAGGATTGATTATTAATATGATCTTATATTTAATGTTTAACTACTACCTCAAGACCTATTATCAAGGATCATAGAGAATAAAAAATGTAACGGGTGTATAATAGAGGATCGAAGTGAGGAGTGAAAAATGTTTACCAAACCAGACGTTTCCAAAGAATAATACGTAGGGTTGTATACCAGATGCTATGATGTTTGATGCATACAAAGATTTTATGTACAATGCTGAATGTTTTAATAAAGGAATTTTTAATTAAAAAAAAATAAAAAATCTGGCACTGCATTTTGCTTAGCTTCTCATTTTTCTAACCTTTATTCTTCATCGGCTTAAGTGGACAGGGGTCAAGGAAATTTGCAACGATCTATTTCTTTCCCTTAATGTGCTATGCTCACACCCCCCCCCCAAGTATTACCGTATATATGTTTGTTTGTGTTTCTGCTTGTGTCTGTTTCCCGTTTGGGTGCACGCCTTCTGCGTTAGGGGCGTTGTTATAAACCTTTTCCTAAAACAATACAACTTCGTTAAGCGAATCACTCAGTTGGTAAGTGAACAGGGCAGTTGGTCACCAAATATGACTTCCTTCATTGCCTTTCTTGTCGGATGCCAGCTGAGAAGGTCTCAAGTGGCAATCTCCAGTATTTGTGCAACTGTCGTAAATACATGTGTGGTTTCCAAGTGCCCAAATTTGGATTTCATGACCGTGGGGATGCTACAGCAGTCGTAAATGCGAGGAGGACAGGTCAAAGTCACTTTTTCAGTGCCTTTGTTACTTCGAAGTGTTGCTAAGCAAATGGTTGTCCATGAAGGAGTTCCAGTGTTCTGTATTCACCCCACCCATTGCATATTAAGGAAGCTTTTCAACCTCCTCATCACTAGACCCTCACCTGACACACCCACACCTGAAGAACACAGACATCCCTTAAACTCCACTGAAGATGTGACCTAGCCTGGTAACGCAAGGTTCAGAAACCAACCGACAAGCTCGGAGAACGAAGCTTCGCCCTCGTCCTACACGTGGGCTACAAATATTGGCCACCGTTGTGAACATTTTAAAATCCACATTTCAACGGCCTCCCCAAAGCTGCCTGGGTAATCCTGGGCATTCACATCCATCCATCAGAAAGCTGCTAAGGTTCAGAAACCCTGTCCTGGAACAATTATGTTGATTGATTATGATTATGATTATTATTATGATTATTGATTATTATTATTATTATGTTGTGAGCCGCCCTGAGTTTTCGGAATAGGGCGGCCTAGAAATCGAAACAAACAAACAAACAAACAAACAAATAAATAAATAAATTGCAGGAAAGGCAAGGTTTGATTAATTCTAGAAGCCTGGAGGTTGACTTTTTGAAGCAGATAGGGATCCTGGGAAATGTACTTCCACTCCATCTGGAAGGTACCAATGATCTGGAGAATACACAAAGTGTGGTTTCTCCTCGTCTCTGTCTCTCTAGGCTTTGCCCTAGAACAAGGTCTTTTGTGTTCAACAGCCTTGGTGATCAGAGATTTTTTGCAGCTGTCCTGCAAGTCAGACAAAGCCTTCTTTAGAGGGTATTTCTCATCCCAACCTACTCTGGACAGCTGTGATCTAAGCCAGATGCCAACAGAAGAGAATATATGTAGCTCCGACTTACCTAGTTGGGTAATAAAATGTCAAAACACAAAACAACCGCGCTGAGAGGGCACCCCAGACTCCACATTTTGTTCACTTACAAGTATACACAGCACTCCTATAAAGTTATTCCATTTTTTTTTTTATATGTAGCTCAGGGCTGAATTGCGGAGTCCTGGCTGCTCTCCGAAGTTGGTCGTTTGCTTGCAGACATTGCATTACCCAACATCTTCAGTTCAAGCTAGCATTGTCTGCAAGCAAACAGCCAAGCACGGGGAGCACCCAGCACCCCACAAAGTCAGATGGTTCGGTCTTGGTTACAACTTCCCGTTCTTTTTGTTGAGGCTCATCAATTTCACTTAGGGTTGGGTTTTTTTTTTTTTTTGAGTCTTCTGAAGTTGGGGAGAGAACTGCCACGTTTCTGCTTCCAAAGAATATTTGCTTGGATTCCTAAATCTCCTACAGTGATCAACCAACAAGCTGAATTTCCAAGGCCAACACTAAGAGATGCTAGGAGTTTTATTCATGGACATCTGAAGGACTAGAAGCCCTCAACATCAAGAATAAATATTCTCCAAGGAAGGATGGACATGATTGAGATGGCCACTGGACCACAACAAAGGTCCACCCTTGGGGAGAAACCATACACTGTGTTGTGTTTTTGAGGGATCTTTGGGGAGCATAATGGGGTGTAAGCCAAAAGGGGTATAAGATTAGAAGAAAGGTGTGGCCAAACCAACAAAAAAAATCTGATTGAACCCCAACATCCTCCGAGTTACCACCCAAGGTTCGTTCATTAAATTAGTGGTTCCTTCCTTCCTGTGTTTCGTCATTCTGACATATTCAAAATTACAATTTAGGAAGCAGGTGATAGGCGAAGTTTTCAGAGAGGAAACAAAACTGGGGGGGCAATCCCCCTAAAAAGAGACTAAATTGGGTAATTTGGCTATCCTTCCTTTTGTTCTAAATTTGACTGCTCCAAAGATCCATCTTTTCTTTTAAAGGAGACACTAGGCTAGGAAAGAGATGGGGAGAGATTACCCTGTCCAAGCAAGCTTTCGCTGTTGTGTGTGTCCCTGTAATTCTGGAGGGCTCTCGCTGGACTCAGCAAAGTCAGTTCCTTTGCTGGCTTGGCATCCAGACTCCCATCAATTATCATTAGAAAGTTTCTTGGCTGAGACATCTTCATGTAAACAGCTCCAGCTATTATTCCGTGAGGGATGGCAAAAATAATCCCTGGCTTTTTATAGAGAGATTTGACCATGGAATGCAGAAGACCTGGCTCATGGTCTAATAAACAGTGATTGGTTGCATGTGACATTAGGCCTTGTTCTGCTTAACTGTGGTTTTCCAAACAAAGCACACTGAACTGAGTTTGTCCAATATATTAAGTCTTCAACCATGGCTTATTGAAGTGCAACGGCTAGATTTGCCCCAGAATAACAGATTTGGAAGGGACCTTGGAGGTCATCTAGTCCAACCTCCTGCTCAAGCAGGAAACCCTATACCATTTCAGACAAATAGTTATCCAATCTCTTCTTTAAAACCTCCAGCGAGGAAGCACCCACAACTTCTGGAGGCAGGTTGTTCCACTGCTTAATTGTTCTAACTGTCAGGAAGTTTCTCCTTAATTCTAGGTTGCTTCTCTCCTTGATTAGTTTCCATCCATTGTTTCTTGTCCTGCCTTCTGGTGCTTTGGAGAATAGGTTGACCTCCTCTTCTTTGTAGCAGCACCTTAGATATTGGAACACTGCTATCATGTCACCCCTGGATCTTTTTCTTAAACTAGACACCGTATTGTTGCCTATGGTTAATAGAACTATGGTTTACCGTATTGCCCCAGGTATGGGCATTTGCCAACACACTGGTGGATTAGACACACTATGCAAAAAAGGGGGTGTATAATTCATAGTTCAAAGAATCATATGAACCCAACTATTATCTTAGAAGGTTCAGTGAAAAAGATGGTCATCTGAAGCTACCGTTATTGTCTATTTGTTTAGGCATTATATGTTGTAGGAATGGAGTCACTTTGTTGGCCTCGTTGCTGGCGGATCGTGCAAATCCTCCAATTTACTAAGCAAATGGACTGAATTTAGTTTCATTTATTAAAAATACACCATTATAAGCCAAGCACAGCTTGAGTTTGGAAGGATGTGTGAAAATCTAGGAGGTACGTCGTGGGGATGTGTTGGCGGTTGATGTAGGCACATTCCTGCCGCAGGGCCAAGACCGAACTGTGTCCTGATTTGCTCATGTGAATCTTCTCCGCCATTCTTCTCCCAGTTGACCTCGGTTAAAAATGGCAACGTGATTCAGACAGTGCTTCCGAATCTCAGAGTGAGCTAAATTGAGCAGTTGGCTTAACAGCGGGCAGTAGAGTTTTGACAATTTTGCTGCCAAATGCAACAGATGTGGGTTGAAAGAAAGCAGTCAAAGGTAGAGAGGGGAAAAAAATCTCTCTTTGTCAGTTGCGATATTGCTGGTGGGACAATGGCTCCATACCTGATGGTAGGAGGTGGTCCTCGCACAGAGGACAACACAACCACAAAAAAGGGACAGATGGAAAGAGAGCCTCCTGCTCAAATAGTGAGCAGCCTCATCTGTAGGACAAACGAGAAGCAAGAGTTTGAATCTTGATTAGGGTTTGGGCTTGAAACTCAACCATCATCAGAATTCTTTCATTATGGCTTCCTAAGTTTTCTTTAACAAAACGACTAATCAGAGGTTCCTAGATTCTTGTACACATCTCAAATGAATTTTGTCGTGTCTGTTGGGGAAAAAGCTTGGGATGCTTTCTAGATCCAAGGAACTAGATCTTCAGGTGGAACTTCAGAGGCTATTGAACTCCCAGCTACTCCGGTAGCAACATCTGGCAACGACAGAGGCTGGGAATGGTGTTTGGCAACTCATGGAAGACCACAATTACCCACTCGTGTATTTACAAATTGGGTGGACAACTGTCTCACAGCGGAGGAGCCGGATCGGGTGTTTTAATGGCTGTAGAGGACATGGAAAGGGATACGATGGAATCACCAAGATGCAGAGCAAATTACTGGGCCTTTTCCGAAGGAGAAGAAATTGGGGGAGAGAAAAAGTGATAACAGGTTGTTTCCCAATTTACAACCATTCATTTAGTGACCAGCTATGGCGATACTGGAAAAAGCGATGTATGACTGTTTTCACACAGGCGAGCCTTGCAGCGTCCCCATGGTCTCCTAATTTGGATGCTCAGCAACCAGCTCTTATTTATGAGTTCCAATCATGGGATCACCTTTTGCAACCTTTTGACAATCATAATTGATAGGGAAGCCACGTTCACTTAACAAATGGCAAGGTCGTAAAAAGGGGGCAAAAAGTCACTTAACAAGTGACTCCCTTAGCAATGGAAATTTTGAATTCAACTGTGGGTCCTAAGCTGCGGCCTATTTGAAAAGCCAGGAACAGATCCTTACCGATCCAAATTCAACAGAAGAGAAGGGAGAGAGTGGAGGAAGGGTGCAAGAGATAAAAGATTCAGCCATTGCTGCGCCGTTCTCTTAAGCTTATTTTCAAATACGTTTTTGATGCCAACAAAATCATGGAGAAGGGATGAAGTTCAGAACAGGAAGCCCGCAGAGGGGAGAAGACCTCATAAAGACATCAGAGAAAATTGGCAAAGAATTAATAGTGATGCAAAATTACTATTTTTTTTTTTAAAAGACACATGCAGGTCTTCATTTCCCCTAAAAGTTGAACAAAATTACCTGCTCGTGCTAAATAACCTAAAGAGAAATAAAAAGACAAGCAGAGGATTGTCAGAACAGGGGCCAAATAACGTTGGCAAGGAAGGGCATATGCTGGAAGATGAAAGCCAAGTGCATGATGGGAATATCTTTGAACATCCCCCTGCTGGGACTGAGCATAATGTTTGCCAACTGACTTGGAACAGATGGTGAGAAATAAAGCCAAATCTGTAAAGCTCTGATATGCAAAGGGGAAGGACAAGGTATTTCAGATTTTTGAAGACCTCAAAGGGAGGATTATGGTGGAAACCTTAGGAGAAAGCACATCCCTTCTTTTTTGGAGAGGTGAGGTCCAGAACAGCATGGGTGAAATAGAGACCTCCGGAAAGAACGTAGGACTTCAGCCCTCTCCCCGAAGAAGCGTCCCAATTCTAGGATTCAGAAGTAGTGAATAAATTCTTCAGAAAGAGCCAGAAGGCATCTCCAAACATCTAATCAAAGAGGAGAGGTAGAAAACAGAACTAAGTGGATGATGGGGGAAGAGAAAAACTCTATGCCTGAATAAACCAAAATCCATCTTCTGTCCTCTCTTCACCCCAGAAATGGGGAATTTTCTGATTTGGGGGGTGTTTCCTTCACGTAGCCCAGAGAAAGGAGCGTTGTCACTCCTGGTGGTTCTCCATCAAAACCATCTCAACTCAAAAGCTTTGGAGGACTCAACTCAACTCAAAAGCTTTCGGCTGCCTTGAATATGGGCTCTTAGCAAGCCAGCCCAGAATTCCAAATTCTAGATTTTAATTGCCAACAGAGAGAAAAGCATTAAGTTAGAACATAAAAGGGCCTTTTCAGGGAATATTTATTTAAATTTATGTATTTTTACGATGCCTTCAGCAAGAATGTTTCTGAAGAGAAGGGCACTGAAAATAATGTAATGTTGAACATCAGGCATAAAAATTATTTTATTTCCTTCAACACCCCCATCTTCCAGGTAGGTGATGTTCATCAGTACAATTTTAATTTTTATTTATTTATTACATTTATATGTTGCCCATCTCACTGTGGGAAGCGATTCTGTTAAATGGACAAATGTTATTCTGGGTAGAAATTACTAAATGTGGATGTTTAAGACATTGGTGTTTCTCCTAAAGGCCACGTGTGTATTTCTACATGCATCCCACAAACACAAAAGTTACACAAATATTTGACTTTATAGAAATACCTTAGAATTTTTTCAGTACCATAAAAGTATAAAAAGCTACTGAAAAAAAATAAGATAAAAAACATAAAATTATGATTATGGTGTACTATCTTAACTATGATCTATCATGGTTATGATCTACCATGATTGTGGACCACCATCTTAATTCTTCTCCTTCCTTTTAACCCTTTTTAATTCCCTCACAGAGGTGGGGAACTATGCCCTCCCCTTTATGACTTGTGGACTACAACTCCCAGAATTCCTGAGCCAGCCCTAACCCGTGAATCATCAATTTGGTCATGTAGGTGAATCTTTTTCTTGATGTTTGCTGGTGCTTCCAAGAATCATTTATCTATACTAGTATTTTTCAACCTTGGCAAACTTCAGGGTACAAGGACGTCAACTCCCAACGTCCTGGCTGGGGAATTCTGAGTTGAATTTCACCCGTCTCTGCGTTGTAATGATTTACAATATACATGTTTGATCAGCAGACAAAATACCAGCTGCATTGGTTGTCAGCCCAAAACAGCCAACTACCAGCTTCAAATAGAGTAATTCAAGACTTTGTCACTTGGGTGTGAAAATATTGTTGGATCTTTCCAAGCGGGCAGGATGATATCAGCCAAGCTCAATTTGTTTGAAGCCATTGTTTTAGGCTAAGACTGAAATGGACTCCTAGCGCCATGCATCTCCACTGTTAACGCTACTCGTGCTGGATTAACCAATTCTCCTGTATTTTTCTTCCACGTTTTCCATTCAGTTAGATGGAAAAACCATCTCCTGGCAAGACAGTTCGATCTAGCAGTTAAAAAAAGCAGACTAGAAACCAGGAGACGGTGAGTTCTAGTCCAGCCTTAGGTATGAAAGCCAGCTGGGTGACCTTGGGCGAGTCATAGAGCTTAATTGAAGGTATGGTCCAAACCAATGCTGTTTGTTGATTCATTTGCATTCCTTACTGGTTTTACAAATAAGACGGCGGGTGAATTCCAGCCCAGCCTTAGACATCAAAGCCAAATGGGTGGCTTTGGGCCAGTCACTAGGAGACAGTCTTGCCTCAGGCTTGAAACCCAGCTAGGAGATTATGGGCCAGTCCCTCCCTTTCAGCCCAACCCACCTCACAGGGTTGTTGTGGTGGGGAAAATAGGAGGAAGGTGTTTTGGATACATTCGCCGCCTTATTTGTAAAAATAATGAAGATGGAAGACAGCATCGATTCAGACCATACCTTCAACTAAGCTCTATAATGGGGTAGAGGTGGTTGAGAGAGGGCTCCTACATTATTATTATTATTATTATTTATTAGATTTCTATGCCGCCCTATTCCAAGAACACAGGGCGGCTTATTGTTGTCGATGTATTAAAAGAATTTTAAAACTGTTCCAAGTTTCTTCCTATCCCAATGTATACTAAACAAAATCAAGAGAGGGGTTGCTTGACGTTCTCCCTCACCCTTCCGTCATCAGACGTTTAATGTCTTTCTCAAATCCCTCCTGTTCGCTCCTTCTCCCGTTTCATTCCAGGCGAATTCCAAATTCCTTTACATCCCTTAATTTCCTTCCCATCTCTGACTCTCGGCTCCACAATCCCAAGGCTACTTGAGGTGAAAAACCTGCCATGTTTATTTCATTTCTGTTCCTTTTCAGGGATCTTTTGAAATCTTAAGCATTTATTGGTGGCTTAAGAATATATTTGGAACGACTGCCCTCTGCAGTCAGAACAAGGGTATTGCAGGAGCTCTCCAAGGTAGAGAAATTTTTACCTCGATTTAAATTGTGTCCAGGAAATTAATTGCTTGATAGCAGGTTCAGATTCCTTGCCTATTTTGTCCAGGATTGTCCATTCTGGAACAGAAATCAAGAGACATCTGCAATTTTGACATGTAAAACAATATTTTAATAAAAGCCTTCCTCATTTTGAGATCCAGTAGAATTGGTGAGCGTTCACCTTCTCCCCTTAGAATAAACACACACAAAAGTTGAAGGCCGGTTCCTCTCAACAAAACACAATTTATTTGGCATCTAGATGGAATGTCTCTCACAGCATCTTGGAAAAAAAAAGATTAGTGTCCCTAAAGCCCGCCCTTCTCCACCCCTTCCCCGAAATAAAAACCTTTTAAAAAAATCAAAATATTAGAACATAAAATGTCACAGGGACCAACCTATTACAGTATCAAATTTCATTTCTATGTATCGTTCCGTGAAATATCAAAATCTTTTGATTATTTTTTCTCCCCCCCCGCCCCTTTTTTATTATTGTTATTATTGTTGTTTTTTGCACACACATGCCACAGTTCAATTCAGCCACAAACCGACACCACAACAGACTGGCAAATTCAGCCAAAAATTGTCTTCCCAAACAAAATAAAAAGCAGTGATTCGCTGATTGGCACACTCACTCACACATACACACCCATCGCCCTTCCCAAACTTACACAAAGTCGGGCATCCCCTTTGCTGGGCACACCCAGTGGACCAGTCCAGATCTGTAGAGCTCCATGTTTGTTTGACCCCCAATGGCTGACCCCAGGTTTTCCCCAATTCTATCTTTCCTGTCTTGAAGGAAGAAGGGATTTTCAACAAGCTATTTGATTTTGGGAGGGGGTGGGATGAAAATAATGAACAGTGGAGGGACTAAACAAGCAAACAGTGGTTTCTCCACCAAATACTAGTGATTTACTTCACTTCTCATGATGTTTGGAAGTTGGACAATCCATCCCACTTCTTCTCCACCTGGACCAGTCTGGTTGAAATGAAATTTAGTCCATTTCTCCTGATACTTGCAAGTTGGACAATCCCATCTTCCTTCTTCGCTACCTGCACCACCCCCCCTAGTTAAAATGTAATTTGCGTCAATTTTCCCCCGATACTTGGAAATTGGACAATCGGATCCTCCTCACTCTCCACCTGCACCAGTCTGGTTGAAATGAATGGTGAACTTTAACCACAGCTCTCCAACGTCCGTGCCATCATCTTATCTCGTTTATTAGGATATCTGGCCCATTTGAGGGTGCAACGAACAAGGCAGATTCAATGCAGCAATGCTTTTCAAAAAAATATGTTCAGGCCAAACAACCAGGTTTTACTGAGGGGGGGGAGTCCTGACCTCTAAACTGCTAAGTGCCCTCTGGTAAAAGCAGAACAAAACAAGAAACCAAAAGTCACACCGAGAAATGTCTTCTCTAGGAAGCTGACGTCAAATACCAAAGGTCATTTTGTGAAATGAAGTTTGTTAAGATGGAAAAGGACCTTTTTAAGATTTGATTTAGGGTAAGAAATGACAAGTGGGCATCAGTAAATTGATCGGGTGTGGCGTGAACCCTACCCCAACCATTTCTGTGGGAGGGTGCAGGAAGCACTTTAAAATTGTTTCGACGCTCACGCTGAAGTGGTGCAGAAGTGACAATGAACCAAAGAATAACCTGGTGCGTAATTGATTTCAGGGAAAAGATTTATATAGGCTAGAACTAGTGGTGCTGTTATGTTTTGAAATGGCAAACCTTTTACAGATAAAGGGCTTGCCATTTCAAAACATAACAGTAGCACTAATTCTAGCCTATTTTTTTTTCTCCAAATTCTTATCTTTTTACATGGACGTGTAGCTTGGCCATCGGTTCCCGATCCCGTGTCGCTCTTGGCTTTTGCTCAAGATCATCAACCAGTGTTTCTCCATCTTGGCAACTTTAAAAGCTGAGGACTTCAACTCCCAGAATTCCCTGGATGGGCAACTCTGGGAGTCGAAGTCACCAGTTGCCGAGGTTGGAAAACATTTATCATAAACTCTCAATCACCCAAACCTATTCACACTTACTTATATAAAACCAAAGAAGTCAGTACCTACAATGTATAAAACTGATGAGTGTGCTAAAAACACACAAAACCCGCTTTTTATTTCTTTTTTCTTTTCTTTTCTTCTTCCCATACTTCAGAAACACTCAGTACCTGCCCTGGATCCACAATTTTGACCCCAGACTTTGGGAAGGAGAGAAAATGCTGCTTCGTTACAAGGCTGAGAAAGCCGGGAGGCAGGAAAGGAAGTCAAGAGTGGGAGGGAGAGACAGATCCACAAGACTGTGTTTTCCTCCAGTGTCCTGTGGCCATTTCCACACTCCTCTATCCGGCTCATTCTGGGCAAAATTGTTGTGGACCACTCCGGACGTTGCTTAGTGCCTCTGAGGTTGGTGGGAAGGCCCGTTTTTGAAACCAGACTTCCAAATCCTTGGGGCAAGAGCTAAGAGGTCAGGAAAGCAGCGTTGTGGAGTTCTACCTCAGCTGTATCTACCACAGCTTCCCAAGGGAAAGCAGGGTCTAGAGGCAACGGCCTAGCCGCACGATTGTGGTACCGTAAAATGAGAGTCTGAAGGATTTGTGATTGTTTGCAAGCAAGTTATCCCCAACCAACGTTAAGCAGAATTGAGTTTCCTTTCTACTGAGTCACATCAAGGTCAACGAAGTCTACAACGAAGGGCGATCCCCGCCTTTCAAGGTTTCAGGGTGGGGGGTCTTCCCAAGCGATCGCTGGACACGTGGAAGATTAAATCGGCAGCCTTCTGCAAGGATACCTGGAGTGTTATTGGCCAAGCTAGATCTCTCGTCTTCTAAAATGGCCCAAAAGCTAACCTACCATCAATATTACACTGGGATAGATAGCAACTGCAGAAGGAGGAGAAAAGCGGTTGAAATGAGAAGGCACCCTGATACATTTAAGTATAGAACCATGAGTTGTGTTTCTCCTGTCCCTCTAGGCTTCCTGCCTTTCATAAGGCAACAGGAACACACAAATGAAGGACTGGAAGTAAGGTTCCTGCTAGCCAAACCTGGGCAGCTTACGTAGGAGGCAAGAGGCTAGCGATGGATCAAGAACTCGTGGGCTACAGTTGCAATCAACCCAGCATTTACAAGTTCTCAGCAAGATCCCTTGGTGGGGAAAGTGAGTGGAAGCTCTAGGGGGCAGACCCCTGTGCCTTCCAGATGTCCTTCTCAAGAGATTCAAGAACCACTGAGGGCATCCACCTTCACCCATCTCCAAAGAGGCCCAAATCCCCAAACTCCAAATATGTCAAGAGGATCAATGGGACAGCTTTCATTAAGGTTTGTGAGGTCACCAAGAGTCTGCACGATTATTATTTTTTTCTGACCCCAATGTCTCCTGTTAAAATATAAGGCGTCGGATGAATCCGGCAGGATAAAGAAAGCTTGACATCTAACTATGGAGAATGAAAATAGCAAAATTAACAGGGAAAGAGCACATCGAAGGTGGACTGATTGGTCCAATCACATTGTTTCCCCCCCACCCTGGAAATTCTATTATCCCCACACCAACTCAGTCCCCCAAAACCTCAACACCCCGATTTATAGTAGAGAAAGTCAGGAAGGGGAAATCTCATATACAAGTTCACTGAGTTGAAAAGACCCAGTTAAGTATTAAACTGTGTTACGGCGAAGCAACCAGATTTGACTTGAACTTCGATGCTTCCTTCCAGGAAATAAACAAAGCATTTGATCAACTCGTAGCGTTCTTCTTTGCAACCTGGACTGGAAGCCACGTGAAGATGAAGACTTGATTTGACCCACTTGCCTGTCTCTTTCTCCTTGGGCTCACATTTCAAAGGATGATGGCCGTGTTCAGAAATGCCCCAGAACCCAACTTCTAGTCTTTTGTACTGGAAGATTAACCGAAGACTGGTTAAAGCAAGAGAGTCAACAGCCAGCAGCCATAGTCTGGAAGTTCCTAACGCCCTGGCGTTACAGAAGTTCCTACACCGCGTGGTCTTTATCCTCCGTGATTTTACAGGGTGGCGAGATGGAGGATCCCCTTCCGCCCTCGCCCCCAAAAATCTATCCATAATTTTCCTCCGTTTAAAAAAAAAAAGAAAAGAAAGAAATTAAAAACTCCACATCTTCTGCTCTTTTTCCATAGAAAAACAAAGAAAGAGTGTTTTTACAACTTGATTCTTCTTCTTCTTCTTCTGAAGAGGAGAAGGTAAGAATGGAAAAAGGACTGCCCGGGCCAAGGTGTTCAAGTCTAAACTCAAAGGAGAATCTGAAAAAGCCAGACAGGGAAGTTTTATTTCTGAACTTCAGTCTGTGAATTCAGCATCCCCTCGTACATCGGACGGGCAAACAGCGGCCCGGCATTTAATGCTGGCTGGCTGGCAGTTGTAAGAGGTGGGGGGGGGATCTCTTGTTTTTGATTGTGTTTCCTTTATACCATGGTATTTTGAGAACAGTGGCTGTGGCGGTTGCCACCGAGGCTCTCCGAGAGCGTGCTTTCACTTAAAGGAGTGTCTGGTAGGACCAGGAGGGTGCTACTGTCCGCAGAGTTTTCAAGGTCCAAGGGGGACGGGCCGAAGGAAGGAGGAAGAGTTTCGTCGGGCAGCGGCAAAGAGGTGTCGGCGGCGTTCCCTAAGGACAGCTGAGCGTTAGGCCCCATCTGAGAATGGACCCCGTCTAGGAGGGGAAAGGAAAGGAAAGGACAAAAAAAAATCAAGCCCAAATCCATGCATTCCTGCCATTAGGTCATTAGCTGCTTCCAGATCATGACCGCTTACTTTGGTGAGATTGGGATCCTGGGATTGCACGAGGCAGTCCCAGATACGTGGGTTTCAACTCCCCAGCCCGTAGCACCGTTGCTGAAATTTTGGCACTTCCTTGGGGGGGGAGGGGGGGGAGGAGAAGTGGTCTAAAGGAGAGCAGCTCAGGGTTGAAAAGGAGGAGTCCTTGGTGCTCCTTGAGCTTGGCTGATTTCTTGCAGATGTTTCACGACCCAGCTAGGGAACATCATCAGTGCCAGATGGGAGTAGGGTTTGGAGGAGGAGGAGGAGGAGGAGCAGCAGCAGCAGCAGCAGCAGCAAGATTATGGGGTCCTTGGTGTTCTCTGAGCTTGGTTGCTTTCTTGCAGACATTTCATTACCCAACCAGGTAACATCATCAGTGCTAGAAGGGAGTGGGGTTTGCAGAGAGGAGGAGGAGGAGGAGGAGAATTGTGGGGTCCTTGGTGCTCCCTGAGTTTGGTGGTTTTCTTGCAGATGTTTCATTACCCAACTAGATAACATCATCAGTGCTAGAAGGGAATTGGAATTGGTCTCTGTTTATATTATATCTCACCAACATTGACAGGGCAAGCCACTAGAATATAAACAGAGATCAAATCCCACTCCTTACTGACACTGATGTCTAGGTCAGGGGTTCTCAACCTTGGCAACTTTAAGACTTGTGGATGGAGTTGAAGTCCACAAGTCTTAAAGTTGCCAAGGTTGAGAACCCTGGTCTAGGTAATGTCTGCAAGAAAGTCAAGCTCAGAGAGCACCAAGGACCCTGGAGTCCTCCTCCTCCTCCTCCTCCTCCTCCCACTCCATTCTGCAAATCACATTCCCTTCTAGCACTGATCGTGTAACCTAGTGAGGTAATGAAATGTCTGCAAGAAAGCCACCAAGCTCAGAGAGCACCAAGAACCCCACAGCCCTTCTCCTCCTCCTCCACCACCACCACCACCACCACTCCGCAAACCCCACTCCTTTCTAGCACGGATGGAAGTTATCTAGTTCAGGCAACGAAACATTTGCTAAGAAGCAGCCAACCTCACTGAGCACCCAAGACGTCACATCACCCTTTACTGAGACCTGAATGGAAAGGCTGACGCCAAGGTCAACGAGACGGCCTCGGGCAAGAATTCAGATAAAGATACCTGGCAGAGAACAGAGAATATTGTCTGGGCTGATGGACGCTTCGTAAGGTGGCGGTGGGTCGTCTGGGTGTTGAATGTCGGGGTATTTGTATGCGGTGTAGGGTGGAGGCGGGTCGTGGAAGTGAAAGGCCCCGCCTTCTCCGTCGTCAGAGAGGTGCAGTGGCGTGAGTCCGGTTCCAAAGCCGTCTGGGCCGTAATCGAAACCAGGCATCCTTCGGCCAGGTTAAAGTGGTGCACTGTGAAAGGGGAGCAGGGATAGGAAAAGACCCGTGGACACCAGCGTTGTCACCGTTTCATCGTTTCAGTCATTCTGCCCAAAGCATCCAGTTTAAAGCGGAATCGTGGAGCTTTTGCCCGTTAGCTTTAGGTTCACCCCACCCCCCACCGCCCTATTTAAATCAGGTTTCTCCTGTGACAGTAGAAAACTGCATGGGGTTAAGAAAGACAGGTGTTTTACCAGAACAGAGCTGGAAGGGACCTTGGAGGTCTTCTAGTCCAGCCCCTGCTGAAGCAGGAGAACCTATACCATCTGAAAGAAGGGAGGGAGGGAGGAAGGAAAGGAAAGGAAGGAAAGGAAAGGAAAGGAAAGGAAAGGAAAGGAAAGGAAAGGAAAGGAAAGGAAAGGAAAGGAAAGGAAAGGAAAGGAAAGGAAAGGAAAGGAAAGGAAAGGAAAGGAAAGGAAAGGAAGGAAGGAAAGGAAAGGAAAGGAAAGGAAAGGAAAGGAAATAGAGAAAGGGAAGGGAAGGAAAGAAAGGAAAGGAAAGGAAAGGAAAGGAAAGGAAAGGAAAGGAAAGGAAAGGAAAGGAAAGGAAAGGAAAGGAAAGGAAAGGAAAGGAAGAAGGAAAGGAAAGGAAAGGAAATAGGGAAAGGAAAGGAAAGGAAATAGGGAAAGGAAAGGAAATAGGGAAAGGAAAGGAAAGGAAAGGAAATAGGGAAAGGAAAGGAAATAGGGAAAGGAAAGGAAAGGAAAGGAAAGGAAAGGAAAGGAAAGGAATAGAGAAAAGGGAAAGGAAGGGAAGGGGAGGAAAATAGAGAAAGGGAAGGGAAGGGAATAGAGAAAGGAGAAGGGAAGGGAAGGGAAGGAAGGGAAGGAAAGGAAAGGAAATAGAGAAAGGGAAAGGGGAAGGAAGGAAAAGAAAAAGAGAAAGGAAAGGAAGGAAAGGAAAGGAAATAGAGAAAGGGAAAGGGAAGGGAAGGAAAAGAAAAAGAGAAAGGGAAAGGAAGGGAAGGGGAGGAAATAGAGAAAGGGAAGGAAAGGAAAGGAAAGGAAAGGAAAGGAAAGGAAAGGAAAGGAAAGGAAAGGAAAGGAAAGGAAAGGAAAGGAAAGGAAAGGAAAGGAAAGGAAAGGAAAGGAAAGGAAAGGAAAGGAAAGGAAAGGAAAGGAAAGGAAAGGAAAGGAAAGGAAAGGAAAGGAAAGGAAAGGAAAGAAGCTGGAAGGGACTTTCCCATGTGCCCTTCGGAGAAGGTGTGACCCACACTTACGGTTGGCTCCAATCAAGGATTCGATGCGCTCCCGGCGTCTCTGTCGCAGCCGGTGGACCATGAAGAGAAGGAGGGACAAAATGAGGAAGGAAGAGACGCAGCTGACGATGAGGCGCATGCCACTGGCCATGGAATCGAACAAACTGTTGCCGTCTGCAAGAGGGGAAGTGAGGGAAGACCACAACCTTCAGTTTTTCACGCCTAAGGCAGGACTAGAATTCCCAGTCTCCTGGTGATTGGCCCAAAGTGACCCAACCTGTTTTCATGCCTAAAGTAGTACTAGAACTCAACATCTCTTGATGATTGGCCCGAAGTCTCCCAATCAGCTTTCATGGCTAAAGTGAGACTAGAACTCAGTCTCCTGGTGATTGGCCCTAAGTAACCCAGCCAGCTTTCGTGGCTAAGGTGGGATTAGAATTCACCACCTCCTGGTGATTGGCCCAGTCATCCAACCAGCTTTCATGGCTAAGGTGAGACTAGAACTCAGTCTCCTGGTGACTGGCCCTAAGTAACCCAGCCGGCTTTCGTGGCTAAGGTGGGATTAGAATTCACCACCTCCTGGTGATTGGCCCAGTCATCCAACCAGCTTTCATGGCTAAGGTGAGACTAGAACTCAGTCTCCTGGTGACTGGCCCTAAGTAACCCAGCCAGCTTTCGTGGCTAAGGTGGATTAGAATTCACCACCTCCTGGTGATTGGCCCAGTCATCCAACCAGCTTTCATGGCTAAGGTGAGACTAGAACTCAGTCTCCTGGTGATTGGCCCTAAGTAACCCAGCCGGCTTTCGTGGCTAAGGTGGGATTAGAATTTACCACCTCCTGGTGATTGGCCCAGTCATCCAACCAGCTTTCATGGCTAAGGTGAGACTAGAACTCAGTCTCCTGGTGATTGGCCCTAAGTAACCCAGCCAGCTTTCGTGGCTAAGGTGGGATTAGAATTCACCACCTCCTGGTGATTGGCCCAGTCATCCAACCAGCTTTCATGGCTAAGGTGAGACTAGAACTCAGTCTCCTGGTGATTGGCCCTAAGTAACCCAGCCGGCTTTCGTGGCTAAGGTGGGATTAGAATTCACCACCTCCCAAAACGACCCAACCTGTTTTCATGTCTAAAGTAGTACTAGAACTCAACATCTCTTGATGATTGGCCCAGTCATCCAACCAGCTTTCATGGCTTAAGGCAGGACTAGAACTCACTAACTCCCAGCTCCTGGTCTGGTGCCTTCACCACTAGACCAAACTGGCTCGCTTTTTATGTATATTTATTTATCCCGTTGGCCACCTGACCGTGGAAGCATCTTCAGACCAGGCTGACTCCCTCAGCATTAGTTTTATGTTAGTTTTTCTTTAACCCCGTCTTATTTTATTTATTTTAGGGTTTAAAACTGCTAACGCTTTGCATTTGGCCCCTTTTATGCTCTTTATGACAGCGATAAAGATTGGATTTTGAGAGAAGCCAGACCTACCAGGATCTGAACAGGTAAATTTGCAGCATTCCTTGGGATCCTTTAGGTAATGCTGACAGCCCTGCGGTCGCTCGCACAAGGCCGCCACGCACATCTCCGGCTCACCATTGTGACACGTGCAACTTAAGCAGGGGTCGTCCCCTTTAGGGGTGAAATTGTAGCCTTCGTCGACAATGTTATCTTTGATATCCACGCACGTCTGGCCTGGAACGGAGAGAGGGAGGGGAGGAAAAGCCACCTTTGTTTTGGCCAATTCTCTTCAGAGATGTTCCAAATGGATCCAGCAGGTTCATCAATTGGGGGGAGGGGGGGGGAACTTACTTCTCTTGCAAAGAAAGGAGGATTTTTCGTAGCAGTTCTCGGCGTACCAGCTGTGAAAACCGTGGTGCCGGAGAATTGGGAAATGAGAGCACTGAAATTGGGCACAGAGGATGTTTTCGTTTTCAGAGAGCGATGTGCTGAAAGTCGGGTTAGGAGGAAGAAACACTTCCGACGATCCTGAAATGACAAAACAGAGGAAGAGAGGACTGAGAAAGAGAAAGAGAAAGAGAAAGGAAGGGAAGGGAAGGGAAGGGAAGGGAAGGAAAGGAAAGGAAAGAGGGAGGGAAGGGATGGCGGTGCCATCCGTTTGGGGCGTATGCTGGAAGAAAAAAAAAAGCTACACAGATGGATCCAGGCTGCTTTGATTCGGTTTCTCCCTTTCCTCATTGTGGTGGGAGAACGGCCAGAGTTGTGCGGGTGTGTGGATGGATGGATGGATGGATGGATGGATGGATGGATGGATGGGAGGGAGGGAGGGAGGGAGGAAGGAAGGAAGGAAGGAAGGAAGGAAGGAAGGAAGGAAGGAAGGAAGGAAGGAAGGAAGGAAGGAAGGAAGGAAGGAAGGAAGGCAGGCAGGCAGGCAGGCAGGCAGGCAGGCAGGCAGGCAGGAAGGAAGGAAGGAAGGAAGGAAGGAAGGAAGGAAGGAAGGAAGGAAGGAAGGAAGGAAGGAAGGAAGGAAGGAAGGCAGGCAGGCAGGCAGGCAGGCAGGCAGGCAGGCAGGCAGGCAGGAAGGAAGGAAGGAAGGAAGGAAGGAAGGAAGGAAGGAAGGAAGGAAGGAAGGAAGGAAGGAAGGAAGGAAGGAAGGAAGGAAGGAAGCCGCCCTGGGTCTCAGGAGAAGGGCGGCATAGAAATTTAAATAAAGTAAAGTAAGTAAAGAAGGGAGGAAGGGAGGGAGGGAGGAAGGAAGGAATCATTTGCAAGGAGCAAAGAGGTGGCTCAGCCAGGAATCTCTGGTATGCAGGAAGAGAGCCAGGGTGGACCCTCCCTAACCTTCCACAGGATCTATTCAATAGCCATGCAGATTTGAGCTTTAATCTGGTTCCAGCCAATAGGCCAGAAACAATAAAGAAACTACTCTGAAGTCATTCCTTGTGTTGTTCTTGGCTCTTAAGCCTGACACTGAATATTAGAGAGAATATTCGTCGCTCAGAGTTGAAATGAGGGGTCCCTGGTGCTCTCTGAGCTTGGTGGTTTTCTTGCAGACGTTTCATGACCCAACTAGGGAGTATCATCAGTTGTAGAAGGGAGTAGGGTTGCAGGAGGAGGAGGAGGACTGTAGGGTCCCTGGTGCTCTCTGAGCTTGGTGGTTTTCTTGCAGACATTTCATGACCCAACTAGGGAGTATCATCAGTTGTAGAAGGGAGTAGGGTTGCAGGAGGAGGAGGAGGAGGAGGAGGAGGACTGTAGGGTCCCTGGTGCTCTCTGAGCTTGGTGGTTTTCTTGCAGACATTTCATGACCCAACTAGGGAGTATCATCAGTTGTAGAAGGGAGTAAGGTTGCAGGAGGAGGAGGAGGAGGAGGAGGAGGAGGACTGTAGGGTCCCTGGTGCTCTCTGAGCTTGCTGGTTTTCTTGCAGACGTTTCATGACCCAACTAGGGAGCATCATCCGAGTTAGAAGGGAGTTACAAGCAAAGATCAAATCTTCCTCCCTTCCAGCACTGATGATGTTACCTAGTTGGGTTATGAAAAGTCTTCAGGAAAACAATAAAGTTCAAAGTGCACTAAGGGCCCCGTAGTCGTTCTCCTTCTCTACTTCCTCCTCCATTCCGCACAGCCGACTCCCAGCACTGAAGATGTTATCTAGCTGGGTAATGAAATGTCTCCAGCCAAGCTCAAGAGAAAATCAAGGAACCCAATCAATGATACATTAGCTAGTTTGCATTTGGTTTCTGCGTTAGGAAGCCCCTAGCGGGCAACATATTCTTCTACCTACTTCCTTAAGTGTACACCTTTTTATAACTCACTTCCTCTAAAGTTTATAGCTTCAGTTTTTTCCTGGAAATCTTGGGGGGTGTCTTCCCGTCCCTCAAAGCTAATACCAGGTTACTTAATGCTTTATGTAACAGAAATAGGAAATTATTCACTATACGAGGAGACACAAAAGTGTATTCAAATGGCAGGAACAAGGTTCTAAGGAGCAGAAAAAAGATCCAGATTTCTGAACTTACCTTTATAAGCAACTTCCCAGTGGCCTTCAAGAGAATTGTTTCGATTGGTGATGACAAACTGGTACCCAACCCAAAACCTTCAGTTGGAAATTTAAGAGGGGGGGGAGGGTAGACAAGTTGTAAAACTTCAATGACGATAAGACTGCATTGGAAAGTTGATGCAAATTTGAAAAAAACAAACAAACACGAGAAACAGGTTCAAAATGTGGCGAAATAAGCACCAAAGGTTCATTGTTATATCCAGGGCTTTTTTTTTTTTCTCATAGAACGCCCAGAACGGAGTTCCAGCACCTTTTTTGGATGGAACCTTGTAGGGTAGGCAAGGCGGGTTGTATGGCGTGAAAAAAAGCACTGGTTATAGCCAACCCCCCCCCTCTGGTGTAACAGAGGAGATAAATATATTTGACCCACTGCTCAATGCTAAAAAAACGACTTCAAGGGTGGAGAGGGCAAAATTAAACCTGTTTGAGGTTTGTGTCGAACCTGCCCCAGCTTAAACCTCTAAACAAAAACAATCCTTGGCTCCGTTTCTGGACAAACTATTGTTTATTAGAGATCAAATGTTTTGCAGTATTGCAAAGCCAGGACTGAGAATCATACGCCAAAATTCCCAAGTTCTATTTTTCCCTCCCTAAAATATCTCTCATTGCCCACCCCAATGTAACCAATCAGGTTCATGCAAGGTGTTTTTTTTAGGCAGCCCCCTCCTTCTTCCAGCTGGGTGACCTTGAGGCAGCATCTGGAGGAGATACAGCATTTACTTCTGTTTCCCCAAGCATTCTCCCCTTCATTCCCCCTCCCCACCATTCATGACAGTCTGTCACCACACAGCAGCGAAGCACAAGCAAGCATAAGGTGGCAGCTGACAAAATGAAGAGAAGGACGAGGGGGGACACGATAGCAGCGTTCCAATATCTCAGGGGCTGCCCCAAAGAAGAGGAAGTCAAGCTATTTCCCAAGGCACCTGAAGGCAGGACAAGAAGCAACGGATGGAAACTAATCAAGGAGAGAAGCAACCTAGAACTAAGGAGAAACTTCCTGACAGTTGGAACAATTAACCAGTGGAACAGCCTGCCTCCAGAAGCGGTGATTGCTCCAACACTGGAAGTCTTTAAGAAGAGATTGGACAGCCATTTGTCTGAAATGGTATAGGGTTTCCTGCCTGAGCAGGGAGTTGGACTTGATGACCTCCAAGGTCTCTTCCAACTTTATTATTATTATTACTTTGATGTTGACAAACAAGACGCAGGCAATGACAACAGCAGCTCTGGCAGTCAACCTCAACATCTCCAAGGGAACCCTGGAATTCCTCTCCAAGGGATGAAGCACACCCATCCCAAATCCAAAAGAAGAAGTGGAGTGTTTCCCCCCACCCCCCAAAAATGAAATGCTGAATGTGACACCGTGCACACTCACCGGCGTTGATCCTTCCGGCCAAAGGTCTTCTCCTCAGAGTCCCACTCTTGCTGCAGAATGAACTTCAGCTCCTGGTCGGTGGTGAAAGTGGCCAAGGAAGCATTCACCTTCTGACACGTTTGTACAGCATCCCAGTAGTTCTCTCCATTTAGGTACACCCTGTAGCAACTGGCGGTGCCCTCGTAGTGGTGCCACCCTGATGGGCATTTCCCTAAGAAACATGAAAGAGAGGAGGGAAAACAATTCCCCACCCAGTGAGGACCTCAACACATCCAAAAGAGAAAACAAAGCATGTGTTTAGCCATTCCTAAAGACGGCGGGCCATAATTTCTCAACCTTGCCCACTTTTAAGATGGGTCGACTTCAACTTCAACATGCTGGCTGAGGAATTCTGGGAGTTGAAGTCCACCCACCTTAACGCTGCCAAAACTTGAGAAGCACTGCATTAGGCTTAGTTCAAATCTAGCAAAGAAAGAGATGTAGAAGAAAGCTTTTCCTGTATGAAAAGTCATTCTAAAACTGCCTATAGAAAAAAAAAACCCAACCATGCCTGAAATGAAAAGGTCTAGATTTAAAATGCAAAAACATGCAGATTCTATTTGGAATTCTCTCTGACAAGGCAAGGCTGCAAGGCTCTGACAAGGCAAGGCTGCAAGGCACGGCTGCCCATCTTATCGTTCCTGGCCAATCAAAACCAGCCTTTCGTTTTTGTGCACCAATATTGCTGGTTTAATGGCAGGCAAGGCCCCGCCGGAGCATGATGTACAACCAAGAGAGCTGCTGGCCCTCGGCAGAGTCAAGCATCGAACTGGATGGATGGATGGATCCAATGGTTTGATTCAATTACCTTTCCGTGTGTCTATTTTTTTTTTTAAATGCAAGGTTCTTTTTAAGCAACAACACCCCCATCCAAATGGATTTTTGTTTTTGTTTTTAAATCGTTGGCCTTCGGGTTGAGTCTCCATTCAGAATCCAGAGCAGCTTCTACATCCGTGATTCCATTACCCTTTCCTATTGTTCTGCCTCCGCTAATCGGATTGAGGCGGATGTTCTCGTCTGAAGACATTTTCTGCTTATTTTAGGCACAAGGAAGAAAAAATGGCTTGCGATATCTTTTGGAGACAGGCCAAGCTGCATTAGCTTTTACACTATATAAAAAAGGGGGGGATTTATTTGCAGCCTTTAAAAGACTGAACAGCCAGAACAGTTCACTGTGCAATTATCTTGCTAAGGGAAGTTAACAGGAATCGCTTCCTTTTGAGGTTTCGTTTAATGCAAGTACTGTACAAACGAAGTAATGTTCATTCAGACTTCTCAATTTGACCCCCCCCCCCCAAAAAAAAGTATCTTTAGTACAGCCTCCCCAGGTTCCTCCGATCACAAAAGTCAGAAGCAGCGTCTTTTTATCTAGAGGCAGGATACACAGCTGTGTAAATTGAGTAAATAACACACATGCATACAAGGCAGCGTGTATGCATTTATTGTTTAGCAACCACAGTTGCAACCAGCAACTTGGTGGTGAAGCACAGTGGTCATTAAGGTCAAAGGTTTATGTCGTGCATCAGCTTTCCTTTGCTGTACGGGACCTGCAAAGGTCGTAAATGTGAGTTCTGGTTAGCCAATTAGTTTTTCATGGGCCATGTAACTGCAAATATCGCTAAATGAGGCAGTTGCTAAATGAGGACTACATGTCCATATTTGCTATCCTTTCCCCCACTTTTACATCAGCCCTTTGGAGACTGTACTGCCGATTCCATCGGAGAGTGGAGTACAGTCTCAATCAACAGAAAAAGTGGACCACTCATTGCCTACCCCTAGACCCCTACCCCTAGACCAAGGATAGCCATCTTTGGCAACGTTTAAGACTTGTGGACTTCAACTCCCAGAATTCCCCAGCCAGCTGGGTGCACCAGTTGCGTCCTTACTTGGATCGGGAGTCACTCCTCACAGTCACACATGCCCTTGTCACCTCGAGGATCGACTACTGCAACGCTCTCTACATGGGGCTACCCTTGAAGAGTGTTCGGAGACTACAATTAGTGCAAAATGCAGCTGCGTGAGCAGTTGTGGGTCTTCCTCGTTGTGCCCACATTTCATCAACTCTCTGCATGCTGCATTGGTTGCCTATTGGTCTCCGAGCCCAATTCAAGGTGTTGGTTATTACCTATAAAGCCCTTCATGGCTTGGGACCAGGATACTTACGGGACCGCCTTCTGCCACATACTTCCCTTCGACCGGTGAGAGCGCACAGGGTCGGCCTCCTCCGGGTCCCGTCAGCGAAACAATGTCGTCTGGCGGGCCCTAGGGGGAGGGCCTTCTCTGTTGCGGCGCCCACCCTCTGGAACCAACTGCCTCCTGAAGTCCGCGTTTCCCCGACTCTCCCGGCCTTCCAAAAGAATTTAAAAACCTACCTCTGCCGGCAGGCCTGGGGATGATTGTAGTTGATTGTTGCATTGAATGTGTGTGTTTTTTTATTGGTTTTTAGATATCTTGTTTGGGTTTTTATATTGTATTTTCTGTTATATATATGTTGTTAGCCGCTCCGAGTCCCCGGAGAGGAGCGGCATACAAACCCAAATAAAATAAAATAAATAAATAAATTCTGGCAGTTGAAGTCCACAAGTCTTAAACGTTGCCAAGCGTGGGACACACTTCTGCCCTGGACCAGTGATGGCAAACCTTTTGGAGACCGAGTGCCCAAACTGCAACCCAAAACCTTATTTATGCATCGTCGGGTGCCGGGTGGGTGTGGCCCATTGTGTGGGTGTGGCCCATTGTGTGGGTGTGGCTGGGTGTGGCTGCGGTGGTAACGGCAGACTGGGTGGGACTAAAAAGTTCAATCAATCAATTCCAACTTTGCAAGATCTTTTTTTTTTCCCGCAAGAAGTTGAAATTGACTGATTGAACCTTTTTTTTTTTTTGCACTCGGTGGCGGAGACCTAAAGCGAAAAGGTTTTATAAAACCCAGCTGAAGGCCTAGGACTGGGGCGACGGTGCGCGTGCCCACAGAGAGGGCTCTGAGTGCCGCCTCTGGCACCCGTGCCCTAGGTTTGCCACCACTGCCCTAGACCAAAGGGCCACCCAGATAATGAGGAGGTTTGGACTGCCAACCAAGTGGTCCCAACTAAGAAGCCAATGCCATCTAGGTCAGGATGGCTCATATTGTAGCAGCTGTAGTAATCGGATCTTCCCAGTCTGAATATGCCCTCCCCTTTCCTTTATCTAGGAAAACCAGGGAGGGGTTTGTCCCAGACGACTTCTCAAATTACTTTCTTGGCTGAGACTCAAGCCCCTCTTCTCTGAGCGTTGCCTTGGTAACAAGCTCCTTCCCCCTGTCTGTCCGTCAAGGCTCTCCTGTAGGCCCTCAAGATCTGGTTCTTGTTTCCAAGTCTGCAACTTACTACTGAATCGAACGGGCTGTGCCAGGTTGATGGTGTGGAAGCGTGTCGTGTCCCCTCCTCTTCCACGATTGTGCCTGGAATCCACATTTTCCTTCCCGTGATAAATGTGTTGCTCCCCTGTATAATCTAGGAGAAAGGTAAGCATGGGAGGCTTCAGGTAAGCAAGGTTGGGCAGGAGGTTGGGTGGGGTTTTTTTTCCCTTCATATTTAACCCCAATTTAATTTAACCATTAGTTTCTCCCCAGAAAAGAATTTAGAATGATCTATTATTAAAATGCTCAATGTGTCATGGTTCCGACGGATGACACTCTTCAAAAGAATTTCGAGGCATTGTTTACCTTGAAGAATCTTTATTCGAAAAGCACCGCACCTCCGAAGCCAAAATCTGAATTCCTCTCCCCTGAGCACATAATATCAAATTTAATTCCCTCCTCTAATTAACAGTCATAAATCACGTTCTCCAATTAGTTTGAAACGCAGGCTTTCCCTCCAGTTCTCCAGCACATAGTATCAAAGCACAAGGCCCTCCTCTAATTAACAGTCACAAATCACGTTCTCCAATTAGTTTGAAATACAGGCTTTCCCTCCAGTTCTCCAGCCCGGCCAATTCTTATCATCTCTTATTTCAATAACCTTGGTTCTCACACTAGGTTCAGTAATGTTATGTCTAGCTAAACTCTCATGCACATTCCTCCCACCCCCAGCATCATCTAACTCTAATTCTAATTCTAAGAGTAAAACATCAGAAGGAAAATGGTTGCATCCCCATATGCTGTCAAAGCAAAAACATCCGATGTTAGCAGTGTTGACACTATGGGCCTATGATTTGTGTTGATTCGTGAAAACACATAAAAGCGCCTTGGAAAGTGGACAAAATACAAAGGTTAGATCCATTCAGCTGGTCCTTTGGACGGTTACACCGTTGTGAGATTTGCTTAATACCTTTCTTTGTTGGATAAGAAACGTGAGATTATTTCGCCCGTGTTATTTCTTCTGTACCAGGGTTCTTTTAAAACACCTTGGCTTTCCTTAGTAGCCCATAACAACGGACATAAAAGGGAATACACTCAAACTGTTATCTGGATGTTAAAACAATTTTGATCACTCTGCTGGTGTCAGCAAAATTGTGGGCTCCAAACCAGTGGGCGAGCGCGCTTCAAAGACTGCGGAGGTAGGTTGACCTAAATGAAGAGAGAGAATCTGCCAATCTATGTATGACTGAGGTATTCCTAAGAGGAAACATTTTGAGACAGACTTTGTCACGTTAATTATCGTGCCCTTTCTCAACTTGAGACACTGTATAGGCCGTCCTCAAGTTACATCATTCTGTTTAGTGACCATTCAAATCAAAGTGACTTACAACCATTTATCACGCTTACGATGGCTGCAGGACTCACACGTGGTCAGGTGATCAAAATTCAGGTGCTTGGCAACTGACTCATATTTAGGACCTTTGCAGGGGACCTCGTGACAAGTCAATGGGGAAAAATCAGAATCACCGCGTTCCCAACTTAACCACGGCAGATTCACTGAACGACTGTGGCCAGGCAGGTCGTAAAATGGGGAAAACTCACTTAACCAACGTCTCACTCAGGAACAGAAATTTCGAGCTCAATTGAGGTTGCAAAGCAAAGACCGCCTGTATGTCAGAATCCCGCCAGGGTAAGCAAACATGGATGGACTCTGGAACTACTTTTACCAACCTGGAAATAAACTTTAAACTCAAACACAGCCAGCCAACATTTAAGGAGGGTTCAGCTCGGATTTAGTCATTAGGCTCAACACTGCAAACCAAATCGGCCCGAACCTGGCCATTAAGTGGGTCATGCACAATATAGTTGACACTGATTACCCTTCACTTTATTTAAAGAAACTGTTGTCTAACAGTGGAGAAGAGGAAGATCAGTTGACTTTTTAAGTGTCTATGAGTCACTGTTGACCCTAATAGAAGCTTTTGAAGTTGAATGACGATGGCATCAAGGTGGAGCCTTCCTTTGGGATCTGCTCAGCTTCCCCAAGACTCACGTTAATAGCAGAACAAGCGGCTGACCCAATCGTTACACAATCTGCCATGCCCCTACTGTCATATCCTTTCCATAGCCTCCCTGTCAAGTTAACGGACTGTAATTAAGGCCAGGATA
>JARGCV010000744.1:0-252500 GCA_034064705.1 Bothrops alternatus | reverse complement strand
ACCCCTTCAGGAAGTGAATTCCATAAATCAACGACCCTCTGGGTGAAGAAATATTTCCCTTTATTTGTCCTCACTTTCTTAGCTATGAGCTTTAGGGAGTGCCCCCTTGTCCTGGTATTGTGTGATACAGAAAAGAATTTTTCTCTATCCACCTTTTCTATCCCATGCATGATTTTATACACAGTAGCAGTCTGGCCTCTGCTACTTCCTCCCATGGAGTCACCCCAAGCTAGACCACCTCCTCTACTCTGACCCGTGATTCCACCACAGAGACAGGTGCCTGTTCTTTCCAGGCACATTAGTAAGTTAGTAGTAAGTAAGGAGAAATTTTCTGGACAGCGAGAACAATTCTTCAGTGGAACAGCTTGCCTCCTGGAGTTGTGGGTAGTCCATCACTGGAGGTTTACAAAAACAAGACTGGATAACCATTTGACTTGGATGGTATAAAGCAGGGGTCCCCAACCCCCGGTCTGTGGACCGGTACCGGCCGCACAAACAAGCAAAGCCCCATCCGCGGGATACAGGCAGCACACAAAACCACGCACTCTCCAGTCCGTGGGAAAAAACCTTTCTCCACGGAACCGGTCCCCTGACGCCCAAAAGGTTGGGGACCTCTGGTATAAAGTCTCCTGCCTTGAGCAGGGGTTGGGCTAGAAGACCTCTAAGGTCCCTGCCAGCCCTAGGAGTCTCTGCTTTGCGTTGTACATTCCTCTTTCAGGGCACTTACTTGGGCAACCAATTTCATCGCTTTCATCCTCACAGGTGGGCCACCCGTCGCACTGCCACTTCGAGGGGATGCACTGGACTGAACCGCTGCGGCAAGTGAAATGCCCGGGGTTGCAACGCATCTCTGCAAGAGACAAGGAGAAGCCTGCTCAGGAACCACCTGTGACGAATCCCTCCGCGTGAAGCTAGCACGCCCACATTTAATGTGATTTAATCCCACGGTTGGGATGAGCAGGGAGAAAGCAACGTCAAATCTTCACATTACTGGAGGAAGGGAGTTTCGATTGGGTTGCTTTCTCCCTCCCACCTACCCTTCAACTTCCCTTCCCAGGGCAGAGGCAAACAGAGGTGGCTCTTCTGGATCCTGTTAAACAAGGATCAGGGGAACTTGCAGTTGACTTTGGCTCCAAACTGTTTCAGCGCATCGTGGGCTTTGTAATTTAATTCAGATGAGAACTGTGCACCAAAGTCTGCAGGAAACTTGTCCAATAGCTAATATTAACCTTGCCAGGATTAACACCGTCACAATATCTCTCCTTTGTTTCATTAAATATCTTACCAGGAAACATTTGCCTCAAGAATCCATCAGAAGCCTATGGCACTAGCTTTCCACCAAGCTCCCTTCCAGCTGTATTCTGATTGATTGATTGATTGATTGATTGATTGATTGATTGATTGAAACTAATCGAGAACCAACCTAGAACTAAGGAGAAATTTCCTGACAGTGAGAACAAGTAACCAGTGGAGCGACTTGCCTCCAGAAATTGTGGGTGCTTCAACACTGGAGGTCTCTAGAAGAGACTAGAGAGCCATTTGTCTGGAATGGTATATGGTGCTCCTGCTTGAGCAAGGGGTTGGACTAGAAGACCTCCAAGGTCCCTTCCAACTCTGCTATTCTGTTCCGTTCTGTTCTTTTCTTTCCCTTCAACAAAAATGTGAAGCCGTGTCAATCGACAGCTATTGAAGCTTGAAGAGAAAATCCCTTTTTTTTTATGCGCACCATTTCAGTTCAGCAAAGCAAATAAACTTATTTGGATTACATGTGACTCTGACTTTACCACACAGCTTCCTTGCCCCAAAGTATCAATGCAGGATGAATTTACTTCCTGACAAAATTGCAGATAAAACTGGGCAGTGGGAACCGGGCTCAAAACATCTCTAGTCTGCAAGAAGAGTGTTGTCTTAGCATCATCTAAAAGTGTTTTAAGAAGCATAAAACTAGCTCAAGTCGACTGGAAGACATTTTTTAAAAAATTAGGCCTATTCTTGTTTAACACAACTGCTCAAAAGGAACACTCAGGGTGCGTAGTGGCAGAGAGAGATGATTACCTATTTTACACCACGGTCAAAACAGTACTTATACTGTGGTTTTCTGAACTCCTTGTTTTCCAAAATCATTATATTGTCCCACACAAATATAGCACGGTACAAGGTCAAAATAATCACAATGTGCAGAGTAGAACAAAGGAAAATTCAGACTTGAAGATCACGTTACTTTCTTAAATAATGTCACAGGGGACAAACAGAAGGAAGGGCAAGCATTGTGAAATAGGTAGCAGGAGTCCTTTGAGGGTTTAAGTCATTCAAGCCACAGCAGTTTCTTTGTGGGTAATTACAAGCATTTTTTATTCTTATTATCTCACATTGAAAAACAAAACCTCATGGTGTGAGTTGGTTAAGAGAGTAACTGGTCTGAAGTTGCCACCCTGCCTTCTTAAGAGCTTTGTGGTTGAGGAGAGACTCGTGACACCTTAATTACTACATTATCCTGGCCTTCTAATGGGTCCAGATAGCCATTAGGATTGCGTGGTTTTGGGGCAACAGGTCAACATAAGACACCATGAGGTGTTCCAAATTCCTCCTTTGGTGCTCACTAGATTTCCTGTCCTTTGTGACTTAAGCAAAAAAAAAAATTATTTAAATGCTTTATTTTAAAAAAATTAAATAAATAAAGAGGAAGTTGGCATTCTGCTAAGTAAAACAGTGCCTTTGTTAATTTATTGCCAGCAACGCCTTTGGGTTCCATAAAGATCCTATTAGTGTGCAGACAACTTCCTGGCAGGAAATGTCACCAGTGGTGAATGGATGCTTTCTAAGATACAGATGTTGAGATGTTGAGACTCTGGAAAGAGTCTTCATGATCAGGGGACTGGAGGCTAAAACCTATAAGGAACGGTTGCTGGAATTGGGTATGTCTAGTTTAATGAAGAGAAGGACGAGGGGGGACAGGATAACAGCCTTCCAATATCTCAGGGGCTGCCCCAAAAAAGAGGGGGTCAAGCTATTTTCCAAGGCGCCTGAAGGCAGGACAAGAAGCAACGGGTGGAATCTAACCAAAGAGAGAAGCAATCTAGAACTAAGGAGAAACTTCCTGACAGCGAGAACAATTAACCAGTGGAACAACCTGCCTCCAGAAGTGGTGAATGCTCCAACCCTGGAAGTTTTTAAGAAGAGACTGGACAGCCATTTGTCCAAAATGGTATAGGGTTTCCTGCCTGAGCAGGGGGTTGAACTAGATGACCTCCAAGCTCCCTTTCAACTTTACTATTATGATGATGATGATGATTAGAGGACTGGCTGAGGAATTCTGGGAGTTGAAGTCCATAAGTCATGAAAGGGCCAAGTTTGAAGACCCCCTTGCTCTAGAGACAGAGAATGCAGACGGCAATTTTGTTTGTTATTTTGTTTAAAGCCAGGTGGAAGCGGCAAACGGTTTGCGACTTAACACTGAGCAACAGAAGTATCTTTGAAATAAAACCCTTCACAAGAATAACAAACAAAGAGTCAATCCTTGGCTTTGCCAAAAAGAAAAAAGAAAGCCAAATAAGAGCAGAGGTTTTTGATTTATATTCACTGTACATGTCATCATTTCTCCAAAGTTCAAGATGAGGTGCCCAGCGTTTTTATTTCTATTCTGAAGCATGTAGAATGTAGCCTGTGATGTTAACAATTAGCTCTGGAATTTAAAAAAAAGTACTAAATAAAAACAGCTAAAAACTGTTTTTATTTCACAGCTAATTGTTAACGAACAGCCTTGTTCCTCTGCGTGTTCATTTCCAGCTCAAAAAACGAAGTTCTAGATTGCAGCTATAAACATACTAAATTAGAATTACCTATTCTATTCGGCTTTCTTTCGATCCCATCATCAAATCTATCAGAATATAACTCTATCTCTAAGAAGAAGAATAGCTGCCAGATGTTTTATCTGGTCCAGATGCAGATAACATCAAAGCTAATATGACCGGATAACGCCGACGCTGTTGTATTCCTTTCTCACTGTTTATTCTTTTATTCTTTAAGATCCCCATGATTGACCTAAAGTCCTAAACCAATTCAAATCCCTAAGAGGTCAGCACTCAAAATAGACATTTTGCAAAATGCTTAAGTAACAGTGATAAAAGCCTGAGATTTGAAGACAAACTACCCCACAACCTGGTTAGATATTATCTCTGAAAGGTAAACACAACAAAGCATCACTCTTAAACCTGAGAATACAATAAGAAAGTTTGATTCACTCATCAGGCTCAGCCAAAATATGTTTGGGCTTATTGTGTTGGTCAACTAGCTAGTATGATGTGTAAATCATGGTTAATTATATTTATGTGTTAAATTAATTCATGAATGTATATCAGGGGTGTCAAGCTGTCGGCCCGCGGGCCAGTGTCATCATACTGAAGCCGCGCCCACCCATTGCCAGCAATGGCGAAACTGGCCCGATACATTGCGCGACGTCACATGGCGTCGCGAATTTGACACCCCTGATGTATATGTTCAATCTCCAGAAGCTGTGAATGCTCTAACACTGGAAGTTTTTAAGATTGGACAACCATTTGTCTGAAATGGTATAGGGTTTCCTGTCTGAGCAGGGCGTTAGACTAGATAACCTCCAAAGTCCCTTCCAATTCTACTCTACTCTACTCTTTACTTATTCTATTCTATTCTAGTTTTACTTCACTAGTCTAGTCTAGTCTAGTCTTACTTTACTTATTCTACTCTACTCTACTCTATACTCTACTCTACTCTAGAATCATATTCTATTAAATTTATATGGTGCCCATCTCACTATGGAAGCAACTTACGGGACCGTCTTCTGCCATATACTTCCCTTCGACCGGTGAGAGCGCACAGGGTCAGCCTCCTCCGGGTCCCGTCAGCGAAACAATGCCGTCTGGCGGGTCCTAGGGGGAGGGCCTTCTCTGTTGTGGCGCCCACCCTCTGGAACCAACTGCCCCCTGAAGTTCGCGTTTCCCCCACTCTCCCGGCCTTCCGGAAGAATTTGAAAAATTATCTTTGCCGGCAGGCCTGGGGATGATTGTGATTGTGTCTGTATGATGAATGTGTTTGGGGGGTCTTTTAAATGTTTTGTCGGCTCGGTTTTTGGTTTTTAAATGCTGTGATGTTGTTTTTTTGTTCATGTTGTTAGCCGCTCCGAGTCCTTTGGAGAGGAGCGGCATAAAAATCCAATTAATAATAATAATAATAACTCTGAGTGGCTCATAACCTGATAACAGAATACAAAAACAATTGAAATAAGTAAGAATTAAACAGCCAGGAATGAAATCACAGGTCCT
Source organism: Bothrops alternatus (assembly GCA_034064705.1). NCBI lineage: Eukaryota > Metazoa > Chordata > Lepidosauria > Squamata > Viperidae > Bothrops > Bothrops alternatus. Next base: position 247,203 of record JARGCV010000744.1, on the reverse strand, counting down.
TTTATAGAATCCCACATAATTGTGCCAAAGGAAACACTCAAAATCTCCACCCCTGACTTTGTTGCCTCGTCTATTTTATGCAATTTCAGCGGCCACTGGGAAACACTCCAACCGATTCAACAAGTGGGAGCACCCCGTGTTCTTCTGAATAAACTATGGTGATGCTTGTCCTTCAACAGAACATTCGTAGTTCAAAAGATCTTGGCAGCTAACATGTGTCCTTTGCACCCGGGACTGGATAATAGCATCTGTTGGTGCTAAGGAGGATCCTGTTTTTCTATGCAGGAACGTTTAGGAGGTAGAGAGGAAACGGAACATGAAGAATGGAATTTGGAGCCATTGGTTGAGAAACACTGCTTTAGAGAGGTGAACCAGGCCTGCACCGCTGCACTGGATCATAGCTTAAAGTTGCCACGATTGAGGGACGCTTTCCCAATGATACATAGATCCAGGGGTACGACACTGAAATGGGATTTGTTTCTCAACGAGGCAATCTGAGCCACCGAAAGGTGAGCCCATCAAGGCAGGTTTGAATCCCACCTCCATCCCAACCAATCTCCAGGTCCCATTCAGCCTTTGCCATTTTACTTTGTGTTCCAAGGGTCGGCCAAACGCAAGCGCCGGCAACGCGGGCACAAAGAGGCTAAATAAATGGGTCCCTTTGGCGGAACATCAGGACACTTTTAGCCTGCCGGAATGAATCTACAATTCTTCATGGCTTCCCTTTTGCCACCGAAGACTCAGTACATTTACACAAGAGGTCTTTTCTCCAGCTGACAGAGGTTTTTATTTTTTTTTTCTCCTCCTTTTAAAGCTTCCTAAAAGGCTAGTTAGGAAAAGAAATCCCTTTCCCATTCCACCTTCGCCCAAACCTCACAAACTGTCCCAGTTAAGTAGAACCGCAGGTTACGCAAAGCTGGAACCCCCCCCCCCAAAAAGAGATCAACATTAGTTTTCCCTTCCGTGTAAAATCCTGGCACGTTTCCTAGCGGCTGACACAACTCACAAAACCGGCCACTTAGAAAATCATTGCCACAGGATAGACAGCAAAAGAGGGGAGGGGAAACTCTTGAATGAAAATGCTGTCATAAGAAGATGAAAATGAAAAGAAGCCTTTTATTTTTATTTTTGGGGGGGCTCTGGGAATCTTTAATTGCGTCCGTGACGGTCTTCGGACAGAAGAAAGGAATCGGAGCAGAGAAAGCGTGATCCTGTGGTCCTCAACTTACAACAGTTGGTTTAGTGACCGCGGTTACTGGAGAAAAAGTGACCGATGGTCATTTTTCAACTGGGGCAAGGGGGGGGGAATAACTCACTTAACACATGCCTCACTTAGCCACGGAAATGTTGGGCTCAGTTGTGGCCGTACGTTTGAGGACTACCTGTATTTAGTTTACTCCTGGCCCGCCCTATTTTCTTCGCCTCCAACAGCAACTCTAATAAAGTTGTGTCCCGATTAAGGACAGCCCATTAGCTTCACAAGTGTACTTGACGGTAGGAAAAGTGGTTAATTTTAAAGGCAGACTGCCAAAAACAGGAGAGCGTGTGACTTGGATTTCTGCTCACAAGAAAGGGGGGGGAAGAGAGAGAGAGAGAGAGAGAGAGAGAGAGAGGAGAGAGGGAGAGAGGGAGAGAGAGAGAGAGAGAGAGAGAGAGAGAGAGAGAGAGAGAGAGAGAGAGAGAGAGAGAGAGAGAGAGAGAGAGAGAGAGAGAGAGAGAGAGAGAGAGAGAGAGAGCCTGAATTGACACCTGTCTATGGAGGACTGTGTGGGTGGCCAGAACTAAGCTTTCTTGGGCAATTGTCCAAGTTTGCTTAAACCAAGGCTTTGCTTGGTTCCTGGGAATATTCCTCAACAGACAATCCACCAGCTGGATTCAGGAGCCCCGCAAACCGAGCAAGCCTCTTGAAAAAGGCCACTCAACAATTACAAAACGCAAGAACCCCGTGCAGTTTTTTTTTAAGTGTTTGGGCACAGAAAAATCTTCTGCCCTCGTGGGTAGTTCAAAACTGAACACCTAAAGCCGTTGTGCTAAGCAGAAACTGCATTTTGGTTCTGGCCTTTAAAGGCCGATCTTATTGTTGTGGCTTTGATAAGTGATACACACACATGCTTTGGCATCTTTCTCCGGAGTGCATAAAAACTATTTCTGTTTTTGAGTCACAGGGAAAAGGCAAGGGGCCCATTAGGTAGGTAGGTAGGTAGGTAGATAGATAGATAGATAGATAGATAGATAGATAGATAGATAGATAGATAGATAGATAGATAGATAGATAGATAGATAGATAGATAGATAGATAGATAGATAGATAGTTGTGGCTTATAAATAAATATATATATATTTCACCTCACACACACACACACACACACACAAACACACACAGTTAGCATCCGTTAAACAAACAGATTCTGCTGGTTTCACAAAGTCTACCTTTGCACAGAAGTTGGCGACAAAGGCATTTAAAGCAAGGAAAGGAGAAGAAAAGTTGTAATGGGGTTAGTCAATTCTTAATCTAGGATGTGTTAACTGCATCGATGGATTCATTGGCTTCCTGGCTAGGATCAACTGATCTCCTATCCCTCAGGCCAGCAACCCATCTCATGGCCTTGAAGATCACCCATGCTAGAAGTATTTGCAAGGATTTCTCCAGTAACAAGGTCTCTCTTCTAGGCAAATGGCAGAAACGCCCATTGTTTCTTGCATCTACCACCTCCAGACAATAATCTACAGCAGCCGCAGATCAAAAGATGCAGGGAAACTGTAGGCCCAGCCACTAGTCTGGCTGTTGGTCAAGCCACCGTGAGCATCCTATGCTGCACGGCTGCAATACAACCAGAAGTATATTAAGATTCATGAGAAAACAAGGGTGAAATAATATTTTAATTATCCCTGCAACAGCCAGCCCTGCAAATGAGTATTAGCTGAGACACATGATTTTAACAACATTAAATTACCTCCTTCAGGTAACCTTGATTATCCATGCATCAGTGGGGCAATGTGATTAAATAGCAATGGGCATGACTTGCTAAAAATGGACAATGACCCTAGACAATAGAGGCCCAGCACTGGTGCCCTGTAAATTAATATTTTACAAAACTAACCTATTTTTTAAAAATCCCGACTCTTCAGTAATAGTTCTCGAAAGGAACATGTAAAATATGCATATGCCCTTGGCAGTAATAATTTCAAAAGCAAAGAAAAATCTGCATACTCAATGGATGAGAGATGACCTGTCTTGATCACGTTGGTCGTTAAATAAGACAATGTTCAAGTCCTATCAATCTTACTATAAGAAGTGTGGAGAAGGAAAAATAGATTGCTCTTTCATTGAAAGTCACTGTTAATTAGCATGGAGGAACGCAGATTAGTTTCAAATATTACAATGTCCAAAACGTGGAAACAGATTTTGTGGTAATCCTAAAGAACTAGCAAACTTAACTGGAATAATACAGTTGGAAGGGACCAGCCCACTGCTTAAGTAAGAGACCCTATACCATTTCAGAAAAATGACTGTCCAATCTCTTCTTAAAAGCCTCCAGTGATAGAGCACCCACAACATCTGGAGGCAGGTTGTTCCACTGGTTAATTGTTCTCATTGTTAGGAAGTTTCTCCTTAATTCCAGGTTGCTTCTCTCCATGATTAGTGTCCATCCACTGCTTCTTATCCTGCCTTCAGGTGCTTTGGAAATTAAGGCTGACCCCTCTTCTTTCTGGCAGCCCCTGAGATATTGGAAGAGTGCTATCCTGTCCCCCCTCATCCTTCTTTTCACATACCCAATTCCTGGAACCGTTCTCTGTTGGGATTGGATTAATGTAGCTCACTACTATAACACTGCCGTGTCTACTGTCCTCTTTTAGTTACATTTTCCTAAGATATTGCTGATCTTAAACCATGGCAAAGTTTATTCGAAATAACACATCGATATTTTATAAGAAGTATAGTTTTAAAGATATAACAAAAAAGAATTCTGCGGAGTGACCAGCATGTAACTATCAGTTTAAAAAGAAACGAATCATTGGAAGCAGACCTGACCAAGCATTTGAGTCTGGTAACAACAATAACAAGTTCAGTCCTGACTCTTTTTAAATTTGCTACAGCCTTGATACTTTTTTCAACAAACTGTTTACAAATTGCAAAGCGCAAGGTCTCCTCCGATGCAACGTTTTCAGCAGCAATTTCCCAAGGCTTCAGATTACGTGCAGAAGCCAAGGTTTAACCTGGGGATTGCTGAGTATGTGGAGCAGAGGTTTAATCAGCCTTTTATTTTGGGGCGGTAAAGATGAGGAGAGACTGAAATCCCTTCTTTAAAAAGTGAGGCCAAGAGGCCATGAAGCATACTGGAAGGATGTTAGTTACTCCGTAAAGCCCCAGTCTACACAAGCTAAACCAGGTGACCGGCCACGATAAAACCCTTCAGACATCGCAGCCGTTTAATGAACTGTTCTGAAATTTACAAGGAAGGCTGTGGTTTGTGCAGTTACTCAGAAGGTTAAGAGGCCTTCAGACCAGACCAATTAGATCTCCTGGGATCCGGAGTGAGAAAAGGAAGTTGAAAATACATTAAGCTGCCCTACGCAACAGCCAAGAGTGCAAAGCTTGACTGTTCCAACCAGATTGTCCATCCAGATCTTTGTGGGTCAGTTTCTAAGTCATGTCCAACTTTTCACGACCCCCTGGACCCCAGCATGCCGGGGGGGGGGGGCTGTCTTCCACGGTCTCCCTGAGTCTGCCCAAATTCATGCTCACTGTGTCGACGACCCTATCCAACCATCTCACCCTCTGCCGTCCCCTTCTTCTTTTGCCTTCAATCTTTCCTAACATATCCTCGGGGGTCTTTCGTTTAAGGACCTTTCAAAATTACAACAAGGGACTTGGGACCGTTTTTCACACTTGTGACCAGTGCAGAGTCAACATGTGGATGCTTGGCAACTGGCTCACATTCATGACGGTGGCCGTGTCCAGGGGGTCACGTGATCCCCGGTTGCGAAGTCAATGGGGAATCCAGATTCATTTAAAAAAAAAAAAGTCTTATTAACAACCACAGTGATTTACTTAAGCAATTGTGACAAGGGAGGTCGTAAAATGGGGCAAAACCCACTTAACAACCCTGGGGTCATCGGTTGAGGGTCGCCTGCATTGCCACGGACCACACTTGACCTTTTTGGGGGGGGAGACACGTGGCTGAAGAAGTGGGTGGAATTACAGTCCTCTAAGTATCCTTATTGCTCAAGTAATCGTTTTAGGGGGGGGGAAACACATAGGGAAGAAAAAGTCAGCAAGGCCATGCCAGGTGGATAGCAAAGGGAACTATAAACACAATGAATAAAATATCTGTCAAATCAAAATGCCAGGGCTGAGTGTCAATTTGAGCGGCTCAAATTGGAAAAAAAGAAGCACGAAAGGAAGCTGATATGCGGTAGAGAGACAGAAATGGCGGGAAACATTTTGCTTTCTCGCAAAGGAAGAGGGCAGGGATTTGTGAGAGCCAAAATATGCCCACCAGACCCCTCCAAATACTGCAAATTCCGAACGCACCCAGGGTAAAAGTGAGGGATGAGAAATCATCTTTGGGTAGATTTACAGCTATCCAGGGACAGACATTAATTTTTTTAAAAAAAAAACAAAACCCCTACAGTATAAAATCTCTCTTCTGCTAGCCTGGTTTTTTATTAGTGTAACAAAATATAAGACTTCATAGCTTTAATATCGTCTGCTTTTTTGTCTATTCTCAGTTTGGGCTTTGATTTGTTATTTTCACTTAATATACATCCCAGGAGGCATTCACAAAAGCAAGCTAATTGTTTTGGGACTCCGGGAGAGCGCAAAGATTCCTCACTCTCTCTTACTTGGGGATCTTATCTTTCAACCCTGAAATATTTCCTTCTGCTGGGCAGATGCCGGTCAAGCATTCTCTCGCCCTTCGTGGAACAAGCCATATTCCTCGGGGTCCGAGAGATCACATCCTAGGGGGGGCATCTGGATGCAGAGAGAAAAGGCTGGGGCAATAAATTAGCAGGGCAGGGCAGAAGTCAAGTACAGGTGGTCCTCGACTTACAACCATAATTGAGTGTTGCTCCATTTTACGGCCTTTCTTGCCACCGTTGTTAAGTCAATCGCTGCAGTTGTTAAGTTAACTAATGCTGTCGTAGTAAAGAAACAGGCTGGCAGCGTAGAGGCCCAGATTCTCCACTGCCACAAACATAATAAAATCTTCCTGATGGCCTTGGACCAGTCTCTCTCCCTTGGCCTTATCAAGAGGGGAATATTCTGTACGCTGCCTTGAACATCCGAACAGAGGCAAAAGATGAACTGAACAAATAACGTTGTTGTTGTTGTTTTTTTAAATGTCCTTCAAACTATTCAGTTAGAAAACTGCCACAGAACAAAAAAAGCTTTGAGCCTTTTGGGATACCGTTAATTAATATCTACTCTGAACGGCCGAGATAAAGCAGAAAGAGACTTGTTTGGTTCAAGGAATCAAGAGGCCAACCATTTTCAACTAAGCTTGGGCAACAAGTCTGTTTGAAAAGAGGCACAGAGGAACAGGTTTAAAAGTTAACTTTAAAAAAAAAAGAAAGAAAGAAACTCCAGAGGATTGTGTTAAAAAAATACACAATACAGGTAGTCCGTGAGTTACAACAGTTCATTTAATGACCCCGTTGAAAGTTACGACATTGAAAATAATGACTTATGACCGTTTTTTTCACACTTACGACCGTTGCCGCCTCCCTATGGTCATGTGATCAAAATTCAGATGCTTGGCAACTGACTCCTATTTATGACGGCTGCAGTGTCCCAGGTCATGGGATCCCCTTTTGTGACCTTCTTACAAGCAAAGTCAATGGGGAAGCTAGATTAACAATTACGTTAGTAACTTAATAACTGCAGTGATTTACTTAATAGCTGTGGCTCAAAAGGTCGTAAAGTGGGGCAAAATTCACTTAAGCCAAAAAAAAAAAAATTTGGGCTGAATTGCAGTCGTACGTAGAGGACTTACCTGTATAGGAAAGACTTGGTTCTTGGACCTAACTGGGGCTTCCCTTGAGCAATTTCCAAGTGCAATTGAGAAATAAATCCATGTGGAACATGATGTCACATGAACCCAGCACATAAGCAAATTCAAAGCTTTGGTATTTTCCGTTTAATTTCACCTGTTAGATAAGGATCTTCTCTACTTTACATATATGTACAACACACCTAGAAACTGGGGGGGGGGGCGGTAAGAACTGGCACTTTCATCGTTGGGCCTGCCAAAGAGGCAAGTGGATTCCCATTTGAAAATGCAGCTTGCCTCTCCCAAAGTGAAAACGGGGAACCTTGTAGGATGAAGGATGTCCCCCCCCCAAATTCAATCAGGACTGCAGGACCCCATTTTCCAGCTGCAATCACAGGTCCTCAAATAGGTCTCCGTTGTTTGTTTTGGTTGCTCTGCTTAAAGTTTCTAGCTAAAGGTTGCGTACACAAGCTTTTTCTTGTTAAGATCAACTTTTCAAAAACAAACAAAAACCAACAGGAAAATACGAAAAAAATACTAATGTAACAGTTCAGCAGCCTCTAAGATAATCTTCAAAACAAACTAAGGCATGTTCGAAAGAAGTTTAATGTTATGATTAGGTCTTAAATGTTACACAAAACACAGGATTACATCAACCAGCAAGAGCCAACTTGCTCTGTATAAGATCATTATTCAAATCCAGGATTCTTGTGTACAAGAGCACTGGAGTCCTGTTAAGTCCAACTGGCAGGCCAGGTTATATATGGGAAAAATAGTTTCACAAAACAGATGAATTTTAAAAATCATTTCTTAACCTCTGGGAGCTTCTTCTTCCCTCCTACTTCCTTATTTCATGATCAGGCCAAAAATGCATGTATGATACAGACCTATCATATTGCAATGTATTTGCTACTGATAATTTAATTACAAAATTTGCTACTGATAATTTAATTACAAAAAAGGTTTGAGAAAGAGAGAGAGAGAGAGCAAGCGCAAGAGAGAGAGAGAGAATGAAAAAGTATGTATGGATGATAAATAGATAGATAGATAGATAGATAGATGGATGGATGGATGGATGGATGGATGGATGGATGGATGGATGGATGATGATGGATTATAAAGATGGATGGATGCACCGACAGGCAAGGCAGGGCAGGCAGATAGCAGACAGTATGGTATATTAGATTTAGATAACCTTTATTGTCATTTTTTTCCTGTGGGCACAATGGCACACATTAAAAATGAAATTTAGTTGCTTCCTCTCAAAGTGTACGCATACATAACCCATATTTAAAACATACTATACACAGCAAAGGTCTAACTTTACTCTGGTCCAAGTTCTAGTCCCCTCTCAACCTCCCAAGATGACTTGAGCTAGTCCCTCTTAACACAAGACACAGAATGATCCAATAGTGATGACGTTAAGACTAGGAACAGGGAGACCTAATCCTCTTAGAAGTGTGGTAGATAACTACGCCTGTCTCAGCCCAAAACTCGGTGTATAGTGGTGAAGATGCCAAACAGGAAGACCAAGGTTCTAGTCCTTAAGTTCAGAAGCTGGCTGGAGGGAAAACTGAGTCCAGCACTCTCAACCATAGAGAAACATCAGCTAACCACTCACTCCCATGTTGGGCCAATCTGTAGGTTACAGTCCATCATGTTCAATGCCCCCAAAATGTATGCATTATTTTTCAATATGCGTATTTGCAGCGTTTCACTTCTAGCCTTTCTGTTTACAGTACGGTCTGACCCAAATATTTTGAGGGACCACGTCGATTAGTTCTCTGCCGTGCTACCCACTTTCTAGAGCACAGTTGTTCAACCTCAACAACTTTAAGACCGGTGGATTTCCAACTCCCAGAATGGTTGGGGAATCGTGGGAATTGAAGTCCACTAGTTTTAAAGTTGCCAAGGTTGGACACCCCAGCTCTAGAGCAATGCTATCCTTCTCTCCGTATTCATACAGGCCTGATCCTACCGTTTCCTGTTCCTAAGCACTAGGAACAGGGCATTAAATGAAGCCACCACTTGACCTGCCTCCACTGTTGTAATTATATTCCCTCTACCCCCACGATCAGCACGGCACTGCATATGTTCTTCCACACTGTTTATATTGTTGCTTTAATCCTCATAAGCCACCCAGAGACTTACCCAAATGGGTGGCTGGAGAGATTCAACTTGAGAACGCAGCATTACACACACCTTCTACCACAAGGGTTAGTATGACCTGTAATTATGCACCAATGCATCATGGCCTCTGTTCTTTCTCTTTTACACACACACACACACACACACACACACACACACACACACACCAAACACATGACTCATTTCTCCCTGTGAGGTCAATTTTATTTATTTTTTTGCCTGAGGAGTCAATAAGAAATCTCTCAGAATGAAATCACTCAGAAACTTGTGGCAGCCAACAGATAGGCCTACAAGTTCTTGGAAATCACAACAAAAAAAAAAAAATCAGGCAACTTGTTATGCTTTGCTCTCCCTAACTCAAGGACATTTCTGAAGAGGTTTTTTTTTTTTAACAATAATTTACAATACTTCTCTATGCTTTCTTCCTGAATGTCATTTTAGTTCTCCTTTTCTTAAGAACTGTAATTTTCCAGATCACTTCTCTTTTCTACGTTACATAGAAATTCGTCACACGTTTTTATGGCCCAAGTATTTATTTATACTTCTGAAACTCTTTCCTCTATGGGCAATTGAAAGTTGACATTTTTTGGTACACGTTCCAATCTTGACATATTCAAAATCTTAAACAATCTTTCCCCTTTTCCCAAGTTTTTTTTTTTAAAGGAGTCATTTTCTTTTCAAGGACTTCTTCCCAGCTTTTGTCAAAAGCTTGTAATTGCAAACATTGTAGATGGCAAGCGCACCCCATTGTTTCGGTAAAGGAAGCCCAATTATTTGCAAGATCCATAGATGCAGGACTGATTCACACATGCTAATGCCTCAGACGATTTAGATATGGTTTTGGATAACACTGGACACACCCACATTGCAAGAGCTCCTATGCACAATCCAGCTGTGTCTCTCCAGTAAGTACTTCCAATGCTCAAGTCATTTCGAGGGTGCCACAACAGCTCCTATTCTTAAATCAGACTCTCCGCTTCGGCCAACTGGTACTACCTCGTCACCCAAATATTTGCAATTTACTTCAACAGTTGCTGGGAAACAGTGAAAAGGGTTAAGACAGCCCCTTAATCCAAATACTCCAGGGTTGGCTGCATAGCCTTAATCTGCTTAGTGAATTAATACATTTTCCAGCCTTGCACAACACACCACCTCAGAAATTAACCAAATGATCTGGCTTCACACAACTTGCTTTGCTACAAAAAAAAAAACAACCCAAACTTAAGCAGGTTGTGTGAACCAACCACATTGGGGAAACACCAGATTTCCCAGAAAATCTGCAAAAGTTCTGGACCATTATCCATCCTGTCCTTGTAGAAAAAGACCCCATGCATTGAAATAAAGTTCTCTCCACCACCTCACTTCTAGGAAGATAAAGAGGTCCTTCTCGAGCCCCCCAAAGTGGTCACCCCCAAAGTGGTCACACACACACCCGTGATGTTCCCAAAGGAAGTCCTCCAACCTCAAGTGCCTACAAAACCCATTGTCCCCATTCTGGATTCAATCTTCTCATCTTGATGTGTCCTCAATCACCCTGAAGTCTCTACGGAGAAGACAGCAAGGTCCTCTCTAGGTCCTACCGGAGGGACCCTGGGATCCTTCCCAAGGGGGGGGGGGAAGCTAAATGGGGATCAATGGAAGCTGGGAGCCCAAGCAGGAACCAAGGAAGCTGGAGGACCTTGGGCGCATGGGCAATGTAGTCCTACCTCTCTAGAGGGTGACAGGAGCCAGGACCCATCCGAAGGGCAGGGGGTGGCTTATGAGCAATGTAATACCAAGTGGAGTGGGGGGAGGAGAGAGGATCTGCCCCCCCCAACACCTGGAAACCCCCCAGGGGAGTGCTGGGGATTACTGGAAGGAACAACACAACTGAAGGACCTTGGGTGCATGGGCAATGTAGTCCCACCTCTCTAGAGGGTGACAGGAGGCAGGACCCATCCGAAGGGCAGGGGGTGCCTTATGAGCAATGTAATACCAAGTGGGGTGGGGGGAGGAGAGAGGATCTGGGCCCCCCCAACACCTGGAAACCCCCCAAGGGAGTGCTGGGGATTACTGGAAGGAACGACACAACTGGAGGACCTTGGGTGCATGGGCAATGTAGTCCCACCTCTCTAGAGGGTGACAGGAGGCAGGACCCATCCGAAGGGCAGGGGGTGGCTTATGAGCCATGTAATACCAAGTGGAGTGGGGGGAGGAGAGAGGATCTGCCCCCCCAACACCTGGAAACCCCCCAGGGGAGTGCTGGGATTACTGGAAGGAACGACACAACTGGAGGACCTTGGGCGCATGGGCAATGTAGTCCCACCTCTCTAGAGGGTGACAGGAGGCAGGACCCATCCGAAGGGCAGGGGGTGCCTTATGAGCCATGTAATACCAAGTGTGGGGGGGAGGGAGGACAGGCCATCTGGGCCCCCCCAGCAATCAACCCCCCCAGGGGAGCGCTGGGGATGATGGGACAGACCCAGGAGCTGAGGAGAATGGGCGATGTAGTCCCGGCTCTCCGAGGGCCGTGGGGGCGCCGGAACCCTCCCTCCCCCGCCCGTACCTGGCCGCAGCGGCTCGGTGATGCTGAGCACGAGGAGGAAGAGGAGGAGGAAGGTGCCGCTGTCCGCCTTGGGCACCATTTATCCTCCGTTCCTCCTCCGCCAGCGCAGCCACATCAACCCCGCGGGGCGGGGGAAGACAAGGGGGAGGGTCGACGCCGCCGCCGCCGCCGCCGCCGCCACGCCACCTCCGGGAGCCAGCGAGGCCTCCGCCGCCGCCGCCACCTCAGCCGCCGCCGCCGCCGCCGCCGCCTCGCTGAGGGGGTCCGCCCGCCCGCAGCTCCGCTCGCAAGATGGCGGCCGCATTGCCCCGCCGCTCCCGCCGCCGCGCCCCGCCCCTCCGCCGCGCGGCCAATCGGCGAGCCGCGGGAGGAGCCAGGCGGAGGGATTCATTTGCATAGGCGCGTGACGGAGGAGGAGGCGGCGCGCGCAGCAGCGGCGCCGATGAGGGCGGGGCCATCGAAGCCGCTCTGGCTCCTCCCCCGTCGCTCAGCAGAATCAGAATAGGTTTACAGGGGTTCTCAACCTTGGCCACTTTAAGACTTGTGGACTTCAACTCCCAGAATTCCTCAGCCAGCAAAGCTGGCTGAGGAATTCTGGGAATTGAAGTCCACAAGTCTTAAAGTGGCCAAGGTTGAGAACCCCTGGAATAGAAGCTGGAAGGGGACCTTGGAGGTCTTCTAGTCCAGCCCCCTGCTCAAGTAACTGTCTACCTCATCTACAAAAACGTCCAGGGATGAAGCACCCCTATCATCTGGTGGCAAGCTGTTCCACTGGTTAATTCTTCTAACTGTCAGGAAGTTTCTCCTTAGTTCCAGGTTGCTTCTCTCCTTGATGAGTTTCCACCCGTTGCTTCTCGTCCTGCCTTCAGGCGCTTTGGAGAATAGCTTGACTCTCTCTTCTTTGGGGCAGCCCCTGAGATATTGGAAGACTTGCTATTGTGTCAGCCTTGCTCCTTCTTTCCATTAAAGTAGAAATACCCAGTTCCAGCAACTGTCCTTCCAGCAAGGCAGTGGGTTCCACTTATTTTCACGAAAGAGCGTGTGCCAGCCGTGTGTATTTTCCTATCCAAGTCCCTTAACAACACCCTTCCAGTGTTGCCCTTGTGATGTCATCCCATGACCTCAGCTCTTCAAAACACTGCTGGGAGACCGAAGGCCAGTCTAGCCTGGAGCCCCTTTAGATGGTCTTTGCCCCACCTCAAGGAATGTGCCACTAAATGACAGTTCAGATGGGAGCTTGGCACGCCCCACCTTTGGCATCATGGACGATGGTGCTGTGCTTAAGAAAAAGGGTTATGTTCTGGGGAGCACCTTGGGGGAGAGTTCCTTCGCCAAAGTGAAATCGGCATACTCGGAGCGTCTGAAAATCAACGTGGCGGTGAAAATCACAGACCGGAGGAAGGTGCCCAGCGAGTTCCTGGAGAAATTTCTCCCTCGGGAGCTGGAGATTTTGTCGACCGTCAACCACTGCTCCATCATCAAAATCTACGAGATATTTGAAACGGCCGGAAAAGTCTACATTGTGATGGAACTTGGAGTCCAGGGGGACTTACTGGAGTTTATTAAGAGCAACCGGGGCCTGCCGGAAGAAGTGGCCTGTCGGATGTTCCGTCAGCTGTGTTGTGCGGTCAAATACTGTCACGATTTGGATGTGGTCCACCGCGACCTGAAGTGTGACAATATCCTCCTCGACAAAGACATGAACGTCAAGCTGTCGGATTTTGGCTTTTCCAAGCGGTGTTTCCGAGACGGGAACGGTAAAATCTTACCCAGCGAGACTTTCTGTGGCTCAGCGGCTTACGCGGCTCCGGAAGTGATCCAGGGGGTCCCTTATCACCCCAAAGTTTACGACATGTGGAGCTTAGGAGTGATCCTGTACGTCATGGTTTCTGGGTTCATGCCTTACGACGACTCCAACGTCAAAAGGATGCTTCGCCTGCAGAGGGAGCATCGGATCCTTTTCCCCGAGTTTCTGAGCCTGGAATGCAAAGATCTGATTTTCCGCATGCTTCAGCCGGACGTTTCTCACCGGCTACGGATCGAAGAGGTTCTGAACCACCCCTGGGTGCAAGGCAAGCACCTCAAGTCCTTCAAACTGCGAGATTAGCCAGATGGTAAAGTGCAAACATAAAATGTTATCCGGAATACTTATTGCTTTGCAGAAATGCAGTAAACTTGAAAATCTTTTCCTTCAGCATCCCCTTTGCAGCGTTCTCCTTGTTGCACCATTCTCTATTTATTTCATGTACACAGGTAGCTCTTGATTTACATCCATTCATTTGTTGACTGTTTGAAGTTACAACCGCACCGGGAGGGGGGGAAGGACCTGTCCTCACACTTACAACCGGTCACGTGATTAAAATTCGGGCACTTAACAACCAGCAACCATTTATGATGGTTGCAATGTCCCAGCGACCAGAATTTCAGCTGCTACGCTATTAAGGGAGTCACACCCAATTTTGCTCTCTTTTTTTTGCCACTCTTTGCAAAATTTTGCTCTCTTTGTTAACCGGGACACTGCAGGTTAAGTGGATCAGGTGGTGGTCGAGTGGATCTGGCTTTCCTCCCTTTGGTTTTGTTTGACAGAAGCCATCTGGGAACATTACAAGGGGGGTTCCCGTGGCCGCCTGGGATGCCGCCACCATCATCAATGCACGTCAGTTGCCAAGCACCCAGATTTTGATCCTGTAACCATGGGGATGCTGCAACTGTCCTAAGTGCGAGGACCGATCATTTGTTCGCTTCTTTCAGCCCCGCTGTAATTTCGAACGCTCGCTAAATGACGAGTCGCCTTGTAGCGGAGATGGGCGGCCTAACAATTTAATAAATATAATAAAAAAGTAATTATAAGTTGAGGGTTACCTGTACAGAATGCAAGTGACAGTTCTTTAGAACTCAGCCATCAGTGAAAAGACATGGCCAACAGCCAACTATAAACCCATCCGTTTGAAAGCACTGGAATATCCTTGCTCTCCAATGCACCTATCGTATATAATTTAATTTGGAACAGAACATATAGAACATCTTCAGAGTTGGAAGGGAGCTTGGGAGGTCTTCTAGTCCGACCCCCTGCTCAGGCTGGAGACCCAAACTATTTCAGACAAATGGCTGTCCAGTCTCTTCTTAAAAGACCCCCCGTGATTGCAAGAGATCACCTTAGTGACTTAGTCATCGTTGCCCTCCAGGGAAAAACTAAAATCAAACTTCTACACTTTTTCTGACCCGTAATGGAAATTGATGAGTTGGGTGGTATCTCTCCATCCCTACCATAAGGGTGGAAGCTTGGAAGGAGCAAGAACAACAAAACTGAAGGAAGAACACAGTAAACCCAAATTTGCTCCCATTGTGTTTGTTCTAATAAAGTTTCCTTCTTCACTCATCCCGCAAGGAACTCTTATTTAGGCACCCATTAGCGCTTCCATTTTCACCACAACCCTCAAAAATCAGGTATAATGTGGGGAAAGACCCAGGTTATTCTTTTGGCCAACCGAAGCAGGATTTGAATGACAAATTTGCCTGGCCAAAGTTGAATCTTCCTAAGGAATGCATTTGTCTGTATTGCACGAATTATGATTTTCCTCTGGATATTGTTGCTATCCAAAGATCCAGGACAGATCGCTCCGGTTGCGTGCGCGTCTGCAGCTGGGTTTATTACAGCTCTCCCTTTAAACCAAAGTCCCTTCCGAATAATTTTGCAAAACTTAATGGAGAAGAAATGTCACCTTTAGCGGGGGAAGATTTAGCATCTCCCTGCAGACACACACCAAATGTTCCTCATTATCTAGGATGGTGGACATTTCAAAGCTCTGCTCCCAAGTGTCTGCTTGAGACACTCTGAGCTGGAATGGTTGATTTCCTTTAAAAAGAATCCTTCCTCTCACAGATGTGTTTATCAAAGTTTTGATGTACCAATCAAGGAGGTGGCTGTGCCTCATTGGTATGCAACTTTGGTTCCAACTGGATGTATTCTCCTTGAGAGGGATCTTAAGGAAAGAAAACTATTAGGCCAGAATTTTTGCTCCTGCATTCTACGGAGAGCCTCTTATTTTCAGGGAAACACGATAGTAAAACATTGGCTCAGCGTTAAGTTCCTATCATGACTGACCTTAGGATATATCCATACATTCGAATGTTATGGTATATACATTCTTACTGGGTTTATTATAAAAGCCGGTTGAGAAAACAAAGTCAGAACCACGGACAGTTCCCTTCAGAGCAAATTCTGGGTGGTTTTACCGATTCTTTGGGATTCAAACTCTGCTCTTTGATTCGGCAAAATTCCCAGTGTAATTTATAAGGGAATGCAAATGTAAATGCCATAAACGTTTGTACAACCTCCATAAAAAAGAATTTTAATGAGCCAAATGGTAAAAAAAAAAAAACACACAATGAAGTGAGCCTACAGCTCTGAAAGACTGGGTTACAGAGAAAGACACAGAAACGGAAGGAAGGAGGGAGGGAGGGAGGGAGGGAAGGAAGGAAGGAAGGAAGGAAGGGAGGAAGGAAGGAAGGAAGGAAGGAAGGAAGAGGAAGGAAGGAAGGAAGGAAGGAAGGAAGGAAGGAAGGAAGGAAGGAAGGAAGGAAGGAAGGAAGGAAGGAAGGAAGGAAGGAAGGAAGGAAGGAGCAATCACACTAGCAGGGTCAGCATCTTGCCCCCAACAATCTGGGTCCTCATTTTACCGACCTCAGAAAGATGGAAGGCTGAGTCAACCTTGAGCCAGTCAGGATCAAACTGCCCAACTGCTGGTAGCCGGCAGTCAGCAGAAGTAGCATGCAGTACTGCCTTCTAACCACCGTGCCACCACAGCTCTTAATCCTAAAACAAAAATATGAGTATGCAGAAGACAAGAGATTAGCAAAAGGAGCCCATGTCTGTAGATACATACTCTGTCCAAGAGAGTTGACTGATCCACTTAGGAAGTTCATCCCTTCTCCACCCTGTCACCACGATATAGGCTCCCTTGTTTGCTATCTAGTGTATCTTCAGTCAGGACCAAAACTGGCTTAGCTTTGTGACATCATGGAAGGATGTTAAGAATTCTGCTGCCTTGAACTTAAGGAGAGAAACATCATTCTGAAACATACATAAATCTGGACAGAGGTAGGTGATGCCCTGTCAACCTGACGTTCCGGGTCGCCTCGAGAAACGATGGATGACGCCGAGGTGCTCAAGAAGAGAGGCTACATTATGGGCATCAACCTCGGAGAGGGCTCGTACGCCAAAGTGAAATCAGCCTATTCCGAACGGTTGAAGTGTAACGTGGCGGTCAAGATCATCGATAAGAAGAAAGCTCCCCGAGACTTCCTGGAGAGGTTTCTCCCTCGAGAGATTGAGATGTTGGCGAGGGTGAAGCATCACGCCATTGTCAAGACCTACGAAATCTTCGAGACCTCCGAAGGGAAAGTGTACATCGTCACCGAACTCGGTATCCAAGGAGACTTGCTAGAGTTTATTAAGAAGAAAGGAGCCATTCCCGAAGAGATTGCTCGTAAGATGTTCCACCAATTGGCCAGCGCCATTAAATATTGCCACGAGTTGGACATCGTTCACCGGGACTTGAAATGTGAGAACCTGCTTCTGGACAAAGAATACAACATCAAGTTGACAGATTTTGGCTTCTCCAAACGCCTGTCTCGTGATGAGGACGGGCGGGTCATTCTTAGCAAAACTTTCTGCGGGTCTGCTGCCTACGCAGCTCCTGAAGTGCTCCAGGGGATCCCCTACCAGCCCAAGGTTTATGACATCTGGAGTATGGGCGTGGTGTTGTTCATCATGGTCTGTGGCTCCATGCCTTACGACGAGTCCAACATTAAAAAAATGCTCAAGCTTCAGAAGGAGCACCGAGTCCACTTTCCCCGGTCCAAAGTGCTCTCGGTGGAATGCAAGGACCTCATTTATCACATGCTTCAGCCTGACGTCTCCCGACGGCTGTGCATTGACGAGGTTTTGATGCACATCTGGATGCAGGAGCCCAAAGCCATTTCAGACTCTGTGCTGACCAAGTCAGGTGAATGCTCGCATCATCAGAGCCAGATCCGATCCCAGTTTGGGAAGGAAACCGGTCCGCAGTTTTCGGAGAACGAACAAGTGAAACAAGAAATACTGCACGACGATCTCGAGAAGCTAGACGATCTCCCTGACCAGATGGAAAGGACTTCCCTCTGAAAAGAGAGAGAGAGAGACGTCATCTCAAGACATCTCCCCCTCCCCCCCCAAAAATGGTTCCCAATAATGCCAAAAACTGAATTGTTTCTTTTAAAGGCTCTGTTCTGGAAGATATTGCAAAGAGATGAAGGCTGGTTGCGGCAACCGAAAGTCTGAAGCCCTTTCCCCTTATTTTGGAAGATCCAGGACCTCTAACGTCTCCATATTTCTATATTTCTTATTGGCACAAAATAAAGAATGAGCTTCCCCCTCGTTTAATCTTCTCCAAATGAAAGATTATAGACCCATTGATTGGAGAGGGCTGATGGGACGATTTGAACCAGGGTCTCTCTCTAACTTTGTAACTGGTGTTTGTGCTACCATAAAACCTACTATGTCACATCTAAGAGGCTGAAGACTTGTCTGTTGTAGCATCCACCAACATCTTGTACTTTTTCTTTGGGTGCTTTTACACTTTTCAGTTAGCAGCTTCTGTAAAAAAATTAAAAGCCTACAGAGGTGTATAAATTCCCTTGGCGTGATTGTTTTAAAACGTACGAATAAAATTGTAAAAGTCTCCCTTGAGTGCAGCTTGGTTGCAGCTTGGTTGCTGGAGAAGTATAATCAAATGGATTTTCAGTTTCTCAATCTAGTTTCCGAAAACGTTTGGCACCCTACTTATTTTTTTTTTTACTCCGTTATCAGGGTATTATACAATTCCTCTTCCTCCTCTTTCTCCTGTTAGTCCTTCTCTTCTTCCTTCTTCTCTTCCTCTCTTTCTCTTCCTCCTTAACGGAGAAATTTCCTGACAATGAGAACGATTAATCAGTAGTACAACCTGCCTCCAGAAATTGTGGGTGCTCCATCACTGGAAGTTTTTAAGAAGAGATTGGACAGCCATTTGTCCAGAATGTTATTGGGTCTCTTCTTTGGGGCAGCCCCTGAGATACTGGAAGACGGCTATCCTGTCCCCCCTCGTCCTTCTCTTTGTTAAACTAGACATGCCCAATCCCAGCAGCCGTTCCTTATATGTTTCAGCCTCCAGTCCCCTGATCCTCTTTGTTGCTCTTCTCTGCACTCTTTCGAGAGTCGCAACGTCTTTTTTTTACATCGTGGTGACCATTATTAAAGTTCACACGTGTTGTGAGCTCATAATCTTCCTCTTCCAGTGTTATTCGGTGTTTCAAAGATGCCTCTTACGATCCTGGAAATAGGTCCGAGACGTGGCTGTTGATGGCCATTGGAGACTGACCCCCCCAAAACCATCTCAACTGGTGGGTCATCTACCACGATGGCAGTCCCAACGATGCAAATCAACATTTCCTTCCACGCTTTTGTGTGCCCCGGCTTGTGGCTCGTGCAATTCCCTTCCCCCCCCAAAAGAACAGGCATGATTTGATTTCTTTTAATGAAAGCAGAGACCCTTGGAGAAAATAACTCAAGGAAACCATATACCCTTCTGAAAAGGAATCTTCACCTGAAAGAACGATGGTTGCTTAAAGATAACAAATGATGAAACGGTTGATTCCATTTCATCACTTCTAAGGTCCCTTCCACCTGTCATTCTGTTCTGTTGTTAACATTTATCGCCAATTTGAGGAACTTTTAAAATCTGGCGTATGGCTACAGAATAACTTAACAATGAAAGATCCGTGATAATCCTGGACGTCTTTCCTCAATTCTTCTCAGAATTTACAAGAAAGCCCAATTAAATCTGGAGAAGGCAATCCACAGTTTCAGCAAATACAGGCAGGCAATTCCTCTCCCCATCATTATAAACCAATCCAGAAAACAGCAAACTTAAAAAAGCCAATTTGCAGGATATCGAGGTATTTTCACGGGGGACATTGCCAGCAAAAGCATGGAATGAGATTTTATTTTAAATCTCTGTGGGACATTTAAATATGGTTTATTTCAATGAGGATGAGCAAGAACGCTTTTGCCATTGGCTGGGAGGTTATCTGGGTCCAAGCAATGGAGATCAATTCACCCAGTATTTCTCTCAGCTTTAACTATAACAGACTATAACAGAATAACAGTTGGAAGGGACCTTGGAGGTGTTCTAGTCCAACCTCCCACTTAGGCAGAAAACCCTATACCATTTCCGACAAGTGATCGTCCAATCTCTTCTTAAAATCTTCCAGTATGGGAATATCCACAACTTCTGGAGGCAGGTTGTTCCACTGATTAATTGTTCTCGCTATTAGGAACTTTCTCCTTAATTCCAGGCTGCTTCTTTCCTTGATTAATTTTCATCCGTTGTTTCTTGTCTTGCTTTCTGGTGCTTTGGACAATAGCTTGACTCCCTCTTCTTTGTGGCAGCCTCTCAAATATTATAAGACTGCTATCATGTCACCCCTAGTCCTTCTTTTCATTAAACTAGACATGCCCAATTCCAGCAACCGTTCTTTATGTTTTAGCCTCCAGCCCCCTAATCATCTTTGTTGCTCTTCTCTGCACTCTTTCTAGAGTCTCAACATCTTTTTTTTACATCGTGGTGACCAAAACTGGATGCTGTATTCCAAGTGTGGCCTTCCCAAGGCCTTGTAAAGTGGTATTAATACTTCACGTGATCTTGATTCTGTCCTTCTGTTAATGCAGCCCAGCACTGTGTTGGCTTTTTTGGCAGCTGCAGCACACGGCTGGCTCCTATTTAAGTGATTGTCCACTAGGACTCCGAGATCCCTCTTGCAGTTACTACTATTGAGCAAGGTACCACCTATACCGTACCTGTGCATTTGGTTTTTCTTGCCTAAATGTAAAGGCTTATTTTTCTCTATAGTGAATTTCATTTTGTTAGATAGCACCCAATGCTCACTTCTGTCAAGATCCTTCTGTATCTTAAGCCTGTCTTCTGGAGTGTTGGCTATTCCTGCCAGCTTGGGGTCATCTGCAAATCTGATGAATTCCCCATCTGCCCCCTCATCCCAATGGGGCCAAGCAAGAACGCTTTTGCCATTGGCATGGAGGTGAGCTGGGTCCAAGCAACGGAGATCAATTCACCCAGTATTTCTGTCAGCTTTATGATGTCACATGGAAACAGCATCCTTTCAACAATGCTCAAGGTTCCATTCCAGCCAGCCTCCCAGGGCTTCCAAGGCAGGAAACGGATTATCTCCTGATGACCACACACCATGGAACAGACACTAAATGGCTGAATGCATACGTCAACCATGTGACCAAACATCTCATCACCACGGCCTACAGCATCATGGATGATGCTGCTATCCTTAAGAAAAGAGGCTACATCATGGGCGGGAATTTAGGGGAAGGCTCCTATGCCAAAGTGAAGTCGGCCTTCTCGGAACGGCTGAAGTTCGACGTAGCTATCAAAATCATCGACCGGAAGAAAGCGCCTCCGGATTTCTTGGAAAGGTTTCTCCCGAGAGAGATAGACATCTTAGCCAAAGTCAACCACCATTCCATCATCAAAACCTACGAGATATTCGAAACGTCCAACGGCAAAGTCTACATTGTGATGGAGCTCGGCGTTCAGGGCGACTTGTTAGAATTCATCAAGCTGAAAGGGGAGATGCCCGAAGACATCGCGCGCAAGATGTTCCGTCAATTGGGCACCGCTATTAAATACTGTCACGACAACGACATCGTGCACCGGGATTTGAAATGCGAAAACCTTCTGCTAGACAAAGATTACCACATTAAGCTTTCGGACTTCGGCTTTGCCAAGCGCCTGCTTCGGGATGAAGACGGCAAAATTGTTTACAGCAAAACGTTCTGCGGTTCTGCTGCTTACGCAGCCCCAGAGGTTTTGCAGGGCATCCCGTATGAGCCCAAAATTTACGACATGTGGAGTCTGGGCGTTATCCTCTATATCATGGTCTGCGGATCGATGCCTTACGACGATTCGAACATCCGGAAAATGTTACGCTTGCAGAAGGAGCATAGGGTGCATTTCCCCAAGTCCAAAAACCTAACCATTGAATGCAAAGATCTGATTTATCGCATGCTTCAACCCGACGTGTCCCGACGCTTGCGCATCGAAGAGGTTTTAAGTCACATATGGATGCAGCCCGGCAAAATCAGAGCTGTGTCGGCCACTTCGGTCGGGAAAAATGGAGAGAGCTCACGAAGTACAGCTGAGCTAAAACCGGAGCACCGATCAGAACGGGAGAAGAACCAGAAAAGTGAATCCAAGCAAACGCTGGTCTCCACCGTGGCTCCTCGGCTGGAAGCGGTCGAAGAAGTAGAGGAGGTCCCCGAAGGAGACAAGAACGACGAAGGAGTGGAGAAGATTGCCGAGGAGTTTGAGAACGATATCTGACGTTGTTCCTTCAACAGAAGCCCTCGTCCCAAAGCTAGCGTGACCGTCGCATAACAGGGAGTCCAGGTAACCAGCTGGAGAGCGTGGTGTGTGGAATAAAGATGAGAGCTAAGCAGAAGACGCGATCTGAAACTAAAGAATCAGCTTTCTGAATCAGCACGTTATTGTAGGCCAAAGGCCGTTTTATTAAATATTTTTTAAACAGATAAAACACTAGGCTCCAGCTGGCAACTACTGGTCAATGTTACCCATGTATGGAGAAGGCAGGAAGACGGGGTTCACCTACTGGAATGGGAGAACTCGCTGTGGCCAACACGCCATAGAACAATTCAATAATTCAATTTAATTTTTTAAAAAAAATAAAAATAAAAAATGTTTTACACTTTTGTCATTTCACATTTCATTTTGTCCCTCCTTTGGCATCCTTGCTCTAAAGCACAGGTCTTCCAACTTGGCCCTTTTATGACTTGTGGACTTCAACTCCTCATTGCTGGCTGAGGAATTCTGGGAGTTGAAGTCCACAAGTCATAAAAGGGCCAAGCTGGAAGATCCCCTGCTCTAAGGATCCTATTTCACCAATTTCTTTGATATTAGTGTGACTCTTGTCCTCTGGCGTGTTGGCCTGAGAAGAATGGTCCATGGTGGTGTCTCACGGCGAGTTGTCGTGGACCCTCAACCATCTTTCCCCCCACACCCCCCAAAAAAATCCTCTGAAAAAACTGGGCCTGGCCTACGCTGGCTGTAAGTAGAAGCTGAGTGACCACTGGAAAGCTGGTCTACTACTCTTGTGTCACTTAGAAAAACTCCAGGTTGAGGAAATGGATGACCAACCCATCCTGATTCTCAAAGGATGGAAGGCCTTAAGTAAGATAAAGGAAACAGCGGCAGTAGCTAAAAGGTTGTGAAGTTACTCCACAAAAGCCACTGACACTTGGCTTCATCGTCCTGCTAGAACAGAGGTCCACGGACTGGTACCGGGCCGTGGCATGCCAGTTCTATATTTATATTATATTTCATGTTATATACCTGTCCAAGCCCTGATCAAATCTACCTTCCCTTTCTGGCTGGCAATTCACTTCTGCTTTCTTATAACTACCGTAACCCACAAAAAGGCCTGCGACAAGATTTTTGCCTGTCAGAGCGAAACGCCACAAATCAACCGCTCAAAAACTAAAATGTGGAATGTATTCCGTGCAGTGTCAAGTCACCCTCATCCCCAGAAAAATCAGCTGCGTGCAAACTGAGTGTGTTAAGGCCTTTAGACCTAAGGTGTTTATTTTCGGTCCTTCCACCGAAGTAGTTCAATTTCTTATTTGTAAGGTGCAGATGTAAAAAAGCTTCAAGGAGGATAAACAGATGCTTACAACAAATTATTCAGAGCCAAAGGAACTGAGTCTCCTTGAATGACAATGATGGCTGAAAGGTTTCCAGCTTGCCATCTTTTTCACCGACTGTGCCACGAGTTTTTAATGTCACGAAAAAAATACATTTCCCCCCCCCGTTTTCACACACACACACACACACACACTGGATTCAATCATATCTTTGCTGCCCAACTTTCAGATTCTCAGTTTGGCTTTGAAATTTTGTTAACAGGCTTTTGCAGAAACCTTGCCCAGCGCTTAATACTTTTGTTTGTTTGGGCTGGACTGGACTGGACTCCATAATACAGGAGGCCACCGATAATCCTGCTCCAAGCAAGATTGAGTTAGACCAGATTGGCTTGATCCCAACCCAAGTTTTAGAGCCTGTAAGGTTTGGAAACCCGAGCTATCCCAAGCTTTCGATCCATAAGCAAGCCTCTCAGGACTTCTGTGGGAGAAGAATTTAAGGAATCTTGTTGCATTTGCTTTCTATAAAGCAAATTCTTTCTCGGCTCCCAGGCCAAGAAAAATATACCATACCTTTGGTCAAGTCTCTGAGCCGAGGATCTACTCCAAGATTAAGCAGGCGCGGACACGTTGTCAGCTGCTACCGAGATGCCAAGGCAGCCACACAACATCCTATCTGGATACTAGTTCGTTCTTTCTCTCTCTCTCTTTGTCCCCCCAAGTTTTCCACACCACAATCCCAATTCCTGCCAGATCTTGAGGTGAAGCCTGCCTTTAATCGATTAAGATGAAAACCGCAAACTGTGCTCAAAAGGCCAGCGCCGTGCAAGCAGTTCTGGCGACCGTCTTCCCGCGCCAAGGTTTAACAAGAGGGGGTTTTCAACTCAAAAGCCTTACTTTCCATCTGCTGCTTCTCGCTGGCTAGCCAGGATGAGGTCAACCCAAGGACTGGAAGGGCAGGAACGATCCTGTACCCCGCGGAAACTTCTCCCCTGGTGCTTCTGGTCGATGGTGGGCGTTGTCTTCAGTAGCATTGGCATATTGGGGCACTGCTGGGTTCTTCCCCGCCCCCCAAAGAAGAAGAGAGGGTCAAAAGAAGTCGGATGCTTTGCGTCTTTTGGGCAGCTGCAGCAGATTGTCCGTAATAGAGGTGGGATCCTGAGCCACTGGGGTTTGAGAGAGTGTCCCGGAAGTTGGGGTGACCGTGGGGGTCTGCAGGCCAGCCGAAGGCGTCTTGTAGCCAGGCGTCCTCTCAGGTGCAGGGGAAGGGGTGTAACTGGCCCGGAGAGCTTTGTCAGTGAACTTGCTAGCGGTGCGGTTCACGAGGCGTTGTAAGGCGGGAGACATGGCTGGGCTGAGGCCTTTCGGAGTGAGGCTGGAAGGGGGGGGAGGAGAAAAATCAAGTTTTTCAGGTAAGAGGTTCTGTTAAGCATTTAGTCAGTCTGTAGCTAGGATGGTCGGATGGCGCAGTGGTTAAAATGCAGGATGGCAGGCTAACTCTGCCCACTGGCCTGGAGTTCGATCCTGACAGGGCTCAAGGCTGACTCAGCCTTCCATCCTTCCGAGGTCAGTTAAATGAGGACCCAGATTGTTGGGGGCAAGAGGCTGGCTCTGTAAACTGCTTAGAGAGCTGTAAAGCCCTGTGAAGCGGTATATAAGTCTAAGGCTATTGCTATTGCTGTTCTATGCTATGCTATGCTATGCTATGCTATACTATGCTATTTCTATTCTATTCTTATTCTATTCTCCTATTTAATTCTCTATTCTATTCTACTCTTATTCTATTCTTATTCTATTCCTATTCCATTCCATTCTTTTTCGTTCTATTGTCTATTCTATTCCTATTCCTTATTCTATTCTATTCTATTCCATTTTCTATTCTATTCTATTCCATTCCATTCCATTTTCTATTCTATTCTATTCTATTCTATTCTATTCTATTCTTCATCCTATTCTGTTCTGTTCTGTTCTATTCTATTCCACATTCTATTCTATTCTATTCTATTCTACATCCTTCCTATTCTATTCTATTCTATTCTTTCATCCTTCCTATTCTGTTCTATTCTATTCTATTCTATGTTCTGTTCTATGTTCTGTTCTATTCTATCCATATTCCATTCCATATTCCATTCCATTGTATATTCTATTCTATTCTATTATCTTTTCGTTTTGAATTTCCAACTGCACTCAAAGCAAGTCTTAAAGTTGATCTAACAAGACACTGAGTTGCTTCTTCAGTTTCGAATACTTCAGCCCATTTCATTGCCACCTGGAAGGATCACTCACCTGGCAAGGTTCTCTGTGACTCTCCTCAAGGCTTCTTGTTTCTTCGCTCTGTTTTTAGCAGCTGCCTCGTTGGCCATCTTAAGCCCTAGCCTCTCCCGGCGTCCAGGTTCCAGGATCTGTGGAAAGATCATCTGATTAGATTACCGGTGCATTTTGGAGTCTGATCCATCTAACCTCAGCTTAATCCTCCTCGCCCTTTTCTCACTGGCTGAGAAAATAAAAAAGGATGTCTAGAGCAGCTCCAGAATCTTTTTTCCAAACTCTTCCACAAAGTGCTATCCAAATCAGGGCAGGTAAGAGTAAGAGTTGAGCCCTGACTCAACTACTTATTTCATAGCTTATCAAGACAAATTTGCCACTCTAGTTAAAAAAATTATCTGGGCTGCTTACAGTCCTTATAATAAACACGTTCGCTGGCTGTAATTAATTTATTATGGTTCATGGATTGTATTACATTGGACTGGCATAGACCAGTCCAATATCTGATTTATTTATGTTTTTAATATAAACGATTCTGAGCTTCAGTGGCTGCACGGCCTACACCAGGGGTGGGGAACCTTGGCTCTTTTATGACTTGTGGACTTCAACTCCCAGAATTCCTGAGCCAGCTGGAATTCCTGAGCCACAAGTCATAAAAGAGCCAAGGTTCCCCACCCCTGGCCTAGAGAATGGTTTCTGAGCGTAGATCTTTTTAACATTCGTATTTTATTCTGTTTTTTTTTAAAATCTAGGTGAAGTGATTATATATATATATATATAGTGCAAGTCTAGGTATAATATGCCATACGCTAAATAATAATAATAATAGTAATAGTAATAATAATAATAATATTGTTCACTGCACAGCTGTCCAATTTGTTTGCACAGGATGCAGATAATCCTTGACTTACATTTAGTGACGGTTTGAAGTTACAACGGCACTCAAAAAAAGTGGCTTACGATCATGGCTGTTGCACCATCCCTGTGGTTACTCCATCAAAATTCGGAGGCTTGGCAAGTGGGGTGTCCTAGTGTGTGTGTGTGTGTGTGTGTGTGATATGTGATCCCCTTTTGCGATCTGTTAATGGGGCAGCCGGATTCACTTAACATCAGTGTTACTAATTTAACAGCCTCAAGTCATTCACGTAGCAACTGTGGCAGAAAAGATCGTAAAATAGGGACAAAAAGTCACCTAACAAGTATCTCATTTAGCGAGAGAAATTTTGAGCTAAATTGTGGGTCGTAAGATGAGAACTACCTGTATAGTGACAGGACCGAAATGGGGTGTTTCAGATCTTTCAATACCTTGAAAGCCGGTCCTGGCGTCCGGTCCATGTCAGAGCCTTCCAACCGCAGAGGGGTGCCTTCTATCTCACCCCAGGTCATAAGAGGGGAGTCATTCACACCTGGAAAGACACACTGGCCAATCAGCGTACTTGAATAAGACAGCAAGCTGTTGGCTTGCCATCTGAACCCTGCTAGTGTGCTGGACTCAAAATATTTGGGGTGAGGGAATCTCTGTCAGGAGAATCAGCTGGAAGGGACAAAAGAGAAAAGACTGAATCCTAAAAAATTAAATGCAATCCTTTTGAGGGGTCCTGGGTGCTCTGAGCTTGCTTGTTTTCTTGCAGATATTTCATGGCCCAAACTGGGTAACATCATCAGTGCTAGAAGGGAGTGGGGCTTGCGAAGAGGGTTGAGGAGGAGGACTGTGGGGTCCTTGGTGCTCTCTGAAGTTGGCTGTTTTCTTGCAATCATTTCATGACCCAACTAGATAACATCATCAGTGCTAGAAGGGAGTGTGGTTTGTAGAGAGGAGGAGGAGGAGGAGGAGGAGGAGGAGGAGGAGGAGGAGGAGGGCTATAGGGTCCTTGGTGCTCTCTGAAGTTGGCTGTTTTCTTGCAAACGTTTCATGACCCAACTAGATAACATCATCAGTGCTAGAAGGAAGTGTGGTTTGTAGAGAGGAGGAGGAGGAGGAGGAGGAGGAGGAGGAGGAGGAGGAGGAGGAGGAGGAGGAGGAGGAGGAGGGCTATAGGGTCCTTGGTGCTCTCTGAAGTTGGTGGTTTTCTTGCAGACGTTTCATGACCCAACTAGGTAACATCAGTGCTCGAAGGGAGTGTGGTTTGTAGACAGGAGGAGGAAGAGGAGGATGGCTATAGGGTCCTTGGTGCTCTCTGAGCTTGCTTGTTTTCTTGCAGACGTCTCATTACCCAAACTAGGTAACATCATCAGTGCTAGCATTTCACTGCACTACTAGCACTGACGGCGTTTCCTAGTTTGGTAATGAAACGTCTGCAAGAAAACAAGCAAGCTCAGAGAGCCACCAGGACCCCTCATGTCATCTCTGAGCTACAAGTATTCTCCTTCATTAGCACAGTCCTTTTGTTTTTACACAGATGTGAAAGAAGGTGGAAAAAAAACACAACAGAAAGAACCAGCGCTTATCTATAAGCTCTGTCAAAGGACATTCTGTCATTTATGCATGTATATATGAAGGTATTTAGCACACCCACGGATCAAAAGGTTAGGATTTACAAATAGTCCTTGACTTACCACTTGTGCTGTTTCTCACACTTACCACTGCCACAACAGGGGATCAAAATATTCAGGGGCTTGGCAACTGGCCTGTATTTACAACAGCTGAAGGATTGTAGGATTACAGGAATCACCGTCTGCACCCTTCCCAGCCAGCTTACAATAAGCAAAGTCAATTGGGGAAGCTAAATAGCTCTTTTGTGTGTATGTTTTTGTAAATAATAATAATAATAATAATAAAATAACAGGATAAAAAGGATTTTCTTTCTTACCGGGAGCAGGGGAGGGTGTGGCCACGAATCCGTATCCGTTTACCTTTGGAGATTCCTGGGGAATAAGCTCCTTCCCATCAGGCCCCACTTTGCCTTGTTTGTACTGGGATTAACAGAGAAAGGAAGAATGCTTAGCATTAATTACGGAGAGCTTTAAAGGCACAGATAAATCGGGAGAGAGAAGCTAAAACAGTTCAGAGTGTTAAAAACGAAAGACATTTTGGAAAAGGGAATTAAAGAAGAGGCACCAACTTTTGTCCCAGGTAAACTAGAATGTTCAGAAACTCTTCTTTCCTTCCTTCCTTCCCTCCTTTTTTTCTCTCTTGCCTTCTTTCCTTTTTTCCCCTTCCTTCCTTTTCTCCTCCCTTCCTCTGCTTATCATTTCCTCCTGTCTCCTTCCTTCTTCCTTTCCTTGCTTCCTTCTTTTGCTTATCATTTCCTCTGCTTATCATTTCCTCTTCTGTCTCCTTCCTTCTTCCCTTGCTTCCTTCTTTTGCTTATCATTTCCTCTGCTTCTCCATCTCCTTCCTTCTTCTCCTTCCCTCATCTCCTTCCTTTCTTGCGTCTTCCTTACTTTGCTTACCATTTCTTCTCCTCCATCACCTTCCTTCTTCCCTTCCTTGCTTCCCTCCTTTGCTTACCCTTTCCTCTGCTGCTCCATCTTCCTTCCTTCCGTCCTTCCGTCCTTCCGTCCTTCCGTCCTTCCTTCCTTCCTTCCTTCCTTCCTTCCTTCCTTCCTTCCATCCATCCATCCATCCATCCATCCATCCCATTCTGCCATTATTTCTCGTTTGGTTTGCTTTGATTCATTGGCCGGTTCAAGGCGAGTAGAAGCAGACACCTTATAAAGGAGGTGGAGGTGGGAAAGGTAACGCCCCTCACCTGAGCATTGAGGGCTGCTGCTTGCTGAAGCTGCGTCTTGCTCACTGCTTGACTAAAAGGATCCTTCAAGAAACGGGTGTTCCTGTGAGCGACCTCACGTGGCTTCTTAAACACGTCCTCTTCTTCAGGAACACCTGAAAAGACACACCGCACTTTATGACCCACAACCCTGGAAACACAGCATGAATTCCTGGCTCTTTTCCCCCCAACGAAAGGGCAGATGTGAGCAAAGGGCAGGACAACCTCCAGCCAATCATCCACAAGGCAAAAGGATCAAACAAAGCTTCTTTTCTCTTATCCTGACTCTATCGATTTTTTTTCCCAGACCGAGAGAAACAAGGCAGGTTAAGACCGATCAACCCGTGCAGGAGAAAGATCTGAAAGAAGGGAGGTTTGTTTTTCTTGCAGTTTCAAAATATGAAAAAAAAAATCAAGGATCAAAATGAATGGAGTGGAGAAAGAAAAGAGGGGAGGCCCTCCGTTTGACCAACAATCCTGCTTCTAAGAAAAGTCCAAAGCAAGGACTGGTGAATTTATTTTATTTTATGATCTGTATTCTGCCTTTGCAGTTTTTACAAAACTGCTCAAGGCGGCAAACATATCCAACACACCTTCCTCCTCCTACTTTCCCCACAACAACAACACTGTGAGGTGGATTGGACTGAGAGAGAGAGAGAGAGGGAGGATCTGGCCCGAAGTCACCCAGCTGGATTTCATAGTTTAGACGGGACTAGAACTCACCTTCTGGTGACTGGCCCAAAGTCACCCAGCCGGCTTTCATGCCTAAGGCAGAACTAGAACTCACCGTCTCCTGGTGATTGGCCCAAAGTTACCCAGCCAGCTTTCATGCCTAAGGTGAGACTAGAACTCACCGTCTCCAGGTGATTGGCCCAAAGTTACCCAGCCAGCTTTCATGCCTAAGGTGAGACTAGAACTCACTGTCTCCAGGTGATTGGCACAAAGTCACCCAGCAGGCTTTCATAGCTAAGACAAGACTAGAACTCACCATTTCATGATGATTGACTCAAAGTCACCCAGTTGGCTTTCACGGCTAAGGCAGAACTAGAACTCACTGTCTCCAGGTGATTGGCACAAAGTCACCCAGCAGGCTTTCATAGCTAAGACAGGACTAGAACTCACCATTTCATGATGATTGACTCAAAGTCACCCAGTTGGCTTTCACAGCTAAGGCAGAACTAGAACTCACCGTCTCCTGGTGATTGGCCCAAAGTCACCCAGCCAGCTTTCATAGCTAAGACAAGACTAGAACTCGCCATTTCATGATGATTGACTCAAAGTTACCCAGCCGGCTTTCATGCCTAAGGTGAGACTAGAACTCACTGTCTCCAGGTGATTGGCACAAAGTCACCCAGCAGGCTTTCATAGCTAAGACAGGACTAGAACTCGCCATTTCATGATGATTGACTCAAAATCACCCAGTTGGCTTTCACGGCTAAGGCAGAACTAGAACTCACCGTCTCCTGGTGATTGGCCCAAAGTCACCCAGCTGGCTTTCATAGCTAAGACAAGACTAGAACTCGCCATTTCATGATGATTGACTCAAAGTCACCCAGTTGGCTTTCATGGCTAAGGCAGAACTAGAACTCACTGTCTCCAGGTGATTGGCACAAAGTCACCCAGTTGGCTTTCATAGCTAAGACAGGACTAGAACTCACCATTTCATGATGATTGACTCAAAGTCACCCAGTTGGCTTTCACGGCTAAGGCAGAACTAGAACTCACCGTCTCCTGGTGATTGGCCCAAAGTCACCCAGCTGGCTTTCATAGCTAAGACAAGACTAGAACTCGCCATTTCATGATGATTGACTCAAAGTTACCCAGCCGGCTTTCATGCCTAAGGTGAGACTAGAACTCACTGTCTCCAGGTGATTGGCACAAAGTCACCCAGCAGGCTTTCATAGCTAAGACAGGACTAGAACTCGCCATTTCATGATGATTGACTCAAAGTCACCCAGTTGGCTTTCACGGCTAAGGCAGAACTAGAACTCACCGTCTCCTGGTGATTGGCCCAAAGTCACCCAGCTGGCTTTCATGGCTAAGGTGAGACTAGAACTCACTGTCTCCGGGTGACTGGCACGAAGTCACCCAGCCGGCTTTCATAGCTAAGACAGGGCTAGAACTCACCATTTCATGATGATTGACCCTATTATTACCCAGCTCCCCTTTTTACAACAAACAGACCTCGTCAGAGGAAGCACAAGCGGCCTCACCTGGTGGATAATACATCAGCGAATTCTTTGCCTTGTACTCCCATGTTTCTATTCCAGCTTTGCCACTTCCCAGCGCTTGCTGCTCCTCCATTGACGGGAGAGCTAGCTGCTCCTGATGCCGCTGAAATGGGAGAGAAAAACACAGTCAGCTGCAAGCATGGATGGAAGGGAGGATGTACCCCGGATGATCCTGCAATGTTTCTGTTGTGAGTGTCCCTAGACCAGCTTGGGAAGTGTCAGAATATGAGGATCAGCAGCCAGTCCCCTCTGGGTGTTTTCCCCTCCCGGCAGCCGAGGAAGAGCAGCCAGGCCCCTCTGGGTATTTTCCCCTCCCGGCAGCTGAGCCAGACAGGGAGGAGATTTACAGGCAGTCTGGATCAGATTCACAAAGTGAGGGGTCAGATTTGGATCAAGAAGATAAATGGCTTGATCCGAGATTCCGAAGGTTTGATAAGTGACGGTGTCAGTTAAGTGGGAAAAGGAAGTAATGGGGGGAAGTGACGTATCGGACACTATATTAGAAGGGGACAGAGAGACTACGCCTTTGTCACGAGCAACGTTAATCAAGGAGTAGCCTGATATCTGGAGCCGTGCGTTTGAATTCAGTCTTCTGATGTTTTGGAAATCTACGGAAGAATAATGAGGTATTGGACAATGTGATAAAGAAAGAGTGAGTAATTGGAAGGTATGGGCAGAGCCTGTTTTAATCTAAATGTAAATAAATGAGATTTGGCCGTTTCTGCCAGCAACATGCCAGCAGCGTGCTCTGAAGTGAATCCTTTTGAAATGTGTTAAATAAACCTCTTAAAGACATATTTATGTGGATTTTAATGAGTTGAGAGGGGCCAGACAGAACAGTTTCTAGGAGTAAATTCATGTTTTAGTGTTTTCAGCACTTCCAGGTTTTCCTCCACAGAAGTCAACTGCATATCCTGAACGCGATTAGGTCAGGCAAGGAAAGCTTCAGGGCCTCCTACCCCCAGTGTGGGTTTATTTCACAAAGGTAAATTGCACATGCCTTTTGATTGGCCAAGGGCCGTCATGTTTTCATCATGCGAAGCAAAAGGGATGATGCAATGTGCATGTAGCTTTCTTGGGCACACGGATTGGGCTGAGAATTGTCTAGGGTCTTGGAAGAAAAAAGAATTTTTTTTTCAGCTTTAATTGTTATTTATTAGTTGGAAAGCATTCAGTTGTGCAAGCAGGGTTAGCTGGCAGCTGCCCAAAGAGGCCTCTGGAAACCACAGGCTGCCTGTTGTGCAGAATAAGACTGCATTGTTTTTTTTTTACAACTTAAAACTGTCCACTTTTGAAAAGGAATGGCACAGCACTACTGTCGTCTTTCCAAAGTGAGGAATATAAGAAAAACTAGTTTAGAGAGACCAGCTAGCGGTGAAGGCACTAAGCTAGAAATCAGGAGACGGTGAGTTCTAGTCCTGCCTGAGGCATGAAAGCTGGCTGGGTGACTTTGGTCCAATCACCAGGAGACGGAGAGTTCTAGTCCCATCTTCTCTCAGGGAACTTAATAAAGGCAGAATAAAAAAAATATCTTAAAGGTATTTTTTTTTTAAAAAGCCTATTTTCTTTGACCAAGGAATTAGCAATCCTTTCACCCCTGGCTCCAAACCGCCATATACAGAAGCTGCTCCCTACCTGGGCAAATTCCTCTTCAGCTTCGTAAAGCCAAGAATGCTTCACTTTCTCCTTCTCTTTGGCGACTTCCATGATCTGTTCGAAGGAAGCATTATCCTCGCTGGTGTGTTTGGCCAAGAATTTATCCAGACTGGGCAGGGCATCTTTGTTTTCTTCTTCCCCGGCTTCTCCTGAAAATAAAAGAAAACGCAACTTGAAAAACAAAAAAAAAGAAGATCCAGACACACCAAGAAGCCCCAGTTCTTTGAAAGTTCAGATGTTCTAAGCTGTGGCAAAATCGTAATCTAACTGCAGAGCTGAGATTGGCCACTCCAATTTTAATGAGATCAAAGAAACCTATAAAGAAAAACTCTTGCAGCGAGTTGCTTACCTTCATCGAGAGATTTCGTGGTGAACTTGGGCTTATTCAGCACAGAAGGATCACCGGGGTGAACTTCGGGGGTTTCAAAAGTTGCCGGGGTGACATCTGTCCCAAGGAACACAAAATGCAATTTTACAAAGTATAGAAAATGATTGCTCTGAAACTTCAAATCCCCATTGAAAAATCCTGAAACACTCAATCTCACTAATTGATCTAATGATGCTTTGGAGCTGAGGCTGGTGGGGGAATTACCAGGCCACATTTTGTTTTTTGGTGAAAAATTAAGGCAACCACCCAATAAATTGGTACTTAATCATACATCTACTGTTATCTTCGTATGCCAATGTCCCTTAAAAGAAAAATTATGTCTGCAAAATGGGATTTGTGATAGGACATGCTATGGATCGCCATTACTCAGGATTATTTTATGTTTGTTAAATTTATCTTCTGCCATTTTTCAGGGAGCTCCAGAAATGCATTGGACTTAAAACTCCAATCTTAGCCCAGTACGTTGACTACTGTATGGCAGTAGCTGTCTTCTCTATTCTTCTAAATTTGACATTATTTGCTCCATCACCCCTTTAAAACAGGGCCTTTTAAATACATCCCAGCTATGCTTTATCACTGGCCATCATTTGTAGTGACCGAGCAATTCTGAAATAGAAAAACGGACTGTGAAGTGCTATACTATTAAATCTAGATAGTCTAGATCAGTGTGTCTCAACCTCAGCAACTTTAAGATGGGTGGACTTCAACTCCATGCTGGCTGGGGAATTCTGGGAGTTGAAGTCCACACATCTCAAAGTTGCTGAAATTGAGAAACACTGGTCTAGATCAGTTATCCGTGATTTTACCTTCCAGCTGTTCTGAAATTATAACTAAAAAAGCCAGGCAGGCAGAACTCTGGGAGTCACGATGCCTACAGATCTGCCCATGTATGTAGTGGCTAGGAACCCAAAACGACTGGATGGTGCAATCCATCGAATCAATCAACCGATCAGGCACTCGTATTTACAAGGTGCAGGTGTATCTCTGGCAGCTTTGCCCAAGGAGGAGCCAAACTTGATAGCTATCTGTCTCATCTTCTCCAGATCGCCGCTCTCTTCAGCCTCCAGGTATTCCTTCTGGCCCCGCAGCTTCTCCGCATCAGGGAAAAAATCCCTCTGGATGATTTTTTCCAGGCTCTGCAAAGCAGTCAGATGTTTCCAGATAAGTATTTTAAAACACAAGGCATTTGGATTAAGTTCTGAAAACTTATCCTTTGAAAAGGAGCACGGTGGGTCGAGTAGGTGGAAGGCAGGAGGTTGGCAAGCCCCGTGTTCGAGACCCGGGAGCTGCCACAGGGCAGGGGTTGAGCTCCTTCGCTTCAGCTCCTTCTGGGGACACCAAAGGAGCTCCCACTTGGGCGTCCCCAGGGCAGTGGTGATGCCATCAGCTACTCTTCTCAACCTGGAGGCGCCTCAGCGCTTCTGACGCCAGTGCAAAATCCTCTGAGAACAAACTATCCACTTTTCATTGCATCTTGCAAGACCGGTGAGAGCGCACAGGGTCGGCCTCCTCCGGGTCCCGTCAGCGAAACAATGTCGTCTGGCGGGTCCTAGGGGGAGGGCCTTCTCTGTTGTGGCGCCCACCCTCTGGAACCAACTGCCCCTTGAAGTCCGCGCTTCTCCCACCCTCCCGACCTTCCGAAAGAACCTTAAAACTTATCTTTGCCGGCAGGCCTGGGGATGACTGTGGACTGTTGTGTGAATGATTGGGTTTTTTATTTTTAATGCTTTTTTTGTTGTTTTGGACTTAGATTGTGAATATTGTTTTATATATGTTGTAAGCCGCTCCGAGTCTTCGGAGAGGAGCGGCATATAAGTCCAAATTAAATAAATAAATAAATAAATAAATAAGCAAATAAATAAATAAATAAATAAATAAATAAATAAATATTCAAGGAACCACTTTTCTAATGAAGGAAGCCTCACACATGATGCTCGGCCTTGGCAACGGTAGAAAAACTATAAATTGAGTAAAAGAGATTAAAGGGACGGAATGTGACACTTTGGGGTAAAACTTTTTTTCCCCCTTCTCTTCCTCACCAACCTCACCCCCTCCCCCCCCCCCGCCACCGCACAACGACCCTGCGAGGGAGGCCGGTGGGAGGGGGGTAGGGAAAAAGAGCGCTGGGCCCCCAACCACGGCAGACAAAGCCGGAGGGCCGAGAGGCGACGGGCAGCCGGGTCCCCCGAAGGCCTGCCCGGCCTCCTCGTCCGCTCACCTGGATGTAGGCGTCCTCGTCCAGGACCCTCTTGCGGCACTTGGGGGCCTCCTGGGGGGCCTCCTTCAGCAGAGCTACGGCGGAAGCCTCGGCCTGCACGGGCACCAGCGCCCGGGCCGAAGCGCCGCACCCGGCCGGGGTCCCCGGGGCCTCCATCGCGCCCCGCGAAGCGTCTCCCGTGGCAACGCAGCGAGGCCTGGGCCGACCCGGGCTCCCACTTCCGGAAACACGGCCACTTCCGGGGAGAGACCCGGAAGCGCTTCCCCTTACGCCGCCCTCGCGTGCGTCCAGGGCACGCCCCCGAAAGGCGTGGCAGTCCCAGCGTGGGACCGCCTCCTCCTCCTCCTCCTCCTCCGCCTCCCCCCGAGGGAAGACGTCACGCCAATCCGTGACAGAGAGGTAAGGCGAAGGGGCAGCGCGCCATCGATTCGGGTTCTGTTCGCAGCTGCAGCGTGGCGTGGCGTGGCGAGCAGCTGAGAGTGGCTCGGGAGCGACCGACCGAGTCTACTCTGCGGGGTGGTCGTTCAGCTGACCGCGGGCTCAGACCCTCTAATTCCCGCCCCCTCGCCTCCCAAAAAAGAAGCCAAGTGGATATGTAAAAAGCGGGGATGGGCGCCTCTGCCACCACCACACTTCTTTTATTATTGATTCGATTTGATAATAATAAAGTTGGAAAGGGACCTTGGAGGTCAT
The DNA here is from genome assembly GCA_034064705.1 of Bothrops alternatus. Classification (NCBI taxonomy): domain Eukaryota; kingdom Metazoa; phylum Chordata; class Lepidosauria; order Squamata; family Viperidae; genus Bothrops; species Bothrops alternatus. The sequence goes on along the minus strand of JARGCV010000744.1, from coordinate 210,596 downwards.
CTAGTCCAGCCCCCTGCTCAGGCAGGAAGCCCTATACCATTTCGGACAAATGGCTGTCCAGTCTCTTCTTGAAGACCTCCAGTGTTGAAGCATTTGATCTGATTACACCTCTTTTATTATTGATTCGATTTGATAATAATAAAGTTGGAAAGGGACCTTGGAGGTCATCTAGTCCAGCCCCCTGCTCAGGCAGGAAGCCCTATACCATTTCGGACAAATGGCTGTCCATTCTCTTCTTGAAGACCTCCAGTGTTGAAGCATTTGATCTGATTACACCTCTTTTATTATTGATTTGATTTGATAATAATAAAGTTGGAAGGGACCTTGGAGGTCATCTAGTCCAGCCCCCTGCTCAGGCAGCAAACCCTATACCATTTCGGACAAATGGCTGTCCAGTCTCTTCTTGAAGACCTCCAGTGTTGGAGCATTTGATTTGATTTGATTTGATTTGATTTCTACTTCTACCCTTGCAAAATTTGCATGTTTAGGATACGGGGATCAGCAAGCCCCCTTTGCTCTACTCCTTTGCATATTGTATTGCATTGTATTATTAATATCAATATTCTATCACTCAGTAGAATCCAATCTGATGCCAAACGGAACCTCCAGCCAATGAAAAAAAAGGTGTGCTGGGCAGGGTAACAGCCTGTCTATGAAGCCGCTAAGAGACTAAATGGTTTAAAACGGCAACAAATTTAGGTAAGAAAGGAAAACCAAAGCAAAAGTTCTTTTTTCTTTATTTATTGTTTTATTGGTCTGCCTGCGTGATCGAGGCAACGTTTGTTTGTTTGTTTTTTAAGATCTGGGCTGAAAACAGATAAAACTGTAGCTATATCGCTTCGCCAGAAAGGTTAGCTTGAAATGTTGACTTTGCAAAACGTTTCATGTTTAAATCCTACTCTGGGCTTTAGGATTGGCCAGCAAAGCATCTACGGGTCCCCCGACTTACAACCGTCCGTTTTAGCGACGGTTCGAAGTTACAACGGCACTGGGAAAAAAATAGCAGAATAACAAAGTTGGAAGGCAACTCCCAGGGGGTCTTCTAGTCCAACCCCCCCCCCGGCTCAAGCAGGAGATCCTGTAGCATTTTAGACAGATGGCTGTCCAGTCTCTTGTGACTTAATGACTGGTCCTCGCAGTTACGACCCATTGCAGCATCCCCACATGATCATATTCAGATGCTGGCATATAGTTATGACCATTGCACTGACCCGGCATCACATTTATGACTTTCCCAGCCTGCTCTGAATAAGCAAAGCCAATGCAGGAGGGTGCATGCATTTAACAACCATGGCCAAAAAGGTGGTAAAATCAGGTTCAACTCACTTAACAGTCACCTGGTTTAGCGCTGGAAATTCTGATCCCAGCTGGGGTCCAAAGCCAAGGACTCCTTCTGTATCAGAAAAGCAGGGCAGTGAATCATCATTTAATCATCGTTTATGCTATAATCACTCAGCCTAACGTCCAATAACTGCCCTCTATAGAAGAAATAAATAAGGATTCAGGCTTTTGCAAAAACAATGAATTTCTGGCTCGTTATTGATCTTGCTTGTCCATGGCCTTAAGCCACAGACCGCTCAGCTGCCATTGCTTGAATAAACCAGAGTTGGTTTATTCAGGAATACAGGTAGTCCTCGATTTATGACCACAATTGAACCCCCAAATTAGCAAAAAGAGGAGTTCAGTGAGTTTTGCCCCATTTTACAACCTTACTTGCCACCGTTGCTAAGTGAAGCACAGCAGTTGTTCAATTAGTAACCCAGTTGTTAAGTGAATCTGGCTTCCCCGTTGACTTTGTTCGTTGGAAGGTCATAAAAGGGGATCACGCGAAATGGGATAGGGTTTCCTGCCTGAGCAGGGGGTTGGACTAGATGACCTCCAAGGTCCCTTCCAACTTTATTATTATTGTTGTTGTTGTTGTTTTGTTATTATTTCAAATTTTTGAATTTAAACACACACATTAGTTTAAATCGCGAAAACGATACATCTTTTTAAATGAAAAACTAGAAAGCTTCAAATACGGGTCACCCTCAGTAAAACAGACAAAATCCGCATGATCTCGAAAAAAAAAAAAAGCCATCGGAGGGTCTACAAATGACACGACAAATTTCAGAGGCGTCAAAGAAATAAAATTTTATACTGGCAAAAAAAAGGGGGGGGATCACGTGACCGCAGGACACTGCAGCCGTCATAAATGTGAGTCATAAATGATCCCGGGAGACGGGGAAATACGTGCCCAGTTGCCAAGCGTCTGAATGTTGACCACGTGACCGCGGGGATGCTGCCACGGTCGTAAGTGTGAAAAACGGTCCTAAGTCACTTTTCCCAGTGCCGTCGTAACTTGGAACGGTCGCAAAACAAACCGTTGTAAATCGAGGACTACCTGTCATATGTTTTCTCTGTCATGGGATGGAACCCAATTATTACTGGTAAACTGGGTCTCGGTATAATGACTGCAGACATCCCGATGTGTGCTGACGGATCAATCATGGTTAACCAAAACAGGACTGGGTGGGAGACGTCTAACACGGCTAAGCTATCATTTGTCCCTGTATGGATAACTTGGGCTGGTTAACGCTCCTCTTCGGAAGACATCTTGGCCACTGGGAGGATGAGTGATGACGCTGCAGCCCTTTTCTGATGTCGCCATTTGGCTCGGCGGTTTTTAAACCAAACCTGTGTGTTTACAACAGAAGGAGGACGGGTTATTCCACCCACCGTCCGACACCGTGCTTTTTTAAAAAGACGTTAAATCACATCCGAAACGAAAAGGATAAACCCAAATGCCAAACAGAATCGTACAATGGGTATAAATATTGAACCCAGTACAGTACAGGTTGCCCTGGAAGTGTGGATATTCACTTAATGGCTGTTCATGATCGAAGTTATGACACGGAAAACGGTGCTCCGGAAAAGGGACTGACGTTGAATCGGGAGCCTGAAATGGCATCCGTGAAGAGCCAGTTTTATTTATTTATTTATTTTAATTAGATTTTTATGCCGCTCCTCTCCAAAGGACTCGTGGTCTGGTGGAGAAGGTACCAGGCTGGAAAGCAGGAGGCTGTGAGTTCAAGTCCCGCTTTAAGGCTGACTCGGACTTCCATTCTTTCGAGGTTGGACTTAAGACTGTTGGGGGTATATAAGTCTAAGTGCTGTTGCTATTGCCCTTCCTTCCTTCCTTCCTTCCTTCCTTCCTTCCTTCCTTCCTTCCTTCCTTCCCTCCCTCCCTCCCTCCCTCCCTGCACAGAAGTTAGAATGCAGCATTACAGGCTAATTCTGCCCACTGCCAGGAGTTCGATCCTGACCAGCTCAAGGTTGACTCAGCCTTTCCATCCTTCCGAGGTCAATAAAATGAGGACCCAGATTCTTGGGGTGCAAGAGGCTGACTCTATAAACCACTGAGAGAGGGCTGTAAACTAAGCCCTGTGAAGCAGCATATAAGTCTAAAGGCTATTGCTATTGCTATCTAAGCATGAAAGGCTGACTTTGGGCCAGTCACTCTCTCTCAGCCCAACCCACCTCACAGGGGTGTTGTGCAGAAAATAAGGAGGAAGCCCTTGATTGGATCTTCTGGAAGGCTTATGAACTTCTCAATCCTCTTTAGTCCTGCTCTTTATCGCCCGTTCTGCCCCCCTCTTCCACACCCCGAAAGTTACCTCAACTCTCTCTTCTTTCAGGTGGATCTGGCTGGCTAAGTGCTCTCTGGTGATCACATCTGGGTACTGGTTCTTATGGAAAAGGGCCTCTAAGGCCTGGAGCTGCTCTTCCGTGAAGATGGTCCGGTGTCGCCGAGTCCGTCTCTGGATCTGGTGGAAGGTCTGCAGCTCGCTCGGGCTGCCCCGGTGATTCCTGCAGGGCCTGGCCAGGGGGTAGAACAGCTTCATGGGCCACGCACACCTGGGGTCACCTGGAAGGAAAGCACAGTCGGTCGGGTTGGTCTCCAGAGATGCGGTGAGCCAATCCGTTGGTTCTCCAGGGTGGGAATGATAGGGTCATCTGCTTATCTATTGCTGTGCAGATTCTGAGGTTTTGCTGGATTAAAAAAAACAACAACACAGGAAACCAGAAGCTGCCTTCCAACTCATTCACTATCTCATCATTTTCCCCCCCACCACCGAATCCTTCTAGATTTAAAATTGGAATTTGTGTCCATCGCTGGGTGACCAGAGATTTAATCCTTCTAGATTGCCCCATATTTGTAAATTCCCCACTGGAAACCAGGAAAGGCTACAGATGGGTGCCAAGAGATGAAACATGAACACAACTCTCTTCTTTAGATACATACACACACCTACAGATGGGTGCCAAGAGATGAAACATGAACACAACTCTCTTCTTTAGATACATACACACACCTACAGATGGGTGCCAAGAGATGAAACATGAACACAACTCTCTTCTTTAGATACATACACACACATACACATACCTTGGAAGAATCACAGTCAAGCCTGTTTCTCTCTCTCTCTCTCTCTCTCTCTCTCTCTCTCTCTCTCTCTCTCTCTCTCTCTCTCTCTCTCTCTCACACACACACACACACACACACACACACACACACACACACACACACACACACAAACCAAAAACCCCAAGGCAATTCACTTGATTGAACTAAAGAAACAGAACGGACAAAAACTTTTAGGACACTCCAAGACTGATTTTGACCCTGGGGTCCTGATTCTCCTTAAAGTTAGGCTGGAGGGAGCGGGCCCCAATGGCAGCCCCCATCCTCACAGCCCCCCCACCCGACCCCAAGTCTTTGGCACCCCACCCTCCCAACAAAACTCCTCACCGAGCCAATTTGCGCTGTCCCGCCACGTGCGAATGCCCTCCTTGGAACAGCAGCAACAGTTGCAGGACATCCCGACTCTCTCCGCTTCCTCCGTTTCCTCCTCCTCGGGGAAATTGGCCAGATTTCCCCAAAAGCACATCGCTTTGGGGTCTTGGTCCCAAATGCCTCGGAAGCAGAAGGGGAAGAGGACGGGGGCTCTGCTCTCCGCCGAGCCCGACAGGATGCTCTCAATGGTGAAGGCATACGGCTTCTTGTTCTTCTCCAGCTCAGCAGTTGAAGGAGCTTCTGTGGACATCCTTCTCCGTGGGACCTCAGCTACACCTGAGAGACCAAAGGAGAAACGGCAACTGCTTGATCATCAGTTGGTAAATTTGCAAAAAGGAAAAAAACATGGAAAGGGGAGACAGGATGTAAATGTCCATCAGACGGGGAAGATGCCCTTTGCTCGATGGCCAACTCTTTGAAGAATGTCACCCATCCCTTCCTGGCCACCGGTCTCTTGTCTTCCCGTAATCTAGTTAGTGGCTTTATAAGAGCATCGCAAATATACAGAGACATTTCAAATATACAGAGACATTTCCTCCCCCTCTCCCCCCCCCACGGTCCTTAATCCTTCTTGGAAAGAAACCAGCCCACCCCCCACACCCACCCCGAAAAGCTGGAATAAAATAAATTCAAGCTAATCTTGACAGCTTTGTGAAGGGTTAGTGTGGATCTAAGATTTAGCTAATCCTGCAGGAATGACTGGGTGCAAATCTGATTTCTCAATCTCAACGGCGGGATGAAGTTGGTTTTATGATGTCCATTGTATGGCAAAGCTTGTCTTTTGGAAAGGGGAGAGAAAGAGAGAGAAAAGCTTGTTTTCTCAGGCTCAGAAATGGCCCGGGAGGATTAGCTCCTTGAAAAAAAGAAAAGAAGAAGAAGGGGGGAAAAAAGAGGAAAAGCAAATTATCCTTTTTTTTTCCCTTTGACCACAGGAAAGGCTTCTAATCCAAAGGCACAACTGTCATGTTGCACAATGTAAGGACAGAGAAGGGGGCTGGGGTTGGGGGAATGGGATAAATGAATTTAGCTTTTACAAGAGGAAGCCAACAATATTAGCAGCAGCCAAGAATTCTTGCAAAATAGAAAACGTTTTTCTTGAAAGTCAACGTATTGGTGACTGGGAACCCAGGCGAAAGTTGGATATTATCAGTGTTTCTGATGGGCCATCAACCCATTGATTGTCTCTGTTTTGTAGAATAAATGGGAAGCCCTGTTAATGGGACATTTGGCTGATTAGGAATTCCAGATTATGCTACTAGGAATGTTGGTCTGGAGTAGAAAGAAGGTCCTTCGGGAGAGGGCAAGATTAGAGTTGAGATTAAGAGAGATATAGGGAGAGGAAGATAGAAAAAGAAAGGATGAATGAAGATAGATAGATAAATGAGAGATAGATAGATAGATAGATAGATAGATAGATAGATAGATAGATAGATAGATAGATAGATAGATAGATAGATAGATAGATAGATAGATAGATAGATAGATATGGTGATGGATGAGAGGGAGATAGAGAGATAAAGATATAGATAAATAGATGAGAGAGGGAGAGAGAAATGGTGATGGATGAGAGAGGGGATAGAGGGATAGATAGATAGATAGATAGATAGATAGATAGATAGATAGATAGATAGATAGATAGATAGATAGATATGGTGATGGATGAGAGGGAGATAGAGAGATAAAGATATAGATAAATAGATGAGAGAGAGAGAAATGGTGATGGATGAGAGGGGATAGAGGGATAGATAGATAGATAGATAGATAGATAGATAGATAGATAGATAGATAGATTAGATAGATAGATAGATAGATAGATAGATAGATAGATAGATAGATAGATAGATAGATAGATAGATAGATAGATAGATAGATAGATAGATAGATAGATAGATAGATAAGTAGGTGATGGGTGGATGAAAGATGAATGATGAATGATGGATGATAGAAGATGACTGAGAACTAGAGAGAGACAAAAAGTATATATGGCTGAATAGATGGACAGACAGATCCCATACAAACAAAATCTCTTTTCATTTTCATTTTTTATTTTTTCATCAACTGTATTGTCTGCCCATCTTATCACGGGATAATTCTGGGCAGCTTACAATATTAAAAGGCTCCTTAACAATGTTTTGCCCGATCGGAAGAGGTGGACCGATCTGGCCCGTAAGAGTCGGACGTGACTGAACGGACAACATCATCATCACAATATTTGGGGGGAGGGAGGGGGTTCCTCCTTAATTCTGAAAATTGGGAAGCTGTCCTCAGAGGCCCAGATTTAAGAAGCACCCTTCTAAGCCGTTTCCCGTGGAAGCAAACTCCTCAGAAGGTTTTGTGTTTTTTTTCCTCCCAGGTCGGTTTAACTGCTTACCCTGAAGGTTTTTAAAAAGAGATGGGACGGCTGTTTGCCCAGAATGGTATAAGGTCTCCTGCTTGTGCAGGGAGTTAGACTAGAAGATCTCTAAGGTCCCTTCCAACTCTGTGGATGGAAACCAAGCAAGGAGAGAAGCAACAAGAACTAAGGAGAAACTTCCTAACAGTGAGGACAATTAACCAGTGGAACAACCTGCCTCCAGAAGCGGTGAATGCTGGAGGTTTTTAAGAAGAGACTGGACAGCCACTTGTCTGAAATGGTATAGGGTTTCCTGCCTGAGCAGGGGGTTGGACTAGATGACCTCCAAGCTCCCTTCCAACTCTGTTACTATGATGCTTGGGGAGCCAATTTTCTTCCAGGGGGATAGACTAGATAGCTTCCCAGACCCCCCGCCATCTCCACGCTCCTGCGAGAGCGTTAGAAGTTGCTACAAGGGAAGGGAAATAGAGCAGCGTTTCTCCAAGTTCTGGCTGTTCAATTCTCCCCCCCCCCCACGTCACCATGACGGCGAGCGAGACCCTATTCAACAAATCTTCCACCTATCTGGCCATCCGGGCCTTGTGCATTTAGCCTCTTAGTCTCCTGTCTGATTGCTTTCTTTGATTTTCCCCACAGCTTTCACTTTGGGGGAAAATAGACTGGTAATGCTTCTTTTATCAAAGAATTATGGGATTTAAGACCCAGATTTCAGCCAGAGGCGTTGCGATAAGGGGCCGGTAATCAAATCCAAATCAGCGAGGACTGCTTTGTGTCCCGATTCGCCGAGGTGGTGGGGTGGAGGGATGTATTGATGTGTGTTTATGGAGATAAAGATCTCGCTGAGCCTTTCCATCTTTTTTTCTTTTTTATAGAAAAAAAAAAGGAGAACAGGAAGAAAGAGGAAAATAAAAACAAGAAGAATGGAAGCGAGGGGAGAGTGCATAGACACGCGCCAGACAATGGCGAGATACGGCGGGAGAGAATTGAAAAAGAGCCTTTATCTGTTTGGTAAGAGACTCTAAAACCATTATGGGGATTAGCCGCAGAGAGAGAAAGGCAGCGAGTTAATCTGTTTTAGCCATTCATTTGTGAAAAGTGAATTTAGAGGGTTGAATTCCCACCTTCCTCCAACAAGCGCCACAATGCTAATGCCACCTTTACCCGCTGCTCTTGTTGTTTTTTTTAATCCGACACAAATATCCACCCTGCCCGTAAAGGATGGACACTGGGATCCAATGCAGCAGCACAGACCTGGCTCACCCCTTTGAAAGCAGAAAGCTCACCCCTTTCAAGAACTGGAGGATGGGTGGATTTCAAACTCTTAAAACAGCGACATGAGTGAAGGTGTGAATCCACGCAGGGGTTGGCTAGAATGTGATTTGCGTGGTTTGGGCATGGCTCAGTACACAAACACAGGTTTGGGGACCAAGGTTTTACAGATTAATGTGATTGAACAATACAACTAACAAGGTTTTTTCTTTCTTTCTTGGTCAACCACAGTTCAGTGCAGTGGGTGAAACAGCCAATCTTCTCAATAAACCTGTGAGAGGGATCTTGGAATATAATAATAATAATAATAATAATAATAATAATAATAATAATAATAATAACAACAACAACAACAATAATAATAATAATAATAGGAAGAAGAAGAAGAAGAAGAAGAAGAAGAGGAGGAGGAGGAGGAGGAGGAGGAGGAGGAGGAGGAGGAAGAAGAAAAAGAAGGAGAAGGAGAAGGAGAAGAAATGATAAAGTTAAACTGCTCTGGGACTTCAGAATTCAAACAGACAAGCACCTGCAACATAAGACCCCAGACTTAACAATTGTCGATAAGAAAGACAAAAAAAAAGTCTGCATAGTGGACGTGGCAGTGCCTGGAGACAGTAGAATAGAAAGAACTGGAGAAGATAACAAAATACAAAGACCTACAAATAGAAATAGGAAGACTGTGGCAAAGGCAAGCAAGGGTACCCAGTAGCCATAGGTGCCTTGGGTGCAATCCCAAAAAAACAACTGGAGCACCACTTGAACACCATCATCGGCATTGACAAATTCTCCATTAGTCAATTGCAAAAGGCGGCCTTACTAGGAACTGCTTCCATCCTGCAACGATATCTGTAATACCATCAAACATCCACATCTGCCTATCCCAGGTCTTTGGGAAGGACTCGATAGGTAGACAAAAATGCCAAATCCAGTCTGAACATCTGGCTGACTGTCCGATGATCAATAATAATAATGATGATGACGATGTTGGAAGGGACTTTGGAGGTCATCTAGTCTGGACAGCCGTTTGTCAGGAATGGTATGGGGCCTCCTGCTTGAGCAGGGGGCTGGACTAGAAGACCTCCAAGATCCCTTCCAGCTCTGCTACTCTGTTCTGTTCACACCATTGAGATGGAAAGTGTGTGGCAAGCCCCGTCCCCACTAGCTGGAGCTGTGGTGCCTGGAAAGGCAGCTCTTTCCGGTGTGCCTTGCTTCTCGTTCAGATTCCTGCAGCACTCGGTGGTAAGACCATGTTGTGTTCCTACAGAAAGTTAGACGTCTCCTGGTGTCTCCTGGAGTGATCCTAGAGAGCGGCCACCTCTTGCAAAGGATGAACGTCGCCACGCAGGAGCTGGAACGATGCGCCGCTTTTTACCAAAGCTTGGAAGGGACAGATCAGCTGCAGGAAACCAGCCGTCAAATTCTGCTTTTGCTCCAGAGCCTCCAGCAGTTTGCAAAGTAAGTTGAGAAGTCAATGAATGAGGTTGGTACACACAGGTGGGGGGTTAGGTTTTCTGAAAAGTGGGATTTAAACAGATTTAGCTTCAGGATTCCCAGGATTCCCAATTCCTTGGAGCCTCTGCGTGGAGTGTTCTCTTTAATCTCTTTCTATTTAAGTCCTGGTTGATAATTTAGCAGAACGTCAAACCCTATGCAGGCAGTTGGGGCTCCAGACTTCTGTTGCTCAATGGGACGTTTGTTGAGCTCAGCTCCATTTTTCTGCCTATCTAGAGGCTCCGTGAAGCGATGCAAAGAGAGGAACTTGGAGGAAGCTTCTCAACTGTTGGCAAGACTGAGCCGAGGATTGTGGGAATTGGACCGGGAGAACAGGTTACCGTTGGTGCGTTGCGTGCTCAGGTGTCAAATGGAGACCACAGCCAGCTCCAGCTTGTTCTGCCGACTTGAAAAGGTGCCCGTATACTCAGCATCTCACTAACACACTTACTAAGAAATTCAAATAGTATGGAATAGAATAGAATAGAATAGAATAGAATAGAATAGAATAGAATAGAATAGAATAGAATAGAATAGAATAGAATAGAATAGGGAATAGAATAGAATAGAATAGAATAGAATAGAATAGAATAGAATAGAATAGAATAGAATAACAGAAATAGAATAACAGAAATAGAATAGAATAGAATAGGAATAGAATAGGAATAGGAATAGGAATAGAATAGGAATAAGAATAGAATAGAATAGAATAGAATAGAATAGAATAGAATAGAATAGAATAGAATAGAATAGAATAGAATAGAATAACAGAGTTGGAAGGGGCCTTGGAGGTCATCTACTCCAACCCTTGCTCAGGCAGAAAATCCTATACCATTTCAGAGAAGTGGTTGTCCAAACTCTTCCAGTGTTGGAGCATTCACCATTTCTGGAGGCAGGTTGTTCCACTGGTTAATTGTTCTAACTGTCAGGAAGTTTCTCCTTAGTTCCAGGTTGCTTCTCTCCTTGATGAGTTTCCATCCGCTGCTTCTTGTCCTGCCTTCAGGCGCTTCGGAGAATAGCTTGACTCCCTCTTCTTTGAGGCAGCCCCTTTGTGACATACTATTAGTACGATGAGACCATGACAGAAGTAAACATATACACACAATCCACATAATTATGTACAAAACGTCTACGGGGGGGGGACAGCAGTGACCTCATAACTGCATGTCCCATTCAAAGGCAATCGCCTCTGGTGTTGCTTCAGGCAGATCTAGGGAACCGGAGGATGCATGTTGTGGGCAATCTCCCACAATATATTTAATAGTTTGCATATCAGCATCACAATCCCAACAAGGGGAATCTTTCCACCCCCACTGATAAAGGGGCAGAGGCACTTCTTCTGGTGTGTGTTACCCAAATGATGATAGGTGTGTATCTGTGTGTATTCTAAGGTTGTGGCCCTTAGATTTTTTTTTCCCCTCCTTCCCTGTAGATTGTTGGGAAGTTATCAGAGCGGGACAAAAACTTGGTCTCTGAAGAGTTGACCAGGCTGATGGATGGGCTGATTGAAGATGAAAAGGTAAAAATGGGTGATGGATCTGGCATTTTGATCCTTTTCCTTTGGAATTTTTCTTTGGAAGATGTAGTTTCTTGGTTTGTCATCTTCCGTGTCTGCATTCCTTGGGGCTATCTGAGGATGGTGGCTTTCTTGCAGACATTTTATGACCCAACTAGGTAACATCTTCAGGGCTGGAAGGGAGGGGGATTTGCAGGGAGGAGGAGGGGGAGGAGGAGGAGGAGGAGGAGGAGAACTATGGGGTCCTGGGTGATCTCTGAACTTGCTAGTTTTCTGGCAGACGTTTCATTACCAACTAGGTAACATCATCAGGGCTGGAAGGGAGGGGGATTTGCAGGGAGGAGGAGGGGGAGGAGGAGGAGGAGGAGGAGGAGAACTATGGGGTCCTGGGTGATCTCTGAGCTTGCTTGTTTTCTGGCAGACGTTTCATTACCCAACTAGGTAACATCATCAGTGCTAGAGTGGAGTGGGGCAGAGACCAAAGATACAACAACACTCTCCTTATCCAGAGCTGGCAAGAAGCTCAGGGCTGTGATTGTGAGCAGAGGCCAAACTGTGATGCGAAGTAATGTGGTATGGAATCACCTGAAAATCTGATCCATTTTCTCTTCCTTTCAGCCAGCGTCTTCGGAAGTTCTCCAGACAGGTGAGTCTCTCTCTCTCTCTCTGTCTCTCTCTGTCTCTCTCTCCCTCCCTCCCTCCCTCCCTCCCTCCCTCCCTCCCTCTCTCTCTCTCTCTCTCTCTCTCTCTCTCTCTCTCTCTCTCTCTCTCTCTCTCTCTCTCTGTCTCTCTCTCTCTCTCTCTCTCTCTCTCTCCCTCCCTCCCTCCCTCCCTCCCTCTCTCTCTCTCTCTCTCTTTCCCAGTTACAAAATGTACGCCTGGCATTCCCAAGCCGAATCAGAGTGAGTGTCTTTCTCCAAAGGAACGCAACTATAGATCCTCTTTGACATGCACTATTTATTTATTTATTTATTTATTTATTTATTTTATCAAATTTCTATGCCGCCCCTCTCCTAAGACTCGGGGCGGCTCACAACAACAATACAGCTACATATAAAAAATTTAATAATACTACGTGCTACGCCAGCTCCTGTCCGTAAAGGTATGAATTCTTCTACCAAATAGCGCGATCAATTTTGTCCTCTCTTCCATCCCTGAATAGTCAGCCTCTTTCTTGAAGAAAGTTCCCTGGGACACCAGTACTGGAAAAAGAATTTGATGAAGCTCTTGAGAACCATTGCTGCTACGTTTGATTTCCTTCTCCAAGATTCAAACGCCGGTCAGGTGGAGTGGCATTACGTCACAACAAAGGTGAAAAAAAGGTGGCACGTTAATGACCTGGTTTGAATATGTCTTCTTTTAAAGGAGGAGGAGCAGTGGGTTTGACCCCACCCCAAGTTAAACAGTGAAGGGCTGGAAGGGACCTTGGTGGTCTTCTAAGTCCAACCCCTTGCTGAAGCAGGAGACCCTATACCGTTTCAGACAATCTCCTCCTCGTTTCTTTAGGTTTGCCTGCATCTCTTCAAAGGATTGTCAGAGGAAATCCAGCCCCTTGTCTGGGGTGAGACAGATCACAGAGAAATTCTACAAAAGATCTTGAGATCCCTGGTGCATGCCATCATGGATCAGGTGAGGTTATCTGTCGGGGCAGAAGATCAGGCCCACACATGGAGGTCCAATTCAACGGATTGATTGCTAAACAGCTTATTTAATTGTTTGCCCTTGCTAGAAGAGAGAAAGGGGTCCATGAAATTCAAGGAAGGCCAGACTTGTTTGTGGCTATTTAAGGATGCTAGGCTGATGCCTCTTTTAATTCCACCCCAGGTTCTGCCACTCCTTCTCCCACAATATCCTGGGAAGAGAAGTGGATTTTTTTTTAGTCCCGTGAGACTAAGGACTTCCATAATTTCTTGACCGACTGCGTGAAGATGTGTGTGTGTGTGTGTTTTTGTCTGTCCTGAATCTTCCACCATTCAGCATCAGTGGAAAGTCCATCTTCTCGGATCATGAAAGAAGAAGAAAGATTTTTGGAGTTCCATGAGGAAAAACAAACAAATACCCAACTTGTCTTTTTTCTTTCCGCCCTTCTATTTTTGGGGCTGTGGGCGGCATCATTTATGCCACTAAAAGAGAGCCACCCATATGGAAATCAGGATCTGCAGGTTTTTAGGAGATTCCCAGATTTGCAGAACCTACAAATCTGAAGGGAGGGAAATTCTATGGGGGACACCAAGATAGCCACACCAGAGATCTATAGGGTGGAAGAACCGGCACTACACCATAAGAGAATTTTGAACTGCATCCTTTTGTTAGAGATCAAATCTCTACTTCCAACAAAAAACCTGGCTTAGGTTGACCTCTTTGTTACTGATTTCAGACCTCCTGCAAAAACAATTGTCTCCTGGCTGGAACGACGCTGAGCATGATGGTGAACACAGCCCCGGAATTTAAAGCTGGAGCCAAAGCAATCTGGGGGCTTTACCGGCTCATGAATTGCAATGGCCAAAGAACTGAGGGACGCAAAGGTGTGCTCAGATTCTTTTCCCTTTTCTGGATGCACATTTCCAGCTCTGCTTCTGGCCCATTCATTTATTTGGGGTGGGGGGGTGCCATTTGATTGCAAATATTGCACAGCTTATGCCTCTTGGAGAAATATCTTTGAGAAAACTCACAGATTTTTCCCCCCCTAATTGTCTGTAAGTCTCAAGTGGTTCTGATCAGCAAGTTTTCTCCTTCTCCTTCCCCTCATCCTTCTTCCCTCTCCTCCTGCTCATCTCCTTCTCTTCCTCATCTTCTCCTTCTCTTCCTCATCTCCTTCTCATCTTCTCCTCTTCCCTCATCTTTCTTTTTCCCTCTCCTCCTGACTCATCTCCTTCTCTTCCTCCTCTCCTTCTCTTTCTCATCTTCTCCTCATCTTTCTTCTTCCCCTCCTCCTGCTCATCTCCTTCTCTTCCTCCTCTCCTTCTCATCTTCTCCTTCTCCTTATCTTCTCATCTTTCTTCTTCCCCCTTCTCCTGCTCCTCCTCTCTTCTTTCTCCTCTTCTCCTTCTCTTCTCCTCTTTCTTCTTCCCCCTCCTCCTGCTGCTCATCTCCTTCTCTTCCTCATCTTCTCCTTCTCTTCTCCTTCTCATCTTTCTTCTTCCCCCTCCTTCTGCTCATCTCCTTCTCTTCATCTTTTCCTCCTCTTCTTCCCCTTCCTCAACTTCTTTCTCCTTCTTTCTTCCTCTCCCTCGTCTTTTCCCCCTCCCCCTCCTCCCCCTCCTCCCCCTCCTCTGTCTCCTCCTCCTGAACCAACTGAATGACAGAATTGATATTGATAACATATCTGGATTTTATTTTATTTTATTTTTTGCCCAGAGGGGTGCCAATTTGGGGCCCTTTGGATCCCCACTTCCATCCTGAGGCCAGGTGGTCTGGAGAAGCTGGTCCTGACGCGGGGCTTATTAACGTGTTGCAAGAAAGAGATCTTGAGCTGTCTTCTGGATGGCGCCCCACCAAAGGTCTCTCTATATATCTATATCTCTATTTCTTTCTCTCTCTCCCTCTTTATCCATCCATCCATCCATCTCTTTCTCTCTCTCTCTCTCTCTCTCTCTCTCTCTCTCTCTCTCTCTCTCTCTCTCTCTCTCTCTCTTACATCTATCTCTATCTCTATATGAATTTAAATGGATTTGTGTGTGTGTGTGTGTGTGTGTATCGATGTGGTTGCATTTTCCATTTTTCCTTAATTTCACTATTTTTGCTTTGCAGCCATGCTTGTTGCTGGATGTCCTCTTTCCAGCTATTTTAGAGGTGATGGAGGATCCCACCAGCTGCCCTTATTACTCCTTTCAAGGTAGGCAGACCCACGGGCCAACATCCTGTTCTTCTCTTCTCCCTTCATGTAGAATCATCTACAGTCAGTCCTCCACTTACAACCACGGTTAGGAACAAAATAAGTGCTAGTAGGGAGTGGGGTTTACTAGTTTATATTCTACTGTAGTAGCTAAACCTGTCAGTGTTGATGTCAGTCTTGGAGGTTCCGCTACGTAGGGATTCCAGGCTGATCCCCCTTTTAACTCTGCCCCCAATATGAACTGAAAGCAAACCCCACTGATGAGGTTACCTAGTTTGGGAGCACCAAGTTCAGAGAGCACCAAGAACCCCACACTCGTTGTCGTGGTCGTCGCCCTCCTCCTCTCCACAAATCCCACTCCCTTCTAGCTCTGATGATGTTCCCTAGTTGGGTCATGAAAGGTCTGCCAGAAAACCACCCAGCTCACCCAGAACCCCTCCTGACCAGAACTGAAATCCAACACGCTTGGAGAAGACCACGTTTGGAGACGGACCAAACTTAAAGAAAAAAGGAACGAGTAACTAGAATGCAAGAATCATTTCCACATTGCCTTTAATAGCCTAACGGATTCCTTGTTGCCTTTCCAGTTTTTTCTCTGTGGCTTCAACGTGTCCGAGAATGTTTGGACAACCTCTGGAAAGTCAAGGAGAGCGTGTTGCTGGGTGACAATTCAGCCCTTCTCCAAAAGCTAAACAAGATTGTTTGGAACAATGTAGAAAGTCCAGTAAGGCACCATATTTATTTTATTTAAGTGCGTGTGTGTGTGGGGGGGGGAAGATTTCATTCTTTTTGCTCTCCAAACATCACCCAGTTAAAGCTTACGTTGCGAAACGTAATGAGCCACACAAAACCTTTGCCTTTCTTAAATCTGGGAGGAGTTGACGCTTATTATTCCATCATTGTTTTATATAACGTCGATACCTTGTGGTGGTTTACCTGTGCACAGTGCCTTTGATCTTCCAATACCAAACAATAAATAAGTAAATAAATAACCGTTTGTACATGATAATATAGTATACAAACAAGAGAGCCAGTTTGGTGTATTGGTTAAGGCATTTTGCTAAAAAGTGGGTGACTGGGAATTCTAGTCCTGCTTTAGATGTAAAGCCAGCTGGGTGACTTTCGGCCAGTTACCCTCTCTCGGTCACAGAAGGAAGGAAAGAAAAGAATGCTTCTGAAAATCATGCCACGAAAACTGCAGACACCAGAAATCAAGGCCAGAAGTCAAGTTCAAAACACCCCCCAAAAGTAAATAAACAATATAAGAGCGATAGCATGGGAGAAGATGCAAATAACGAGCCGAATCAACTAAAAAATAAACCTTTTTTTTAAAAAAAGCCTTGACAATAAGGAAGAGGAGATGAGGTCCAAAAACTTTTGATGGTTAATTGATCCCAAACTCTCGTGTCTCTTTTCATGTAGAATAACTTCCGTGTTTTCATTTCCTTATCTACTCCTCTCCCATCCTGGTCCAGGCAGAAGGAGTGAGCGATTTTGTCCACAGTGCCTTTCGCATGCTCTTGGAGATCTACAGCCTGGAAAGTGATCGTTTGGGGGATCCAGAGAGACCCCTGTTTAGAGAGTATTTGCAAAGGGTTATTTTCATGCCTTGGGAAGCAAGAGCGAAGTATTTCGCACTCACTGCTGTTCTTCCCTACTTGGGCCCTCAACAAGTAAGTATCTTTTTCACTATAATTACTGTACAGATTTGGCCATCTGGGTTGTTCTTGAAATAATAATAATAATAATAAAGTTGGAAGGGACCTTGGAGGTCATCTAGTTCAATCTCCTGCTCAGGCAGGAAACCCTATATACCATTTTGGACAAATGGCTGTCCAGTCTCTTCTTAAAAACCTCCAGTGTTGGAGCATTCACTGCTTCTGGAGGCAGGTGGTTCCACTGGTTAATTGTTCTAACTGTCAGGAAGTTTCTCCTTAGTTCCAGGTTGCTTCTCTCCTTGATGAGTTTCCATCTGTTGCTTCTTGTCCTGCCTTCAGGCGCTTTGGAGAGAAGAGCTTGACTCCCTCTTCTTTGGGGCAGCTCCTGAGATACTGGAAGACTGCTATCATGTCCTCCCTCGTCCTTCTCTTCAATTAAACTACACATACCCAATTCCAGCAACCGTTCCTTCTGTTTTAGCCTCCAGTCCCCTGATCATCTTTGTTGCTCTTCTCTGCACTCTTGCTAGAGTCTCAACATCTTTTTTACATCGTGGTGACCAAAACTGGATGCCGTATTCCAAGTGTGGCCTCACCAAGGCCTTGTAAAGTGGTATTAATACTTCACGTGATGTTGATTCTCTCCCTCTGTTAATGCAGCCTAGCACTGTGTTGGCTGCATTAACTGTCAATCTTTAGAATTGCCTAGGTGTGTAATATTTGATCATGGTAGTTAAACTCATGCGCGGTTACCCAATGACCCTCTTAATGACGGGCACAGCTTACAGTAATACAGAGAGTCCTTGCTTATAACCATTCCTTTAGTGACCATTCAAAGTTACAACAGTACTGAAAAAAGAGACGTATGACCGTTTTTCACACTTCACGACCGTCGCAGCATCTCCATGGTTAGGTGATCAAAATTCAGATGCTTGGCAACAGACTGGTATTTATGACTGTTGCGGCCTCCCAAGGTCACGCGATCCCCTTTTGTGACCTTCTTACAAGCAAAGTCAATGGGGGGGAAGACGGATTCGCTTAACAACCAGGTTGTTAACTTAACAACTGCAGTGATTCATTTAACAACTTTGGCGAGAAAAGTCATAAAACGGGGCAAAACACCCACTTAACGATGGTCTCAGTTAGCCATAGGAATTTGGGGCTCAGTTGTGGCCACACGTCGAGGACTACCTGTAACTGTAATTGTAGGTTCATCTACCGTCGTAAGTCAAGGACTTCCTGCATATGTTATCAAGTACATTCCGCTCTTAAAATCTTTGTTTTTCAGGAAGTTCCTCCCCAACCTGTCCGGATATTAAATATGTTGGGTAAAAGAATCATGGTTTTATGGATTCTGATGATATTGTTTTGTGGGTCTTCCTGCCAAGGTTCTGGACATCTACACGGATCTCCCTCAAGATCTCTTCAACTGCTTGTCCACCAACCGTTTGTGCCCAGTCGCTTCGGATTTGTACAAAACTATCCTACAGCTGCAGCGCAAAGCCTGGACGGAGTTGCAGGATGAGGTCTCAGAAGAACAGCTGGCTCACAAGTGGTCCAGTTGTTGGTTACTGACCCTCTCCAGGGCCTTGACCTCTTCTGACTCATTCCTTCAGAGCAACGCCTCCAGCCACCTTCTCGGGTGGACTTTGAAAGTCTTTCCTGCTTCTTACGCCTTACTGGCCTCAAGATTTGCTGGCAGGGAGGCCTCTCAGCTCCGAGCGTGGGTCTCCTTGTTGAACATTCAGAAGACCATTGCGGGAGACTTGCTCACAGATAAGGAGACTCTTCAAAGACTCACCTGCTGCCTCTTCTCCAAAGAAGAACACGTCCGTCTAGCAGCGTTGGGCTTCCTCTGCTTAGCTCCCAGGACTAGTCAAGGCTTATCACAGAGGGAGATCCAACTCTTAAAAGAATTCCTGCCCCTGAATTTGAGTTGCGACTCCTCGTCTTTTCGGCAACTCCTTCAAGCCATGGTGAAGAAGGCTTTGGTCAGGATGAGGGACAGTTCTCTGGCCGGGCTTCGGCCGCCGAAGGTGAACCAGAAGGAAATCTTGGTCAGAAAGGAACGAGAAAGAGGCATCCTACAAGCTGTAGGTGAGTTACCTCCTAGCCACGTTTAGGTAGGCTGTGCCAAAAAATAACGGGTCAACTTTAGGTAGTCCTCAAATTAAGATCACATGTGGCTTGCGAGGAGTGTAGTTGCCATACACTGGAAAGAAAAAGGAATGCTGCCTGTTGGATTTTGAAATTGACCGAAAAAGGCAGAGATGGCGGAATTGACCGCTTTGATTGGAGATAATGGATACTAGACAGCTTTATAAGAAACTGGAAACCGTTTGTGGACTTTCTGTGCGCCAAATATAGTAACAGATGGTTGACGGAGGGATTTGAAGATTAGTGTAACGTTTAGCTCAACCTCTTGACTGTTTTTTTCTTCTTTCTTCTGTTTTATATATATATATTTTATATATATATATTTTATTTAAATTGCTAACAAAGAATAAGGGAGAACTGGGATAGCTATTTCGAGTTTCTTAACTCTCATCAGCCAGAACTTACCCTTCTGAGATTCGAACCTGGGCTGTCTGCATGTTAGGCAGTTGTATTAACCTCTAGGCCACAGGCTCTTTCTCACTTTGTCAGCAGTATCAGGGAGGGAAGAGATTTATATCGAGTGTTTCTTTTTTTTTGAATTGCACCTTGTAAACCCAAATATGGGAGAAAGAAATCTTCTTTCTTTTACCTGTTTCAGCTCAACCCAGAGCCATCCGCAGGAACTAGTATATATATATGTTTTTATTTAAATTGCTAACAAAGAATAAGGGAGAACTGGGATAGCTATTTCAAGTTTCTTAACTCTCATCAGCCAGAACTTACCCTTCTGAGATTCGAACCTGGGCTGTCTGCATGTTAGGCAGTTGTATTAACCTCTAGGCCACAGGCTCTTTCTCACTTTGTCAGCAGTATCAGGGAGGGAAGAGATTTATATCGAGTGTTTCTTTTTTTTTGAATTGCACCCTGTAAACCCAAATATGGGAGAAAGAAATCTTCTTTCTTTTACCTGTTTCAGCTCAACCCAGAGCCATCCGCAGGAACTAGTATATATATATGTTTTTATTTAAATTGCTATATATATATGTTCATGGCATCCTGCAAAATGTATCTTTCTTTATCTAGGTTTTGTAGATTGGCTGCTGCAGCTCTGCACAACATCTCTGATGTCAGGTTCCAACTACCAAAGAAGGAGGACAGGTCTTCTTCTCCTGGCAGCTATCATGGAGACCTTCACAGACACTTGGAGACCCGAGAGAAAGAAGGGTCAGCCTCCACGTAAGTGGCTTTATTCCGCCCTAACCAGCCCAGGGCTGTCTACAAGGGTTGGCCTTCAAATCTCAGATTCCCTCAATCAGCACAAGCCCCTGCAGTGGCGTAGCCTTCCAAACTGGGGATCCGGTGAAGACAGTGGTGGAATCCCCACCTCAACTGGAGGGAGGTGTTAAGACGGGACGAAGCTTAGAGTGCTTGCGCTGCAGAAAGCGGCACAGGAATTCCCGAAGCTGTAACTGACCGTCGCCAAGGGAATGCAGTCAGTCTGGTGAGATTCTTGTAACTGAGGCAAGGAGCAATAAAGATTCTGCTTGAGACTATTCCTAAGTGGTTTTAGTTGCTCGCACCTGACTAAGGCTTTCTGCGTTTACTGAGAATGCATGGTCCTCCATGTTAGAAGACACCATAGTGCAGAGCAATTAAGGTGGTTAGGGGCCCAAAGAGCAATTGCAGGAATTGGATATGGCTAGTCTAGGCAAAAGAAGGACTGGGGGTGGGGGGGGACATGATAGCAGTGTTCCAGTATTTGAGGGGCTGCCACAAAGAAGAGGGAATCAACTTATTTTCCAAAGCACCAGAAGGCAGGAGGAGAAGCAATGGATGGAAACTAATCAAGGAGAGAAACAAGCTAGAACTAAGGAGAAATTTCCTACCGGTGTGAACCATTAACCATTAACCAGTGCCTCCAGAAGGGGTGGGTGCTCCATCACTGGAGGTCTTTAAGAAGAGACTGGACAGCCACTTGTCTGAAATGGTCTAGGGTCTCCTGCTTGAGCAGGGGGTTGGACTGGAAGACCTCCAAGGTCCCTTCCAGCTCTATTCTGATTGATTGATTGATAACCAGAGGGTGGGTGGGATGTACAGAAGAGGTGGACTAGAATAATTTGAAAAAGGATTGGGGTGGCCATCTTCTCCCCCACCCTTTTCCACGTAAGATCTAGTTCACCAGATTTGCTTCTTCCTTCTTTCTAACCTATGTTTGCTGTCTCTCCAGGCAACATGGCTACCTTATTATGCTGGTCCAGGAGTAAAGGCTACTGGGACTTTTTTTCGACAGGGAACACATTGGCACTGTTGAGCTGTTTGCAAGATAGCACAAATGAGGTATGGCGGTCCACCTCGCCTTGGCTAATGTTGACCATCCACAAAGATAAGAATTTACAGCGTAGCTTCAAATATCCACCATGTATCTCAGGCTAACAATTCATGCACACTGGCTGAGGAATTCTGAGCGTTGAAGTCCACAAGTCATCAAAGGGCCAAGTTTGAAGACCCCCCTGCACCAGCTGTTCTTCTTTGGTAGTTGGGATCTGACCTCAGAGACATCATGCAGAGCTGCAGCAGCCAATCTACAAAGTCTAGATAAAGTCCTTCTCCTGTCTCCACACAGATCCGTGAGTTGGCTTCAGAGTTGCTGATCTCTTACTTTCCACCAGCTTTGCCAGGCTCCACTGCTGTAGCTCTCTTTGGATGGGCCCTAGAAGCCATAAGCAGTCCCCGGGTTCAAGAGAGTGAAGCTGGAGCAGTCGTGATGAAGAGTCTTCTTCCCAAGTAAGACTTTGCATCCTACGTTTGTGGGCCTCTAAGTTGCATTGCTGAAATAAAGAGACAGGTGGGTGGGCGGGAGGAAGGGAGGAAGGAAGGAAGGAATGAAGGAGGGAAAGAAGGAAGGGAAGAAGGGAGGAGGGAAGGAGGAAAGAAGGAAGGAAGGAGGGAAGGAAGAAGGGAGGGAAGGAGGGAGGGAAGGAGGAAGACAAGTCAGGATAACAGCGTTGGAAGGGACCTTGGAGATCTTCTAGTCGAACCCCCTGTTCGAGCAGGACATCCTACACCATCCTTGCCCATCACTTAATCAGATCTTCAAGGAATTATAGGAAGGCAGCCATGTTGTCGGGACCAGTGGTTGAAACAAATCCAAAAATGAGAGTTGATTTCCTTTGAAGCCAACTTTGTAAAAAAAAAAAAAAAAAGGAAGATTCTAGGAAATCTGCCTAATGATTTACCGGCTCAGATCCCGTAAATGTATAGGGGAATTTGGAATTTTCTGTGCCTGTGTACTATGGAGGAGGATAAAATGTAAAGTTCTTTCACCCTTGAAAACCGAAAACGAGACTCCTCAGATCGGTCATGTGGCTTTATAACCGTCACTAGCCACCAGAAGAGACAGGCTCCATTATGGACATAAACCAAGGACTACCTGTAATTACAGGGGCATTTGCTTGACTGAGCATCACTTCTTCCCTCAACCCAACAGTTACTGGGTTGAGAGTTGAGTCTGTTGGGCCAACGTGACCTCTGCTTCACTCCATCAGATTGGACAGTCCTATTTTGAAGGCGTCGTTGTTGGAAACGGAGAAGGAGCAATCTGTGCCGTGCAAATACCTCTCTTTTCTTGAACATTTGCTCAACCTGCTCCAGAAGCATTTTGTCACGGCGTCTCACGACTTATTGCTGGCAGCTCACACTACCCCAATACATGGTCAGTACCTTGGTGTTGCTTTTTCTCCAAAGCTTCTACAGTTTGGGCTACCGAAGCACCAGCACTTATCAAATCCACCCTTCAGATCTAGGTTGGATGATCTAATTTTTTTTTTTTTTAGCCAAGCAGGAACAAGATGATAGTTCCAGGTCTTCTGTTGGTTTCCTGCAGGGGTGGTTTTGGCGTTACAGAGATGCCTGCTCGAAATACCGGACGTCGTGTCTTCTATGTTAGAAGGGCAAAAGGCGCCACATTGGCGGTTATTCTTCCAGTGTTTGGTGATGACGGTGAGCGACATCAGCAATTTACTCTTGAGCGTGTTGCAGAGTAATCAAGCGCCAAGCACAGATCAACACGGTAAGCCCAAGCCAGCATTAAAAAAAAAATTGTAATCAGAATCCTTTAAGCCAGCTTTTCTCAACCTTGGCAGGTTTAAGATTGGTGGACTTCAACTCCCAGATTTCCCCAGCGTTGAACTGTGGAGTCCTTGGTGCTCTCGGAGCTTAGTTGCTTTCTTACAGACGTCTCATTAACCAACTAAGTAACATCATCAATGCTAAGAGGGAGAGGGATTTGCAGAGGGGAGGAGGAGGAGGAGGGAGAGGGACGGACTATGGGATTTTTGATGGTCTCTGAGCTTGGTGGTTTTCTTACGGACGTCTTGTTACCCGACTAGGCAACATCATCAGTGCAAATGTGGAATTCCTTGCAACAAATTCTTAGCTGATTTTGTTTGGAAAGTTCCAACCGGAAGCATGAATCAGGGTTAACTAATAAGACCCTGCCAAGCAAAACGGTCATATGCAACTTATGACTTATCAACCATTAATTAGGAGAAGATTTCTAACTTACGTTGACGAGCATAAGGCCATCTCTGGGTTACCTCCGTGCTCAATTCTTGAGGCCCGGCTGAAATCGATCGGCAAAGAACTATGCCAGCCAAACACCTCATTTATTTTTTTTTTAATTTTACTTTGGACAGTTGCATCACCCTCCTTTGCAGACATGGGGAATGCCATCAGCCGCTTTATCCAGCTGGGAAAAGGCTTGGAGGGGGAGGAGGATTTGATTCTCCTCTCGGAGGAACACAGCCTTATTTTGACCTGTTGTTGGGTCTCCGTTAAAGTGAGTAGTTTGTTACTACTTGAGTTTCCTGTGTGAAAGGTTTAATCCGGTTTTCTGTGGTCAAAAGGGCACTTATTTGAGCATGGTGGCTTTCTTGCAGACATTTTATGATAAACATAAATCTTCAGGGTTGGAAGGAGGGGGATTTGCAGGGAGGGGGAGGAGGACGAGGAGGAGGAGGAAGAGGGCCCACAGGGTCGGGCCTTCTCCAGGTCCCGTCAGCTAGACAGTGTCGCCTGGCGGGGCCTAGGGGAAGAGCCTTCTCTGTTGCGGCCCCGGCCCTCTGGAATCAACCCCCCCCCGGAGATCCGTGTTGCCCCCACCCTTTCCGCCTTTCGCAAATTACTGAAGACTCATCTTTGGCGACAGGCCTGGGGCAGTTAACACCTGGCCCCAGCCAGTGTATGTTTGTTGCATGTCTGTTTGGATGATTGGTTTTTGATTGAGGGGTTTTTATAATGTGTTTTAATGTTAGATTTCTATCCATGTTGTGAGCCGCCCTGAGTTCCTGGAATAGGGCGGCATAGAAATCCAATTAAATAATAAATTAATAATAAAATAATAAAGAGAAGGAGGAGGACTGTAGGCTCCTTGGTGCTCTCTGAGCTTGCTTGTTTTCTGGCAGACGTTTCGTGACCCAACTAGAGAACATCATCAGTGCTAGATACATCCAAAACCTCTGTAGCATTGAAGGTGGGAGAACGCCCTTACTCCCCGTAACTTTACTTTTACTTTTCACCGTCAAGGAAATTGGGCTGCTCTTGGGAGGCCTTGCAGAGAAAGTACTACCGCAGCCCCTCTCGGCAGGATGTGAGCCTCTCCTACCTCTTCAGATTGTAAACATGGCTTCCAAAGTGTTCCAAGATATTTTGCTGAAGTGCCGGCATTGGGTAAGAGATCCCCTATCCATTAAACCAGTGGTTCTCAGCCTTTCTCAGGTTGAGACCCCACTTGCCCCGCCCATGCGCACCGTGACCCCGACCCGGGTGAGCACGCGCGCGCGGAAAATTTTTTTTTAAAAAATTTAAAAAACAACAAAATGGCGGCCGCAACGGGCGGATCTGCGCATGCGTGGATCGGCCCGTCGTGCGCGCCGCGCATGCGCGGATCCGCCCGTCGCGGCCGCCATTTTGTTGTTTTTTTTATTATTTTTTTATTTTTTTTTAAATTTTTTTTATTTTTTTCGGCATGACGGGCGGATCCGCGCATGCGCGGATCGGCCCATCGCACGCGCCGCGCATGCGCGGATCCGCCCATCGCGGCCGCCATTTTGTTTTTTTTTATTTTTTTTAAAAAAATTTTTAAATTTTTTATTTTTGTTTTTTTTTTTTCCGGCGCAACGGGCGGATCTGCGCATGCGCGGCGTGCGCGCCAAAAAATAAATAAATTAAAAAAAATTAAAAAAACAAAATGGCGGCCCGCGGTGTTCGGCGACCCCCGCGAAATCGTCGTGCGACCCCAAATGGGGTCGCGACCCCAAGGTTGAGAACCACTGCATTAAACCAAAGCAGGCCAGCAAAAGGGACTTTGACCCTGGTTGGTGGGTTGCCATCAGTGCAATATTGAGTTTGATTCACGATTCAAGCAATGGGTGGAAACTCATCAAGGAGAGAAGCAACCTGGAACTAAGGAGAAACTTCCTGACAGTGAGAACAATGGATCAGTGGAACAACCTGCCTCCGGAAGTGGTGAATGCTCCAACCCTGGAGGTTTTTAAGAAGAGATTGGAGAACCATTTGTCTGAAATGGCACAGGGTTTCCTGCCTGAGCAGGGGGGGTTGGACTAGATGACCTCCAAGGTCCCTTCCAACTCTTATTCTGTGATTCGTGATTTGGTGGAAGAGAATTAGACTCGGGCTGGAAGGATCTGATCTTTATACTTGGTTATCAAGATTACTTGAGGATTAAAGCGAGTCTCCCGCTCTCTCAGCAATTTCTCTCTGAGTACAAAATGGGTTGTGGGTTGAAATAGGGAATTAGCTACAGGTAGTCCTTGCCTTATGAGCAGAACTAGGACTGGAATTTTCCCCCCGTGTCCATAAAGCTGATCTTTGGTGGCTGAACTTTGACAAGAACTCTTCCCTCTTTTCCTTTTCTGATAGGGAGCTGTGGAAGGCTGCAGTGTTGGCTTCACGAAGTTTTGTACCACTCTCCTAAGTCACCCCAGCCCAGAGCTACAAAACATCCCAGGGAATATGCTAAGACAGGTAGGATCTCATTTAGCAATTGCCAGCATGTATTTATTTATTTAAGGAAATTTATATGGCCACCCACTCACTCTGGGCAACAGCTTCCCCCCCCCCAAAAAGGAACATGCCACAATTGTTCCTCCGATTGGCTAAGGCAGGACTTGAACTCACGTTCCCTTGCTTTCTAAGCTGGTTCCTTAACCACTAAACCAAACTGTCTTTTTTTTTTACAATCTCTTTCAAGGGTTTGGCTTTGTTAAGCAGCCGCAGAGGAAGCTCCATTACTCGCAGAGCGGCTGGTTTTCCGATGCTTTTCCTATGCATTGTGACAGGGGAAGATCCCGCCAAGTCACGGCCTCTTCTGACTCACTGCATGCAAACCTTGCTCACCTTGGCCAACCAATCCGTTTCCCACAGTTCAGACCAGACCGTGGATTTGCCCCAGGTAAGGAGACCGCTGGATGAAGGGATTTGGGATTAACGAAAGTCGGTAACTCTCAGGAAAGAAACTTTGGCAGCTACGTATCTCTTCGTTTCAACTTGCCATTAGAATAAGGGGGAGGGGGTGAGAGGTGTTGCTTTGGAATGGGTTAAATGGAGAAACGAAACCTCTACGATTTCACTGAAGACAGTGAGAGCCTGAAACCTCTCCAAGGACACGGCAGCAGGTGTGGAGGAGAAGCAGACGGTTCCCATAACAAAGTGAAATTGTTTACATAGGACTACATAAGAGAGCGGGGGTTTGGTCGGAGAAATTATTGTTTAATTCTATGAACTGGGTGTCTGGGAACCTCAGAGTCAGTTTTGCTTCGACATTACCATGCAGTGTATTCAATAAACAGTAACAGGTATTTCGTAGTCTCGCGCTGATGAGGTCACCTAATTGGGTAGTGAAACATCTGCAAGAAAACCACCAAGCTCAGAGAGCACCGAAGACCCCACAGTTCTGTTAGCTTTGCCTTCAGGCATCCTGTTAAGCCACCAGGTTTTGTTGTGTGAACTCAAAATCGCTGGGGTTCATCAACTCTACGGCCCAGCGAAGATGTGAACCGTTGAACCCTGAAGAAGACAAGCCAGGACTTTGTGTGATGTACACACCGAGTCCCAACACCCTTATCAATTTTGAGCTCTCTCTTTTCCTTGATCTTCTGTAGGTTTCTGCAATCCACGTGCTTCAGACATTGGTCCGTGGTTCCAACCTTGGACCAGCTCTACAACAACACATCACACCTCTGATGATGGTGGTGTTCAAGGCTCTAAGCTCCCCTAGTTGGGCGATGAGAAACGCAGCCAACCAACTGTTGGGTAAATCCATTCATGGTCTTCCCTTGGAATCTTAGATCTGTTGGATTGCCGGGATGACTTCAACCCAGATTAAGCGAATCGCTGCCGTTGTTAAATTAGTCACACGGTTGTTAAGTGAGTCTGGCTTCCCCATTGACTTTGCTTGTCAGAAGGTTGCAAAAGGGGATCACATGACCCCGGGACGCTGCAACAGTCATATATGTGAGTCAGTTGCAAAGTGCCCAAATGTTGTTCACGTTGACCACAGGGAAGCTGCAAGAGTGAAAAATGGTCATCAGTCCCTTTTTTCGCTGCCGTTGTTAACTCTGAACGGTCACTAAATGGATTGCTGTAATTGGAGGACTACTTGTAGGGCCAGCTCTGTGTGGTTGTTGAAAAGAACAAAACCTTGCTCGTGCAAATGATAAACGGAAGCTCCCGTCTTCATCAGACCTATCGACGTAGCTCGATCAAACGCAACAGGATTGCAAAATAGAATTATTCTCTCTCTTTCGGGAATCAAGGAAGAGATCTGCTTGCACCCCCAATATATTTGAACATGCACCTTTACGCATACAGGCAATCCTCGTTGAGCAGCTGCCCCATTTAGTGACCATTCACAGTTATGACAGGGAGAAGAACGTAACTTTGCAACCCATTTTCGTAGCGATGACCTTTGCAGGACCACAAAGCCGAGGAAAGCTGAAGTTAGATCATCAGCACCGTTACGGTTCCCTTTAGCAACTGCTTTGCTTAATGGCCGAGTTGCCGGTCCCCAACTGTGATCTCTAAACAAGGGTTACCTGTACATTCATTTGGTGTTTTTTTTGGAATGCAGTTCTTTCTAACTTCCTATCTTGCTTTCCCTCCAGGCGCCTTGACCGTTCGCCTTCTCGGACAGAAATGGAGTCCGGATGACGGCCGTGCCAAGGATGGGGTAAGCCCTGAAGCTCTTTTTGGCCGACACGTTCATTTGAGAAGCATCCTACTTGGAGAATTGACTCTAGCCGTGGAAAGGTCCATATCCGAAGGACCAAGGAGAGGGAAATTCCACCTCTGTCCTTCCCTCTATGCTGTCCTTACTTTTCTGGCCAAGTTGCAGCCCAGCAGAGACACCCAGGACAGGTGAGTTGAGAAGGGGTGGAAGACTCTTTGGTGGGACATCAAAACCCAGGTGACATCCCTAAGGTGGGCTCATTGAGTCATTTAAAGTTGGGAAAACTATGAAGACTGTTGAGTTCAAGGCCATTCAGTGTGCAGGAGAACCATCTCAACAGTAGCACTGGCTAACTAACATCATCTTTCTTTCTTTATTCGGATTTGTATGTATCACTGATGATGTTACCTAGCTTGGGTAATGAAACGTCTGGAAGAGAACAACCAAGCTCAGACAGCACCAAGGACCCCACAGTCCTCCTCCTCCTCCTCCTCCTCCTCCTCCCCCTCTTTCCTTCTTCTCCCATTGCCACTTCATATCAGAATCTAGCTGGATGGTCACAAATGGTGATCAAAGGACTCCGGGATGCTGTTGTAAATCCATGCCAGTTGCTAAGTGCCTCAATTTTAATCACATGACCATTGGGAATTGCTGCAAGGGTCATAAGCGCGAGGACCGGTTGTAGGTCGCATTTTCTGTGCCGTTGTAACTTTGAACAAACAAGTGGATGTAAGTGGAGGGCTCTTTGTATTCTGTGTACGTTCCCACCTATTTCACATGAAGTAACCTTTTAAAAACCCGTCTGACTTCAGAGGCTTCTGTCCTCAAGACAGTCATTCGAATTTCTCAATGGTCCTCTGTTCTCCTGAGGTTCCACCCCAAAATGATTAATAATAATAATAAAGTTGGAAGGGACCTTGGAGGTCATCTAGTCCAACCCCCTGCTCAGGCAGGAAACCTTATATCACTTCAGACAAATGGCTGTCCAGTCTCTTCTTAAAAACTTCCAGTGTGGGAGCATTTGCCGCTTCTGGAGGCAGGTTGTTCCACTGGTTAAGTGTTCTCACTGTCAGGAAGTTTCTCCTTCGTTCTAGGTTGCTTCTCTCCTTGATTTTAGTTTCCATCCATTGTTTTCTTGTCCTGCCCTCAGGTGCTTTGGAGAACAGCTTGACTCCCTCTTCTTCAGGGCAGCCCCTGAGATATTGGAACCCTGCTATCATATCACCTCTGGTCCTTCTCTTCATTAAACTAGACATCACTTTCCTCCTGTTTTGTTCCTTTTATTTTCTCCAGCTCTCTGACCTGCTTCCTGGAGCCCCTGATCCAGCTGTCAGGAAACCCCATTTATGCCGTTC
The DNA here is from genome assembly GCA_034064705.1 of Bothrops alternatus. Classification (NCBI taxonomy): domain Eukaryota; kingdom Metazoa; phylum Chordata; class Lepidosauria; order Squamata; family Viperidae; genus Bothrops; species Bothrops alternatus. Next base: position 180,938 of record JARGCV010000744.1, on the reverse strand, counting down.
GGGTGATGGCAGCCAAGGCTTTGGTGCCTTTCATTCCGGTGACGGACTACGGAAAGGTCCTCTTGCGGTTGGCGTCCAGATTCCCGCAGCCGGAGGCCGGTCTGTCCCATAATGCACTGCATGGGTGCCTGCTGCAAATCCAGGCTGTGTTGAATCAAGCTTTGAGCGCGAATCGGTACGTTTCTTCCCAACAGTGCAAAAATATGGGACACGTAGCCCTCGACGTACGTCCACCATGGAGCCCAAGAGAGACACTGATTGGGTTTGCCCCGTTGTACCACCTTTCGTGACCCCAGTTGGTAAGCCAATTGCGACAGTTTCTTAAATTAGTCAGGAGCTTTGAAATGAATCTGGCTTCCCCATTGACTTTGCTTGTCACAAGAGGATCACGTGACTGCAATCGTCGTAAGTACAAGTCAGCTGAGCAGCATCTGAATTCTGATCTCCCTGGCCATGATGCAATGGTCATTAAGTGGGGGAAACGGTCACAAATCCCCTTTTTTTCCAGTGCCGTTGTAACCTTGAACACTCACTAAATGAATGCAAACTCTTGGTCTGCATCATTTTTAAAGAATTCTACTGCCGTCAACAAATATCAGTGCGCACTGCGCTAAAAGCTTTGATTTTTTTTTCCAATTTGCAGAACACTTTTATTTTGCAAGACACAGTTTACCCTACTAAGCTGATCTTCTGATATTTCTTTCTTTTTTTTTTAAATAAAAGTTTATTTACTTATATACAGTATGAGACAGTAAGTATCTCTTTGCCTCTTTAATCAATTTCACTTAAGGACACAATGAGGTTAAACAAAATATGTAGTCCACTAAATAAGGCCAAGTAATGACAAACATACTACTGTAGTACTGCAAAATACTTGTAGCATGACTTTACCCACTTCAAGATCGATTAAGAAAAACCTCATGTTTGAAGATTAAAACATTGAGCTCTTGAAGGTGCTATTTCAAAAATACAATTCTTGGTGCAAATTTTTATATGTGTAACATGGCAAGCATGCAAAACATGTATAAACATGATTAAAAAAATTGTGAGAAAACCTAAACCCATATTAATTTATTACATCCATATATTTTACAACTGTATCATTGTTTCTATCTAGACAAATATCTTCCACTTGGTAGTGCTAACTAGAATGTTTTTAAACTCATTCAGTAGTGTATAACATACACTTAATACAATCTTAATAAAGATTTCAGATCAATGTTTTTCAAGCTTGGAAACTCTTTAAGATGTGTGGACTTCAAATCCCATAATTCCCCACCCTTCATGCTGATCTTCTGATATTTCAACATCTGCTTTTCAGGCTGCACCCCGAGTTGCTGCGGTCCGTTGCCTGTTTGATGGAAAGCCACACCTGGATGCTGATGGACACACAACAGTGTCCGTTAATCCGTGCCATTTACCTTCAAGTTTTGTGCTTGCTGCTAGGAAGCTGTGCTCCACGTTTTGTACAGCAAGTCTGGGGGCTATTGTACAGGAACCTGGCCAGTCCTAAACCTGGTTTCTCTCCTGTCCAGGTATCCACAATTGTCAGGACTGAGAGCCAACACAATGGAGCAAAAACAAAAGTCCCTACTTTTGCTAAAATGCCATACTTTTAATCCCCCCCCTCCAAAAAATTAGGGTGGGATGGAAAATACTCTCAATGTGCTTCTTCGTTCTTGTGGGACTGCAACTCCCATCCTCCCCATCCAGCTTGCTCAGTGTGAATGAGGAGGATGAAGGTCACAGGTTGAGGAAGGTGGTTTCAAAAGAAACTTGGGAGTAAAGCGATGGCTGAAGATGGGTTATCAGCTTGTGAAAAAAGACACGGATGTTGGACCAATGGCTTTTTTTTTTTTAATCCTCTTCCAGCCTGGTTCTTCCATCTTCTGCCAATGGGCCATCAACTTCCTGTGCTACGAAGCCACAAGGCAGGAATCTCCTGAAAGAATCGGTGATCTTAGCTTGCTTCTGCAAAAGGGAAATCCTGACGTGCAAGCCGCTGTTCTAACTTGGTTGTGGGACAACGAAGAAAGGAAAGGTCTGAAGTCTAACAAGGAACTGCAGTTGATATTCGTGGTGAGATCTGGTTTCATCTGAGAAGGGACACATGGAATCAGAGTTGTTGTATCTCAACCATTGATCCATACATGTTCTGCAAAGTGCTGAGGTCCTGAAGTCTTCTAAGGAAATGTAGAGGACTGCAAAAGACTAATGAGTCAAACTGATATCTACAAATGTCAGGGCAGGGGTCTTCAAACTTGGCAACTGTGGGCTTCAACTCCCAGAATTCCCCAGCCAGCTCTGGCTGGCTGAGGAATTCTGGGAGTTGAAGTCCACAAGTCTTAAAATTGCCAAGTTTGAAGACCCCTGTGTTAGGGATTAGACCGAAGATCTCCAGAAGACCTTCTGGTTTCAGTATTGACCAGTTTGATCAAAGTTCCTTTAAAATTCCAGGAGTCAAAGGGCCACATTCATAATGGATGGGGTCGCACACTGCCATAATGTGATCAGTTTGGGTTAGAGTTTGATGTTCTGTGTGAACCTTGGTATTGTGGCTTGCAAGCCATAGGGTAGTATGAAATGTCAACCAGGTCTTCAACAAACCATGGCTTAGCAATGATAACGTAAAAACGAAGAACATTCTTTTTTCTCCTCCACCTTTGAGGAGCACTTTATATTCCCAATTCTGTTACATGGGCATTTATTTTGGACACAAAATATATTTCCCTTTCTTTGCCTTAGGAAAAATTCAAGGAAGTCCTGAGAAACACAGGAGACCCCACAGTCCTGAAGCTGTACCTGCAAGTTCTCGTCGACCTGTTTGGCAACCTTGCTCAAAGACAGCCTTTTCCAGAGAAATTAGCTTCGGAGTGTGGTGAAATCCTGTTCTCTATGGTAGAGAGTGACCACGAAGGTCCAGGACTCCGTGATCATGCGCTCTGTGCAGCCACATTGTTCCTGAATCAACAGTAAGTAGTAGCTTGAGGTCAAGAGCCAACCATTGGTGAGCAATTGAAGGAACTAGGTATGTCTAAGGGATCGTCAAGACTTGAATCTGAGACAAGAGCCACTTCACCTTCCTATAACTAACCCAGTGGTTCTCAACCTTTTTCAGGTTGAGACCCCACTTGCGCCGCCCATGTGCGGCGCGACCCCGACGAAAAAAATAAAATAAAAAAAAACAAAATGGCGGACCGCGACGGGCCGATCTGCACATGCGCGGCGCGTGCGACGAAAAAAATAAAATAAAAAAAAACAAAATGGCGGACTGCGATGGGCTGATCCGTGTATGCGCGGCATGCGCGTGACGGCCCGAACCACGCATGCGCTGCACGCGCGTAATGAAAAATAAATAAATAAATAAATAAAAAACGGTGGACTGCGGTGTCCGGCGACCCCCGCAAAACGGTCGTTAATGGGGTCGCGACCCATAGGTTGAGAACCGCTGCTATAACTAAAAGAGGATCTGGTTGGATAAGAGGCAGATCCACAGCCATTCTTGCAGTGTAACTGTCTCTCTCTTTTGGGACAGCCCCGAAGGTGATCCTTTATGGGACCGTTGGATTGCAACGATAGAGCAGTGGAGCGATTCCCTATCAGATGAGGTGCTCAGGATGGCTGCAGCCAAAGCCATGAAAATGGGTGGCCCAGCACGGATTTGGAGAGTCCGGAAATCATCCAACTTGCTCCTTCATTCCCAGGTTCTACGGTATGTCCTTTTGCAAACAGCACCAACACTCACACCTAGCACTTCAAAACAGTTGCTAGCCCCCCCCCCAATTCTGCAACCAGAATATAACCAGTTGCAATTCTGCCCCTTTTCCCGTTTTCCGAATTGTCCCACCAGTGTTGGGAGACTGGATCCTTTCCTCAATGCTCTGACTTGCAAACATTTGGGGGCATTATGGGGAACTAAGTAAGAACTAGAGGGGCGGGATTAAAATCTGCCAACCTGGGGCTGCGTGGAGTATTTGCCACTAGGGATGGAGAGCCCTGTGTAGTGTATCTTTTCAAATAATGGAGGGTCACCTTCCTCGTCCTTGCAATTCAGTGAGCTTATTGCGGTGATATCAAAGTCAGGAAGGAAATGAAATTGAAGACAAAATATTAAAAAGAAAGGAGGGAAATTGCAAAGATTCACTAGAGAAATTAAGCATCTTCCCGTTGATTTGAGGTTTTTCACCTCCACAGCTCAACCTTATGATGATGTCCTTGATTTAAAGGTATCTCATCCCATCTTAACCTCAACTTTCTTCCGTGCCACCACTATTTTTTCCTCGTGAACAACACTGGGATTATGGGGCTCACCTTTGCCTTTGTTTCTTGCCCACCGACACCCCAAAACTCATTCGAATTTCTTTCCTCCTTACCCCTTCTTCAGGCTGATCAAGGCAGCAATTCATCTCCTCCAAGACGAAGAGCAAAATGTGCGTCACGAAGCTGCTTCCTTCGTCAGCCATTTGGTGCAGATTCCGTCGCCCATCCCGCAGGTTCAACCTCACAACAGTTGCTTCCAGCTCCAGAGCTCCAAGGCTCTGTTCAGCCTGCTGCAGTTCCTGCTCGAAAACTTTGGGGACCATCCTTCTACTCTTGCATCCCTGATGCACCATCTCCCCATGGTAGAACTCAATGAAACCTTGATGGAGCTGGAAAGCCAGGGGTAAGCAAAAAAAGGAACATAGGCAGCCAAGGCAGGGACTCTTTTTTGACCAAGTGTGATGCTAGCCAAATGGGTACATCCCCAACTCCAATTAGGAGCATTGGGATCTGCTAGACCCAACAAACTGCCAGTGGTAGGTTGTTGGGCCTAACTAGTTGAGTCACTGAATCCTGACTGATCCCTCTTCTCCAGGCTTTGAAGCAGATCAAACTTCAGCTCAAACCTGGTTCTATCACAAGGCTTTAGTTGGGAAGTCCTACTTAGAGCACGGCAATCAAGCTTTCCTCCAATCCTGGTGCCCTTGAGATCATGTGACCTGATCAAAATCAGGTTCTCTGAGGAATTATGGGAATTGGGAGTCCAACAGGCTCCAAGTTGGGAGATGTTGCTGCAGATCAATTCATTCATTATGAGGTCAACCTCTCTCTCTCTCTCTGCCCAACACGCCTCCTTATTAACCCATGTGGGCTGAGTTCACACAACACATTTAAGCTAAAGTGTGGTTAACTGTTTATGGTTCAGATTTTACGTGAATGTCATTGTTCTCTTCCCAGAGTGATCAATCTCTACAAAGAGGACGAACCCAACGTTTACACCGAGCCAGCAGTCTTCTCCCAGATGTTATTACCCTTTCTACTCCAACTGGTTGACAAGGCACCCACCTCTGAAAAACTTTGGGAGTCCATACAATCCTGGCTAGAAACCACTGGAGCTGGAATCATCTCCGCCATACAATTCTGTAGACAGTGGTGGAGTCAAGGTGGGTTGGGCAAGGCTTCAAGACCGGGGTGCATTCAACAGCTTAAGAACCATGCTCCCAAAGTGGGTAAAACAAGGGCCCAATTTGGAAGGGATTTGAAGGGTGTGAGATCAGAGAGTCAATTTGGTCTGTGGTTAAGGCACCAGGCCAGAAACCAGGAGACGGTGAGTTATAGTCCTGCCTTATGCTGGCTGGGTGACTTTGGGCCAATCACTAATTAGAAGATGAGTTCTAGTCCCATCTGGGGCAAGAAAGCCATCTGAAGGACTTCAGATCATCACTTCTCTTTTCACCTCATAGGGTTGCTGCTGGGGGGGAAACAGGATGAAGGTGTTGGTTACATTCACCATCTCATTTGTAAAAAATAATAAAGGGAGGATATAAATAAACTGTTTTTAAAAAAGGTATCCTGGTTATCTGACCAAGGTTTAGTGGGGGGGGGTCTTCAAACTTGGCCTCTTTATGACTTGTGGACTTCCAACTCCCAGAATTCCTCAGCCAGGCATTCTGGGAGTTGAAGTCCACCAGTCATAAAAGGGCCAAGTTTGAAGACCCCTGCTTTAGTGTGTTGGGCAAACACAGCCAGAGACCTTGAACTGACCCAGTTATACGTGGTGTGCAAAGATCTGGTCAAGAGGGTGGGCCTCCCTGTTCACCTAAACTTTCTGGATCTCATCACAAGCCAGAGACAAACTCCTCGTGTGTCCAATCACACTTGGCCAATAAAGAATTCTATTCTATTTGTGTGTTTCAGAGGACATCCCTTGCCTGCATCTTAAAGCCCTGTCTTGTCCTAAAGTACATTCTGCTATCACAGCACTGCTGGTTAAAGCCATCCTTGTGGCCCACATCCTGAAGATCTTGGAAATTGGGAAGCAGCCCAGGCACATCCCAGGAATTAGCATCTCTTCCCAGGAGCTGAGTTGCACCATCCAGTCCTTACAGGACCTGCTCCATCAGCGTGGAATAGCTATTACGCTGAAGATGGAACAACAGCAAGTCGGACCACAGGACACTACTTACTCCTAAAGGACTTTTAATAAAACTTTTTTTTAAAAAAAAAGAAAGTAATGGGTATATCCCCAAATTAATCCATTCCTTATAGGAATAGCAGAACAAGAGAGTTGGAAGGGACCTTGGAGGTCTTCTAGTCCAACCCCCTGCTCAGGCAGGAGAACTACCAAGTTGTAGTCCTCATTTTATAACATTTAATAACCGTTCAAAATTAAGGCAGCCCTGGAATAGTGACTTGCGACCGGTCCTTGCAGCTATGACCGTGTCTCTGCGGTCATAGGGTTAAAATTTAGAATCGGAGTCGGAGAATAACAAGAGAGTAACTCTTGTTATTCTATTCTAGTCCATCTAGTTCAATTCTCCCCCCCCCCCGCCCCCAAGTAGGAGACCCTACATCATTTAATGACAGATGCAGCATATTGGGGTCTCGTGACTGCCATCTGCAACCTTCCCAGGCGGTTGCAAGAGGTTAATGGGGGGGTTGATTAATGACTGCAGCAAAGGTCTTAAAATCAGGAATGACTCACTCCTGGTGGGGGGGGGAAGAGTTCTTTGAGAGAAACCATACTGACAACTAAATAAATAGCAAAAAAATCAGGCTTGCCCACTGGAACAAACAAACAGCACTTTAGTCCTGCTGTGGAGTCTACATCGCCTTGATTAGTTTTCCATTTGCTCTCAGCCTGTGTTCTCTTGCTGAGCTGATTGGTTTGAAGGAGATAATAGCTTTATTTTGAAACTGGCTTTTGTTAACTGCTGACAGAGGTGGCTAGGATTTTTTGGTTTGTTTTTTTTAAAGGGACGCATATAAAATGAAATTAAAAAATCATGGAACCTAACCCTCCATACTATGCATTCATGAGGTAGCCATCTAGCCTTTTACCCCCCAAAATATCCAGACATGGAAGACCGTCAACCTCCAGAGGTAATCCACCACTGTGGATGATCACCAGGAGGGCTTTCCTTCCACAAAATCTAAGCTACATGGGTTGATTCTATGTGCCATCCAGTTGTTGTTTTAGTGATCGCATAGATTTTCTCCACATCCCTAGTCTGGTTCTTCAGCTCTGCCAACGGTGCATCTACCAACTTTGTACTGTAGCTGAGTCCACCTTATTATTGGCCATCCTCTTCTCAAAAAAACAATGGATGGAAACTAATCAAAGAGACACCTAGCCTAAAACTAAAGAGGAATTTCTAGATAGCGAGAACAATTAACCAGCGGGACGGCTTGCCTCCAGAACCTGTGGGTGCTCCATCACTGGAGGTTTTTTAAAAAAGAGATTGGACAACCATTGGTCTGAAATGATCAAAATTCAAGCATTGGCGTGGTTTAAATGAAGCCAAGAGACAAGTGACTTAATAAGCAGGCAACGTTGGTTTTATTGTCAGCATCCATGCCGGAGAGCTGAGGAATTCCAAAACCAGACTAGTCTTTGGCTGCCAGGGCACACAGCGAGACATTTAAAACATTTAATTTCAATCCTCCATCTAAGGAAACACCGGATCCTGTAAAAACACAAAGCAACAATCCCCTACCCTGGCTACCTCTGCATTAATTTTATCCTACAGATCAGGGGTCTCCAACCTTGGCCATTTTAAGACAACCTGTGGACGTCAACTCCCAGCATGGCTGACTGGGGAATTCTGGGAGTTGAAGTCCACAGGTCTTAAAGTTGTTAAGGTTGGACCGCCCTGATATAGACAGTGTACGAAGGAATTTCGAGAATTAACAGCTCACAGGAAGAGAAGTTCATTTACACTGACATTCGGAAAAGGAGAAAGGAAGGTCAGTTATTGTCTCCATCTGGACCACAAATACTAGTTCTCCCTTAGTGCTACCTCCAAGTGTCTCCACCAAAATTATTCCAGACCAGCTGAGTCCAGCAGCAGCACCCAACTGGGTGTGCCTTGACTCTGCCCATCCTCTAACCCCCACCACAAAGCACAGGTTGTATTTAGCTAACCTGCAGCAGGCAGGTGATAATTTTGGGAAGCAGGTGAGTGGACAGGAGAGGAGAAGACCGTCCCCGAGAATGAAAGAGACACAAGATGCAAAAACCTTTGGCACTGATTAGTGGAAATGTCCCGACTTGGCACCAGGGCAGAAGAGACAAAGGGGCTGCCTTCCCCTTCTTAATACAGTACAAGAATCGGTCAACCAGTGTCGCCTTCACCAGATCCTTGTTCAAGGATGTCTGGTTCTCAAACTAAGGCAGTGTCTAAGGAGAACAAAAACCTTTTGAAAAGGATGGCTGTGGAGGTCTTCTCTCCACCAGATGTCCCAAGAAGCATGGTCTGAAAGAAGAATCATAAGTGTCAATGACTCCCTTTCGCCCAGAACAATGAAGAACGCAGATCCATCAAGTCTACGGAATGAGTCAATGGGCACAGTAAGGCAGATTCTGTCCGGCCAGCGTGAAGGGAACGTCCCTGTAGGTTCCAGATAGAGACCAAGGGGAAAAGAAGTCCCCGATATATATTTTTTAAAAAAATACAATACATTCATCTGAACATAAAACCCAAAGTGACAAGCACAAAGAGCGGGGAGGCACGTAAAATCCAAAGTTTGGGGGCAAGAAGAAGACTGCAATTTCCAGATGAGCTGATCCTACTTGCCAAGGCTTAGCATCTCCATTGTAGAAGATCAGTGGTACTACTATTTCTCTAGGGAGAAGATACATGAATGTCCGTGTATCTTGCCTGCATTTGGGTTATGCGAATGGATCTAGGAAAGGCCTACATGGAGAATGTTTATCCTGCTCTGGAGAGACCTGTCTATACCAGAAGCCTAGGATGTCCCAGGGGCTCGGAGGGGTAGACTTGATCATGAAGAACTGCAAGTTGCCAAAAGAAAACCATGGAAAGGATAATTTTTGGAATGTGTTCAGTGTTTTGGTTACTACTTCTTGAAGTTCAGAAGTGAATGGATACCACCAGAGCAGTGGGATGCAAAGAAAGATATGGACCACGTCTATCTCCTTTGGGTGGAGATAACTTTGTATGAAGTCTTCCGTAAGTCTCGGGATACTGTCTTCCCCAACCTAACGCCCTGAAAGAGTGTTGGACCACAAAACCCAGGAATCCTAGCAGATCCAGCTATTGGTTCTACGGACCTGGGAAGCATCAGGTTGGGAAAGATCCTTTAGACCACCTTGTGCATCACCTTAAGTCAGCTTGAGATCCCTTTTCTTGCTGAAGAAGACCTCTTTATGTTCCACCTCTGTCTTTCCAAAGTGCTCTTTGGTGGAAAAGCATCAAATAAAACTGGCACTAGAAAAACAAATCAGCTCTTACACAAACACAAACACACACACCCCAATCCCAGCTACCTGGAAAAGGAAGGACTTTGTGTCTTGAACTTAAGAGTGAACAAGTGAGAAAGCCAATAAGAATGTGTATTTTCAAGAAAACCAAGGAAAACCACCCTACCCCAACCAACTGGTCATTCTCTGACCCTCTACCAGAAGAAAACTATTTGATAGTGACCCATGGATTCATTTCCATGACCCTATCCTGCTGACCTCCCAGTTGTAGTCTCACACAATTGACTACTACAATGAAAGCTACAGAGAGAAGATCCATCCGCGCGTCATTCCGATAAATAAGTATCATAAAACATGACAGTGATTTGGGGGACTGGAATCGTGTCCTCTTTGCACCCGCGCACTGCGCCCAGTGAGAAGAAAGAAGAATGAAGAAGCACACCACCCTTTCAAATGTTTTCTGCAGTTGGTCACACCTTTTTTTTCCCAACTGTTGCCTGACAGGGTGGGCAGATGACCACCCAGCTCACGGCGGTGAGCTCTCAGTCCGTTTTCCAGACTTTGTTGAGTAGCTTGACCACTTCATCGTAGATGATGAACACAATGGCTACGTCTAAGCAGACTCTTCCCAGGCGAGGAATGGTCCCCTTGTAAAACCTATGCAGGAAGAAGAAGCAGAGATAGATCAATCAGGAACCCAAGAAAAGTCAGAGGGATTGTGGGATGCTCACCCTCGGAGAGGTAAGCATCCCAGCGGACCATGACACCCTCCCCCACCCTCGTATCTTTCCAGGCCATGCCAAACTCACGCTAGAGGTCCTTCATATTTCATAATTTGGTAGGCGCAATTCAAGGTGCTCTTATACTTATGCGCTTCAAGTCCCTGGAAACAGAAAGACGAGGGAAAGAGATGGGAGGCTGGATTAGCAATAGCAAGAAGAGGTTGAGCACTACACAACCTAACAACTTACCTCACTTGGGCTCCAGCTGATCACACTCATTTTGTTTCTGATTCTGGTTTAAATTCAGTGAGAATCACAACAGACTGAGTTGAACAACTCAACCACCCTCCTCTCTTTGCTGACAGCCTTCCCAGGTAGAACAGACAAGAAACATGACCAGGTGAGCTAGTTCTACTTTACGGTAAGGCTATGTTAACAGAATCTTGCAAGTCTGAATGTACAAATCTCCCACTGTCTCCTTTACAGCCTGAGAAACTGGGGAGGGTCCCTTGTTGAGTCTCTTGCCCCACCCATTGTCCAGCTGTGGGGTAAGTGGACCCTTATCTGACCGTTCCCTTGGTGGCTTCTCTTTGCCCAGTCTTCCAAAGTCTTTCCCACATACCATTGTAGCCCCCTCCTATACAGCTTGAGAAACTAGGGAGGGTCCTTTGCTGAGTCTCTTGCCCCACCCATTATGCAGCTATGGGCTATGCTGTCTCTTATCTGACTGCTCCTTAGGCAGCCTCCCTTCTTTCCTTTTCTGTCCCATCTTCCAAGGTCTTCCCACATATTGTTATGGCCGCCTGCTTTACAGCCTGAGAAACTAGGGAGAGTCCCTTGCTGAGTCTCTTGCCCTACCCCAGTGGTTCTCAACCTTTCTCAGGTTGAGACTCCACTTGCCCCGCCCATGCGTGCCGCAACCCCGACCCGGGCGTGCGCGCGTGCCAAAATTTTTTTTTTTAAAAAAAGTAAAAAAAATAAAAAAATGGCGGCCGCGACGGGCGGATCCGCACATGCGCGGATCGGCCCATCGCACACGCCACGCATGCGCGCATCCGCCTGTCAAGGGCCGCCATTTTGTTTTTTTAATTTTTTTAAAAAAAAATTTTAAAAAATCCCCCCCAAAAAATGGCGGCTGCGACGGGCGGATCTGCGCATGTGCGGATCGGCCCATCGCACGCGCCACGCTTGCGCGCATCCGCCCGTCGCGGGCCGCCATATTTTTTTAAAAATTTAAAAAAAAAATAAAAAAAACCAAAATGGCGGCCGCGACGGGCGGATCTGCGCCTGCGCGGATCGGCCTGTCGCACGCGCCGCGCATGCGCGGATCCGCCTGTCGCGGTCCGCCATTTTGTTGTTTTTTTTTAATTTTTTTTTAATTTTTTTTTAATTTTTTTTCCCGGCGCGACAGGCGGATGTGAGCGTGCGCGATGCGCGCGCGCCCAAAAAAAATTAAAAAAAAAATAAAAAAATAAAAAAAAAATAAAAAAAACAAAATGGCGGCCGGCAGTGCCCGGCGACCCCCGCAAAATGGTCGCGCGACCCCAAGGTTGAGAACCACTGCCCTACCCATTGTCCAGCTGTGGGGTAAGTGGTCCCGTATCTGACCGTTCCCTTGGAAACATCTCTTTGCCCAGTCTCCCATTCCCACATACCATTATAGCCCCCCCTCTTTTACAGCCTGAGAAACTAGGGAGGGTCCCTCCTGAGCTTCTTAATCTACCCATTATGCAGGAACTAATGAGAAATTTCCTGACAGCGAGAACAATTAATCAGTGGAGCAGCTTGCCTCCTGTAGTTGTGGGTGCTCCATCGCTGGAGGAAGAAAAGATCGGACAGCCCCACTTCTCCAAAATGTAACCAGGTCTCCTGCCTTGAGCAAAGGGTTGGACTAGAAGACCTCTGAGGTCATTTCCAGCCCTCTGGGTCTATGCTTTCTACTTCAAATGAACAAAATAGAATGAAAACAAGAATTCAGCAAGGCTCTCCCATTCATGCATTCCAAACGAGGCAAAAGGCTCACGTTTGCTGAAAAACAGCTTAGCTAATCAAGAGAGGTTTGGAGTTTGACCTTCTCCTCATTGTGGGACCTAGTCAAAGACACAGAGACGCCAAAGATCAACTCTCTGCATTCTTCCGATCCCTGGAAGCGCGGCTCAGTTCTAAAATTCACGCCATGAGCCACCAGATTGGGAACCCATAGCGAAGAGTTGCTAAAACCCCAGCCTACCTGCATCCTCGTCTTCACAACATCTAACGGGGTGTTACCAAAGACGCTGGCAGCCCCAGCGAACGCCCCAAATACTCCCGTCACAAGTGGGTTAATCTCTTTGTTGGGATTGTCCCCTGAAAGGAAATAAACATGGATAAGAAAGAAAGAAAGAAAGAAAGAAAGAAAGAAAGAAAGAAAGAAAGAAAGAAAGAAAGAAAGAAAGAAAGAAAGAAAGAAAGAAAGAAAGAAAGAAAGAAAGAAAAAAAGAAAAAAAGAAAGAAAGGAGGGAGGGAGGGGGGAAGGGAAGGGAAGGAGGGGAGAGGCTATTCCTTCAATACAAATCCGGCTTTCTTCATTAAATTATATTTGCACTGATTGACGGCTCTCAGTTCTTCCCAAGTAGAACAGTGAGGAAACACAATCAAATGAGCTATCAAGTTCAGAGAGCACCAAGGGCCCTCATTCCAACCCTGAGCTACAAATATTCTCCTTTACTGAGTTTCTTTCTCTGCCCATTGCGAGCTGTGGGCTACATCGTCTCTTATCTGATTGTTCCCTAAGCAGGTCTTTTCTTCCATCTCCCAAGGTCATTCCCACATACCATTGCCATGGTCAACAAGCAAAAAAAAATCCATATTATGCACGGGAAAGACCAATCTATAAGGAATAAAAGCATGCTCCAATACTGGAAGTTTTTAAGAAGAGACCAGACAGCCATTTGTCTGAAATGGTGTAGGGTTTCCTGCCTGAGCAGGGGGTTGGACTAGATGACCTCCAAGGTCCCTTCCAACTTTATTATTATTATTATTATTATTATTATTATTATTATTATTATTATTATTATTATTATTATTATTAAGCACATCTTTCCTCTAGAAATACAATTAGCACCAACTTTTCAGGGGTGTTTCATTCCACCTCTTTACGGCCTCTTCTCCCCCAGGTTTTGTGAAGATGGACTGAATGAATCTCCACCCCATTCCAGAATTTTCTTCTCGCCTTCTCTGTGTGAGACCAGCTCCCCCAAGGAGAAAGATTTCATAGGCCTTTCACATTCCCATCTAAAACGTAACTCCCTACAGCTATAGGAGAAAAGCTCTTGTTGACTTTTAGGAACAGAAACATCCAAAGTCCTGTTTGGGTGTGTTGGGATTCACGGCTGGGCCCCAGAAAACGTGTTCCAAAGTTAAAACTGTACATTACTCAGGACTTAAAGAGAGCCAATTAGAAGAATCTCAGAGGAAAAGGGGACAGAAATTAAGTTTTTAAAAGAGGGATGCAACTCACCTTTGTACCAGTTCCTCAGAGCCGTCATGACGAAGAAACGGATGGCTTGGTTAGATCCTTGTTTGAGGACTGTGGCAGTTAAACCTTGATAGGTTCCTTTCAACCCTACAAGACAGGAGATGGGGGAAGGCTCAGCTGTGGTCATAAGTGAAGGACTGTGTCAACCCTGCTAACCTCGGATGTTTTTGCATTGACAACAGATGGAAATGCAGCCATTTTCTTCTTTTTGCCTTTAGAGTTAGATGATGTGCACGAGAGTCTAGATAGACATAATAACACTGAACCTACTGTGAGAACCAAGGTTGTTGAAATAAGAGATGATTTAAAAAATTGGCCCTTCAAACTAATTGGGGAATGTGATTTATGACTGTTAACTGGAGGAGGGAATTGTGCTTTGATACTAGGTGCTCAGGGGAGGGGAATTCAAGTTTTTGGTTTCGATTATGTTTGTGCCGATGTTATGCTAGTCAAATAAAGATTCTTTAAGGTAAACAATGCCTCGAAGTTCTTTTGAAGTGTCTCATCTGTTGGAACCATGACAGACTGCCTGTACTTTCTATATTACGCTCAGCTTCTTCTAAATAAGACTAGGCCAACCAGCTTTACCGATATTTAAACCTCGCCGATTTCCAATTCTGCAGATAGAAGAAGGAGAAAGATATTGTCTCCCTGCCAAGGATCCACGTTTCTCACCTTGTTCCCGAACGATCTCCCGCACGCCATGAAAAAAACCTCGGTATTTTGGGTTGGGAGAACATTGGTCATGGATGAACTTCACCTGCAGAAGAAGTGCAGCAGAGAAGACAACAAGAAGCGTTACTCCAGAGGAGGGTTTGAGACGATTCTTGGCACCTCAGATTTGCAAATAAGGTTCCTCTCCACAACAGACACATGTCCTCTTTCTTTCAAGGTTTTTTTTTTACCTTGATGGTTTCCATGGGGCAGACCACCACCACGGCTTCAGCCACACCAGCCCCCAAACCGGCAAGAAGGCCACGGGTGCTGTCCAGTTTTCCATCGGCATCTCTCATGTGGTTGCTCAGGAACTCAAACATGCCAAACCTGGGCAGGGGGAAAGAGGAGGCCACTGAGCCCGGGGTAGAACAAGGAAGGTCCTCTATAACGTTTCATGACCCAACTAGATAATATTTTCAGTGCACAACTTGACCATTACCTACGTGGGTCATGAAACATCTGCAGACCACCAAGGACCCCTCACTTCCTCATGTTTTTAAGTCACCCTGAGCTTCAAAGAGCAAATTTTCCATGAACATTTCAAAGCTCTCCTTTTTGCTTAACAAGGAAAAATGCAAGGTACTACACCTGGGTAAGAAAAATGAAAAAAGCACATATAGTATGGGAGGAATCCAGCTGAGCAGCAGTACATGTGAAGAGCACCTGGGTGTCCTAGTAGATCATCGATTGAACATGAGGCAACAGTGTGAAGCAGCTGCAAAAAAGGCAAACACGATCCTGGGGTGTATCAAGAGAAGCATAGAGTCCAGATCACGTGAAGTTATTATTCCCCTCTACTCTACCTTGGTCCGACCTCACCTGGAGTACTGTGTCCAGTTCTGGTCACCCCAGTTCAAGGAAGACACTGACAAACTGGAGCAGGTTCAAAGGAGAGCTACCAAGATGGTGAACGGTCTACAAACCATGTCCTATGAGGAACGGTTAAAGGAATTGGGAATGTTTAGTCTACCGAAAAGAAGACTGAGAGGAGACATGATAGCTGTCTACAAATACCTGAAGGGCTGTCACAGTGCAGAGGGATCAGCCCTGTTCTCACTTGCTCAAGGAAGGACTAGAAACAATGGGATGAAACTGCAGGGGAAAAGATTCAGATTGGAGGTTAGAAAAAAATTTCTAACAGTAAGGGTGATCAACCAGTGGAACAGGTTGCCACAGGAGGTGGTGAGCTCCCTTTCGATGGAGGTCTTCAAGCAGAGACTGGACGGCCATCTATCTGGGATGGTTTAGGGAATCCTGCCTCGAGCAGGGGGTTGGACTCGATGACCCGGGAGGTCCCCTCCAACTCTACGATTCTATGATTAAGTTTCAAACCAGCTGATGGAGCCGTCAGGATAAACAGGCTTGAGGTTTGAGATACCCAGAATCACATTGAGGAGATCATCAAAGATCCAGGAAAGAGTTGACAAAAACTCAAGTACTTCTATTGCTTATTTACTGCCATCAAATGGAGAGAAACCCTTCGTGGAGTCTTCAGCTTGCCAGGATTAAATTCTGTCCCCTCCCCCCATGAATGAAGGGGTCAAATTCTCTCCCCGTGACCCAAAAATTTGGGGGGAAGAAGTCCATCTCCCCTTCTTGAGTACAGAGACCAATTCCCATCTGCCCCGCCTAGAATCTGGGGCCAAATTCCGTCCCCGACCCAAAAATCTGGGGGATGAATTCCATTCCCAACTACTTGAGAATATGGGGACTGATTTCCCCCCCTCCCAACTACAATCTGGGGCCAAATTTTGTCTCTTTTTTGTCCCCTTAAATTTGGGGACAAAATCCCACTCTCTCCATTTGAGAATGCAGGCATGAAATCTGTCCCCCCACCCCAAAAAATAAACCCCAAATATCTCCCATTTCTGAATATTCCTGACTTATCTCCAGCTCTCTTCCCTCCTGACTTTATTCAAATAAATCCTCTTTACACAACCTGATTGTCCCTTGTAGACACCCCGCCCCCATCCCTAGGTACACATAGAAAATCTGGTGTGTTTGAACTTTGAGCAGAAAAGACAGAGGCAGATCACAAAGTGCCAGTAAGAGCTATTATTTGTTCCCTCTAGGGAAAAAAAATGAGTGAAAACAGCCACTGCTAAACCAAGATTCAAGCTGAATCACCCCATCTTGGTTTGTTCAGCCTTGGCCATTAAAACATGGTGGATCCCTGAGCAAAGTTAAGATTTGCTTAAGCCTGGTTTGCTGGATTCAACCACAACTGGCTGAGTAGAGATAACCCATAAATCAAACCTTTATTGGGATTATAAACCAGCATGTAACAAACTAAGCTAGAAACCACAGCACCATAGGCCAAATTAACCCATAAATCAATGCGAGGGCTGTGATGTTGTCACAGGGGGGTCCACGAAGGCTTGGGAAAAAAAAGTTATGATTTAAATCTTGAGTCAAGTCTTGGGACTCCATGGCCACGAAAGGTATTTAAAGGGGGTCCGTGGGGGAGAAAACGTTGAGAATCACCAATATAACCTATTGATGGCTACTTTTTTAAAAAAATAAATATTATATTAATTTTCTATTTTTTACAAACAAGTGCTTAATAGACAACATGTTGACTGGGTCCATTAGTAATTCCGTGGTACATTATAAGCCTCTTCAAACTAAATCCAATTATTACACCATCCGATACCTCCTCTCTTTTTCCAGTAATAAAACATTTTTCCACATTAAGCAAACACAATTCTTATTGTGGTTCATAAGTATACAGTTGAATATCAGCACTGATTACAATTTTCTAGTAGCATCAACATGTCAGTTTAAAATATCTTTTCTAACCAAAACATTTGCACTCAGTATCCGTTTATTCAGTCACTATCCTATTTTCGCTTTTTCAATTTTAATTTCCCATCCACATTCAAAATACCCCAGTCGTTTATAATTTCAAAACATGGCTACTTGGAAAGAAATCTTGATAAACCTAGAACCCACACATATCTAGAAGCAAGAGGGCTACATCTCACACTTGGAATATTTTCAGCTCCAAAGATTTTGCACCGTCCTTGCACACATCACCCACCTGTATCCTCAGGTCACAACTGACCCTCCCCAAAACGTGTGTCCAGTAGTTTACCTGACAGCAGCCTTTGGTATGGAACCATACACCAGCGAGCTGAGACCTCGATAAAGTCCTTTGATCCCATGGTCCCGGACTGTCACTCGAACGCAATCCACTGCGCAAAAAGAAAAGAACAGATATATATATATATGGAACTGAAACATCAAAATACGGTTGGTGGCTTGATGTAAACTCGGAATGGCCGGGTCTTACCGATGCCTTTATAGCGTGGCGGGTTGGCTTTTTCGTCCAGCTGCAGCTGCGTTTTCACGTATTCGGTAGGGAATGTGATACAGATTTCAATACCTCCGGCGAGGCCACCTGGAAAGGTAAACAAGAGGAGGAGGATGAATCTATCCGCAGACTAGAGTAGAATAGAGTAGAATAGAGAAAAGAGAATAGAACAGAATAGAATACAGCGTAGAATAGAATAGAACAGAATACAGAAATAGAACAGAATATAGAATAGAATAGAACAGAATGTAGAATAGAATAGAATAGGGAATAGAATAGAATAGAATAAGAGAAGAGAAGAGAAATTAGAAGAGAAGAGAAGAGAAGAGAAGAGAAGAGAAGAGAAGAGAAGAGAAGAGAAGAGAAGAGAAGAGAAGAGAAGGGGTGGGGTGGAGTGGAGTGGATTGGATTGGATTGGAATGGAATGGAATGGAATGGAATGGAATGGAATGGAATAGAATAGAATAACAGAGTTGGAAGGGAGCTTAGAGGTCATCAACTCCAACCTGCTCAGGCAGGAAACCCTACACCATTTCAGACAAATTGGTGTCCAGTCTCTTCTTAAAAACTTCCAGTGTTGGAGCATTCACCACTTCTGGAGGCAGGTTGTTCCACTGTTAATTGTTCTAACTGTGATTCTATGTTCCAAAAACCCCATTCTGCAACTTGTTTTTCTGCAGAAGCCGAGGGTTGGCAGGCTTGAGTTTGGGGCTACTAGAGGCATCTCACTGGGCTGCCTGCCTCCCGAAAAGTCCTTCAGATCTTCTCCATCAAGCTAAAAAGGAACCCGTGAGCTGATTTCACATTCTGAGCCCAACAGTGAGTCAAGCTGTTTTCTTCCTGCTATCTTCATGAAGCTGCAACTCAGCATGACTGTGCAAAGGAAACACACACTGGGTGTCATTGGCTGGCCGGAGACACAACCCAAGGAACACCCACACCGAGGATTTACACGGAAACTAGATCTGGATCCCGACAGCAGCAACCTCACCATGACAAAGTAGATGGTGAAAGGGGTGGGGGGGGAGAGGATTTTTTTTCCTCCCCTAGAAATGAAAAATGACCTATTCAGCATTCAACAAAGCAGATTATTCTTGCCCTGATTGGCCTCCTGGAGACATCATAACAAAAGCTGCCACTCCAGATTTTGTTGTTGTTGCTGTTTAAAGAGGAGAAGCTAAAGCATTTTGAAAAAGAGAAAAAAATTCTGCACACTTGGAAAAAATGGCTGCTTAAGTTCTGGACACAGACTGTACACCGAGAGCCAATTTAGTCTAGTGGTTACGGCACCAGGTTAGAAAGTGGGAGACGGCGAGTTGTAGTCCCATCTTAGCCACAAAAGCCAACTGGGTGACTTTGGGCGAGTCCCCAAGAGATGGTGAGTTCTAGATCTGCTTTAGGCATGAAAACGAAACGGGTGATTCTGGCACAATCGCCAGGAGACTGTGAGTTCTAGTTCTGCCTTAGGCACGAAATCCAGCTGGGTGACTTTGGGCGAGTCCCCAAAAGATGGTGAGTTCTAGATCCGCTTTAGGCACGAAAACGAAACGGGTGATTCTGGGACAATCGCCAGGAGACTGTGAGTTCTAGTTCTGCCTTAGGCACGAAATCCAGCTGGGTGACTTTGGGCGAGTCCCCAAAAGATGGTGAGTTCTAGATCCGCTTTAGGCACGAAAACGAAACGGGTGATTCTGGGACAATCGCCAGGAGACTGTGAGTTCTAGTTCTGCCTTAGGCACGAAATCCAGCTGGGTGACTTTGGGCGAGTCCCCAAAAGATGGTGAGTTCTAGATCCGCTTTAGGCACGAAAACGAAACGGGTGATTCTGGGACAATCGCCAGGAGACTGTGAGTTCTACCGGTAGTTCTGCCTTAGGCACGAAATCCAGCTGGGTGACTTTGGGTCAATCACCAGGAGATGGTGAATTTTAGTTCTGCTTTAGACATGGAAGCCAGGTAGGTGACTTTGGCCCGATCACCAGGAGACTGGGAGTTCTAGTCCCGCCTTAGGCATGAAAGCCGACTGGCTGACTTTGATCCAGTCCCTCTCTCTCTCAGCCCAGCCCACCTCACAGGACTGTCGTTGTTGGGAAAATAAGAGGAGGAAGGTGCGTGCCTTATCTCCACTGCCTTGAGTTACTTGTAAAAATAATAAAAGGCAGGATGTAAATAAATAAATAACTCTATACTCAAGATAAGCAACTTTTTTCCCACGCAGGAAGAGAGTGAAAGAGGTCAAGTTAGAGAAATTCAAGGCATGAGATAAGGGGAGACCAAAAAAAATGGTTGCTAAGTGGAGTTTAGCCCCAGCCAGTGTATGTATGTTTGTATGTCTGTTTCTGGATGATTGGTTTTTTAATTAATGGGTTTTATAATGTATTTTAATATTGAATTTCTTTATGTTAGTATTCTTGCTGTGAGCCGCCCTGAGTTCTTGGAATAGGGCGGCATAGAAATCTAATTAATAATAATAATAATAATAATAATAATAATAATAATAACAACCTTTCGTTTAGAGACCGTTCAAAGTTACCACAACGGCACTCAAAAAAAAAAAGACTTACAAACCGTTGCACCATCTCCGCGGGATCCAAATTTGGGCGTTTGGAAACCAAGGTGGATTGTTGACAATTGCGGCGTCTTGGGACCGCAAGTTTGCCATTTGTGACCTTCGCGGCTAGCTTTCATCTCCTTTTCCTTTCCCGTTTCGTTTTTTTTTTTTTAAATCCAATCTGACGTTCTTCCTTGGTAAAATTATATTTAAAAGAAGAAAACTGCCCCGTTTTTACAAGGGGGCAGGGAGGAACCGAATGACACCCCCTTAAAATAACTTGGCTCCGGCACCAGAAAACAGAGAGCGCCAAATTTTCTCCCTGTGACTCAAAGGTGACAGCTGGGTGTTTTAATCTATGCCATATTTCACCAATCTGACACCGGAAGATTAGGGATCTGTCTTCGGAGCTGCATTGCTCGGAGACCATTGTGGAGAAGTCAAGATGCCTTAGGAAGAAGGAGGCGGCACCTCAAACGCTCCGAGCAGATGCAAAAGGCAGCCAAGGTAGTCCCCGACTTACGACAATTTAAGCCCCAAGTTTCCGCTGCTTCTCGAGACATTGGATAAGTAAATTTTGCAAGTCCCATTTTCACTGCCGTCGTTAACTCTGAAGAGCCGCTAAACAAATGGACTGCCTGTATTCTATATACATCCCACCTATTTTATATTAATATTGCTAACGTTGTATTTTATATTCAGTAACCTTTTTAAAAATCTGTCTTTCAGAGGCTTCGGTTCTCGAGATTGTTATTCCAGGAGGAAGTCATTTTTTTTTTTTTAGCAGCATCGCAATTGGTTGCTTAGCCCGTTGCACAATTTCGGCTCACTGTGGCTTTATCCCACGTGGATTAAACACACCGTAGCTCAGCATCACCGACAGATGGGAAGTGTGAGGATGACTGTGTATTTTCTATCTATCCCATTCTGGGAATCGCCAGAGAGCTGATTGATGACTGCGGCAGGACAGAAATGCATTTACGGGGTAAACAAACAAAGAACGAAGCATCAATCTGTCCTTACAGCAGCGAAGGATGGAGGGAATTGAATCATCCCTGACCCATTTCTCTTTGTTTAAGCAAGCAGAAGCCACAAACTAGACAACAATACATGCTTTGAAGGAAAAAAATATATAGCTATTTCAAGAAAGGACGAAGCAAGAAGCTCTCGGAGGCTGCTACTGCAGAAAATGGGGAAAAAAGATCTAAAGCAATTGAAGCTGAAACCTCCCTTGCAGAGTCCATCTGATAGGCGAAAAGACAACATGCACAAAATGTACATTAAGCTGCGCCTCGTCCCATCTGACTGGACAAGCGTGCCAGCTTTGGCACGGAGCCCGCTATTTTGCAAACTCAAAGAGACAGCTTGAACTGTTCAGCTTGCGAAGAAAGGACACAGCAAACCCCACCATTAAACTTCTGAGCACGTTTGCAAAGTCTTCCAGCAGAAAACCCAGCCTCCGCCTTTGTCCTTCGCCACGACGGCTCCTAAGGACTAGCAACTTCACCGAGTAAGAGTTGGAATCTGGCTAGATTTAATCTGGCTGGGGAATTCTGGGAGTTATAATCTACCCATCTTAAAGCCTGCTAGCTGGGGAATTCTGGCAGTTGAAGCCCATCCATCGTAAAACATGCTAGCTGGAGAATTCTGGGAGATGAAGCTCATCCCTCTTAAAGTTGCTAAGCTTGAGAAACATCACTCAAGAGTGTTCGTGCAGCTTATAAACCAGAATAAAATCCACTCCTGGAATGATGGAACAACTCCGCCTCCCACCAAAATGCTTGGCTGAACATGCCCTGAAAATGCACCTCCTGGCTTTTGCGGGCTGTGACGTTTGCTTCCATTTCCTGGCCCAACTGTGGCTTGTTCAACCCCCTCTCCTCCAATAGTGAAACAAGCCACGGTTTTGTGCAATGTGAGAATTCAGACCCAGAACAACCCAACGGTGTGGAAATCAGATTAGTCTAGGACACCATGTGCCAAAAAAGGCAGGAGGAGTGCAATTCGCCAGAGTTGTGATGAGCTAAGCAAAACCCGCCAACCCCTCCAAAGGTAGACACCTGACTCGCCAGGTAGGGCAAAGGGGAAATCAAGAGGATCCCTGCTTATCATAGAATCGTAGAGTTGGAGGGGACCTCCCGGGTCATCGAGTCCAACCCCCTGCTCGAGGCAGGATTCCTTAAACCATCCCAGATAGATGGCCGTCCAGTCTCTGCTTGAAGACCTCCATCGAAGGGGAGCTCACCACCTCCTGTGGCAACCTGTTCCACTGGTCGATCACCCTTACTGTTAGAATTTTTTTTCTAACATCTAATCTGAATCTTTTCCCCTGCAGTTTCATCCCATTGTTTCTAGTCCTTCCTTGGGCAAGTGAGAACAGGGCTGATCCCTCTGCACTATGACAGCCCTTCAGGTATTTATAGACAGCTATCATGTCTCCTCTCAATCTTCTTTTCTGTAGACTAAACATTCCTAATTTCTTTAACCGTTCCTCATAGGACATGATTTGTAGACCGTTCACCATCTTGGTAGCTCTCCTTTGAACCTGCTCCAGTTTGCTTCCAAGAGAGACGGTTGGCAATGACCTTGAGCTAGGAATGCTTGCCAGCTCGCCCCTGGCAGAGATTCAAGCTTGAAAATGCCCGATAGAAACGTCCTAACTGCAGAGGAGGGTTTTAATCTGGGAGGGGCCGGAGGGCAGCCCCGGGGGTGGGGGAATATATGATTTTACGGGTTTAAAGTCCTTGTAGTAAGAGGGCTTCTGCGCTGCGTCAACAGGTTGGTTCACAACCTTTTGAGGCTCATCAAGCACCATTTTAAGATCGCTCAAACCATACCTTCAAACTAATGTTTGGTGCTGGAAGCTGGCTCTAAATGAAAGCTTCTAAAACTAAGGGTCAAAGTCTAATGAAAGGAAGGACTAAGGTGACACAATTAGCAGTCTTCCAGTACTTGGGGGGGGGCTGTCATTGAGAGGAGTGGGGTCAACCTCTTCTCCAAAGCACCTGAAGGCAGAACAAGAAGGATGGATGGAAACTTATCACTGGAGAGAAGCAACCTAGAATTAAGGAGAAATTTCCCGTCAGTGAGAACAATTAATCAGTGGCACGGCTTGCCCCTAGAAGTTGTGGGTGTTCCATCACTGGAGGTTTTCCAAGAAGAGACTGGACAGCCTTTTGTCTGGACTGGTATAGGACCTCCTGCTTGAGAAGGGATTAGACTAGATTGGATCTCCAAGCTCCCTTCCAACTCTCTAATTCTCTTATTCTTCCTAAGGAAGAGACCAAGTTTCGGTCTAACCAGCTGCCTCCATTACTTATAGAACAGAAACTCAATGCTCCATGATTTTTATCGTCACGTCTCTCCTCGCTGGCTATGGCTGCTTTGGGCCCATAAAATCATATTTTCTGAAGGATAAAAGAGCCTCCCACTCTCCATTTGAAGCTTCAACGAGAGAAAGCTTTGAGCCTGCGGAGCGATGTCGTCAGGCCGGTATGTCAACAACAGTTGCAGATGAAAGCTGAATGAAGAGGGTGAAGCAACACGCTGTCCTTCATTTTGCAAGAACAGGTTCCCACACAGGTCTTTCACAACCCTACAGCGTCAGCACTCCCCAAAAAAATAAAAAATAAAAAAATAAAATAACAATCTGCTTTCGGAGCATGACTAGGTGTTCCTTCAGGGGTAGCCGAGTCAAGGCTGACAAGCGCATCTTCAGAGCAAGGGTCTCCATCCACTCGAGAGGGAAATGGCTTGGCAGAAATCTGAAATTTTACAGGTGATTGCAAAATCTTCTCTCTTTCCATTGCAATGCAACGAACTGGGAGGAAAGATCTTGTGGCTTGGGTAGAAAGTTGTGGATGAGTCTTATTTAGATCATCTTCCCTGCCACAGGTCAAAGTTCGTAACATGCGCCGGTAGGAAGATTCCATTCGTGATGTTCTTTGTGGTTCCTGATTCAAATGATGTCTCCACGTGACTACCATAGTCTGTAAACGGTGGTTTACAGCTTACAATGACAGATGACCTAACAATTAAGTCTTGTTCAAGAAAGCAGAGCTGGAGCCATTTTTAACAGAGGCGCACACAGGCAAAATCCAATCTGCTGAAAAGGCGTGCCTTGCTAATTCCTCATTTAGAAGAGAATATTTCTAGCTCAGGGTTGAAGTGTGGGGTCCTTGGTGCTATCTCAGCCTGGTGGTTTTCTTGCAGACGTTTCATTACCCAAACTATGTAACGTTATCAGTGCTAGAAGGGAGTGGGGTTTGCGGAGAGGAGGAGGGGTGGGAGAGGGAAAGAGGACTGTGGGGTCCTTGGTGCTCTCTGATTTGGGCGATTATCTTGCAGATGTTTCATGACCCAACTAGGTAACATCATCAGTGCTAGAAGGGAGTGGGGTTTGCGGAGAGGAGGAGGAGGAGGAGGAGGAGGAGGAGGAGGAGGAGGAGGAGGAGGAGGAGGAGGAGGAGGAGGAAAAAGTGGACTGTGAGGTCCTTGGTGCTGTCTGAGCTTGGTTACTTTCTTGCAGATGTGTCATTACCTCAAAACATCCTCAGAACTAGAAGGGAGTGGAGTTTACTAGTTTATATTCTACTGTAGTAGCTAGACTTGTCAGTGTTGGAGGTTCTGCTTGTGGCTACATAGGGATTCTAGGCTGATCCCCCTTTTAACTCTGCCCCCAATATGAACTGAAAGCAAACCCCACTGATGAGGTTACCTAGTTTGGATAATGAAACATCTGCAAGAAAACCACCAAGTTCAGAGAGCACCAAGAACCCCACACTCCTCCTCCTCCTCCTCCTCCTCCTCCTCCTCCTCCTCTTCTTCTTCTTCTTCTTCTTCTTCTTCTTCTTCTTCTTCTTCTTCTTCTCCTTCTTCCTCCTCCTCCTCCTCCTCCTCCTCCTCCTCCTCCTCCTCCTCCTCTCCACAAATCCCACTCCCTTCTAGCTCTGATGATGTTCTTCTTCTTCTTCTTCTTCTTCTTCTTCTTCTTCTTCTTCTTCTTCTTCTTCTTCTTCTTCTTCTTCTTCTTCTTCTTCTTCTTCTTCTTCTTCCTTCTTCTTCTTCTTCTTCTTCTTCCTTCTTCTTCTCCTTCTTCCTCCTCCTCCTCCTCTCCACAAATCCCACTCCCTTCTAGCTCTGATGATGTTCCCTAGTTGGGTCATGAAAGATCTGCCAGAAAACCACCCAGCTCACCCAGGACCCCTCCTGACCAGAACGGAAATCCAACACGCTTGGAGAAGACCACGTTTGGAGACGGACCAAACTTAAAGAAAAAAAGGAACAAGTAACTAGAATGCAAGAATCGTTTCAACACTGCTTTTAAGGGAATGATGTCCTACCTACACCGTTGGGCATCTAGTTCTCTGTGATGCTTGGAATTGGGTTTCCAGCCTTCCAACTATGTCTAGGGAAGACTGGATGGAACCCAAGGATTTGGAGGGGAGGCCAAACTGATTTATCGTCTGAAAATCAGCCTCCTCTTTAACATTCACAGCACAAGACCTGTCAGTGGGAGGAAAAATGAAGTGCGCTTATAACATCAGCCAGCTGTCAGCATGAGGTTCCGAGAGCAAGTGCACTGGAGGAGAACAGCTCACAGCAAGAATAATGTACCAGCCAGAGTCCAGAGGGAGAAAAAGGGCTGATTCCTGAGACAATGAATGACAGAATTAACAGATATGGAAGAGACCTTGGAGGTTGTCTAGTCCAACCCGCTCCTGAAGCAGGAGACTCTATACCATTCCAGACAGATGGTTGTCCCTTCTTAAAAGCATCCCACAACTTCCAAAGGCCAGCCGTTCCAACGATTAATTATTCTGTCAGGAAATTTCTCCTTAGTTCCAGGCTGCTTTTCTCCTTGATTAGTTTCCATCCGTTGCTTCTTGTCCTGCCCTCAGGCGCTTTGGAGAAGAACTTGACTCCCTCTTCTTTGGGGCAGTCCCTGAGATACTGGAAGACTGGAAGACTGCTAATATGTCCCCCCTCGTCCTTCTCTTCACTAGACTAGCCATGCCCAGTTCCTACAACTGTTCTTCATAGGTTTTAGCCTCCAGTCCCCTAATCATCTTTGTTGCTCTTCTCTGCGTTTTCCAAAGATCTTTTTTTATAACGTGGTAACCAAAACTGGATGGTCCAGTTCTCTTTGTCCCCATATCTGTGGTCCAATGTTACCTGGTCAAGTAGTGAAATGTCTGCAAGAAAACAACCAAGCTCGGAGAGCACCAAGGACCCCACAGTCCTCCTCTTCCTCTTTGCAAACCCTATACTGATGATGTTACATAGCTGGGTAGTGAAATGTCTGCACGAAGGCAACCAAGCTCGGAGAGCACCAAGGATCCCCAAGGGTATGGTGTGTTTCCAGCGAATACTTCCAGGGTCAAGTCAACCCTGGTTGACGGGCTTGATCTAATTTTCTGGGCTTACAAAATCCAGGGAACGGTAAAACGACGACACGGTCTAGACCAGCGGTTCTCAACCTGTGGGTCGCGACCCCATTTGGGGTCGAACTACCATTTCACGGGGGTCGCCAAACAACGCAGTCCGCCATTTTTCCCCTTTTCCTCAGCCGGCGCAGGGGGCAGCACCGCGCATGCACGGGGTAGCACCCGCTTGCGCGATGTGGGCCGTCGCGTCGCGCATGCGCGATGCGCAATGCGGGTCAGGGTCACGCCGCACATGTGCGGGTCGGGGTCGCGGCCTGAAAAAGGTTGAGAACCGCTGGTCTAGACCTTGCAAAACTCAGTTCCCCTTAGACGGAGGCCAGGGAAATAAATTGCACCACGTATTTTAAAGTATCAAGAAGCTTTTGTTCTGGAAGAAATCTGTCTAAGGGGATTGATGACTCCGGGCGACCAAAATATTATTAAAGATGCGAACAAAATCCATTTCTTTAATGCAATTAAGGTCAGAGGAAGATGCTAACCAGGCCTGCTCTGGAGATTTACTCATTTCCTTCCCTCCCTCCTTTTTTTTTTTTTTTTTGTTATTCGCTCTCTGCAAAAACAAAGTCTTTATTCATAACATTCCTGTCCAAAGCAACTTTGCAAGATACTTTTTGCTACAGGCAAGAGAGAAGCCACAATAGGCAAGACAGGCTTCGGTTGCCTGTTGATCCGATTTTGCTAGAATCTAAGGCCCAACGCTGCAGAATCCCGAATTCTTCCCCAAAATAAAACAAAACAAAAAAGTTAAGAACATGGGGATTCGAAATTTATTCCTTCCTTGCTAACACTGCCACAAAGGCAGGAGACCTCATGCCATCCAACTCAAGGGGCTGTCCTGTCTCTTCTTAAAAACCTCCAGTGTTGGAGCACCCACAACATCTGGAGGCAGGTTGTTCCACTGGTTAATTGTTCTTAGCTGTCAGGAAGTTTCTCCCTTCGTTCTAGGTTGCTTCTCTCCTTGATCAGTTTCCATCCGTTGCTTCTTGTCCTGCCTTCAGGCGCTTTGGAGAAGAACTTGACTCCCTCTTCTTTGGGGCAGCCCCTGAGATACTGGAAAACTGCTATCATGTCCCCCCCTTGTCCTTCTTTTTATTAAATTAGACATACTCAATTCTAGCAACCGTTCTTCCTATGTTTTAGCCTCCAGTCCCCTGATCATCTTTGCTGCTCTTCTCTGCACTCTTTCCAGAGTCTCAACATCTTTTTTTTTCATCTTTGTGACCACTTTAATCCACCATAATTAAAGACCAGCCCCTCATTTCCAATGCAAATGGTGCCAACATTACAATGGCACTAAACGAATCATTCTAGCACCGCAAGTCGATTTAAAGGAGTCGCCGGAGAAGCAGCGTCCGGCCTCGCTCTCTCAAAACAGCCTCCTCCCTCCCCCGCGCCGCTTTCTGACCACAAACCCCAGGGACTAGGAACTTGAACTCTTCGTTTCCAAGCCAATGATCTCCGACCACAAAAGGAGGGCCGACGCCAGCCCCACCAATCCCAAAGCGGCAGCCGGAGCAGCAGCCGATGGCGAGAGGCGAAAGGGCGGAGTTGCCGAATCGCTCGCTCGCCCGCCTTGCAGCTTACTACCGGTTGCAAAACCGAAGGAGAAAGAAGAGAAAGGGAAGGAGGAAAAAAGAAAAGGGACTGGGGCGGAAGTAGCGCTTTGCATGGGGAGATGGGAGAGAGGGGGGGGAAGGCGCTGGGAGAAGGATTTCCCTCCCTCCAGCGAAACGCCAAGGCTGAGTCAACCAAAGGTGGCACCAGCCAAGTGTTTCCACGCGTGTTTTTTTTTTGCAATGAGAAAACTTCCACCCCGGTGCACGGAGGGAGGGAGGGAGGGAGGGAGGGGGGAGAAGCAGCAAAGCAGCAGTCATGCGCCACGCCTGGCTGTGCATGCCTGCCCGCCTGCACCCACGCATGCATGCATGCATGCATGCTTGCCCGCTTGCAAGCCGCAGCCTTCTTGTCCGGCCAAGGCGGCCGCGCAATGCAATCCTCACCTGCCAGGATGGCCTTGCCCGGGTGCGTCAGCTTGGCTTTGCCGGCCGGGGCTGCGGCGGCCAGGCAGCGGGGTCTGGCGAAGGGGCTGACGAAGCCCGCGGCCGGTGGGGCGGAAGACATCGCGGGGCGAGGCGGCAGCGGCTGGTGCCAACGAAGCGGCCCGCGGCTCGGGTATAGCCCTCCGGGGGCGGGATCGCCGCCAGCCAGCCAGCCCTCCTCCCCTCCCGCCGGCCGCCGCCCCCTTTCCTCCCGCCCCACGGGCAGGCGGGGCTCTGCGGGGCCTGGGAGGCGGGGGCAGACGGGGGGGGGACAGAGAGAGGAGGTGGGACCGGCTGGCTGAATGGGCGCCGTCCCCCCTTGGCAGCGTGCACGGGAGTGGCGGGGGGTTGCATTCACACGATCCCCGCTTTGCACAGCCTGCTGGAGGGTGGCGGGGTTGCATTCAGACGATTCCCCCGCTTTGCACAGCCTGCTGGTGGGTGGCGGGGTTGCATTCACACGATCCCCGCTTTGCACAGCCTGCTGGAGGGTGGCGAGGTTGCATTCACCCAATCCCCGCTTTCCACAGCTTGCAAAGGTGGGTGGTGGCGAGGTTGCATTCACACGATTCACACAAAGCTTTGCACAGCCTGCTGGAGGGGGGTGGCGAGGTTGCATTCACACGATCCCCGCTTTGCACAGCCTGCTGGAGGGTGGCGAGGTTGCATTCACCCAATCCCCGCTTTCCACAGCTTGCAAAGGTGGGTGGTGGCGAGGTTGCATTCACACGATTCACACAAAGCTTTGCACAGCCTGCTGGAGGGGGGTGGCGAGGTTGCGTTCACACGATTCCCCCGCTTTGCACAGCCTGCTGGAGGGTGGCGGTGTTGCATTCACCCAATCCCCGCTTTCCACAGCTTGCAAAGGTGGGTGGTGGCGAGGTTGCATTCACACGATTCACACAAAGCTTTGCACAGCCTGCTGGAGGGGGGTGGCGGGGTTGCATTCACACGATCCCCGCTTTGCACAGCCTGCTGGAGGGTGGCGGGGTTGTATTCACCCAATCTCCGCTTTCCACAGCTTGCAAAGGGGGGGGGGTGGCGAGGTTGCATTCACACGATTCACACAAAGCTTTGCACAGCCTGCTGGAGGGGGGTGGCGAGGTTGCATTCACACGATCCCCGCTTTGCACAGCCTGCTGGAGGGTGGCGAGGTTGCATTCACCCAATCCCCGCTTTCCACAGCTTGCAAAGGTGGGTGGTGGCGAGGTTGCATTCACACGATTCACACAAAGCTTTGCACAGCCTGCTGGAGGGGGGTGGCGAGGTTGCGTTCACACGATTCCCCCGCTTTGCACAGCGTGCTGGAGGGTGGCGAGGTTGCATTCACCCAATCCCCGCTCTCCACAGCTTGCAAAGGGGGGGGATGGCTGAGGTTGCATTCACACGAACCTGCCCCCCCCCCGTGCTTTACACGAGCGGGAAAGATGGTGGCGCGGACACCAGCCTGTTCCCTGCTTTGTCTGGTCTTCCTCGTGCCCGGGCAAGCTCTTAGTGGACAAGGCCTCTTTGCATCCCAGACTACCAAATGGGGTTGTTGGGGGGGGAGGTAAACAAGGGGTTAAAAGGCCGGAGGGCGGATTCTGTACCTGTGCGTGGGAAAGGTGCATCCCCTGGTGGTGAGGAAGGGGATTTCAGGGCCGGGGATTCAAGGCATGCGGCCCCCTAACGGTTCACAAGAGAATGGCACCGGCCACCTTTCCTGCTCACCTGAGGGTTTTACCTGTTGGGCCAGGGAAGACGAGATCTCTGGGGAAGCCTCTGATGCTAGGAAAGGTATAAGGATTTTTGGAAGACGGGAAGGACCGATCACCAGATGGAGAAAACCCATATACGCAAGGTGCTAAGTGTTAACGCTTGAAAACACACGATCGATTGATCGGTCGATCAATAGAAAGCTTCAACTCCTTGAGAAGTCCACCATGCTGGAAAAGGCGGGAAGGAAACTGAAGGAGAGGAGGACCAACTGTGATGTTGTGGGCACCGTTGGAAGACCTGAAGGACCAGCTGGCTGAGGAATTCGGGTAGTTGGAAGTCCACCAGTCGTCAAAGGGCCAAGTTTGAAGAAAGGGCCAAGTTTGAAGACCCCTGCTCTACGTGGATGTTGGTTTGCTGCATCTGACCCGTGTCGGAAGGTCAGCCCTACAAAAATCCTCTTCTCCCAGGAAAGTCTACAGGTAGTCCTTTATTTATTTATTTATAAGACCGCCTTCTGCCAGTAAATATCTCCCATCGACCAGTTCGCTCCCACAGAGAGGGCCTCCTCAGGGTGCCATCGGCTAAGCAGTGTCGGCTGGTGGAGCCCAGGGGGAAGAGCCTTTTCTGTGGGGGCACCGACGATGTGGAATGAGCTCCCCGCAGAACTCCGGACGTGTCATGATCTCCGCACCTTCAGAAGAGAGTTGAAGACTCATCTCTTCAATCAAGCCGGCCTGGCCTAGACCTCCTCGGGTTTTTATGTAAATTTTTTAAACAAGGTTGTTCGGGTTTTAGAATTGGGATTTTAACAGGTTTTAGTAACAGCCATGTATTAATTTAATTTATTTTTAAATATTTATTATTATTATCTGTTTTAATTGGGCTGTAAACCGCCCCGAGTCCTACGGGAGAGGGGTGGTATAGAAATTTAAGGAATAAAAATAAATAATAAAATTTACATCCCATTTCTTTCGTGACTGTTCAAAGTTAACAAGGGCACTGGAAAAAAGAGATACGGTTGTTTTTCCACACGTAGGACTTTTGCAAAAAAGCCGCCGCCAGGTGATTAAAAATTTGGATGTCCGGCAACTGGCATGTACATACAGCTAATTCTCAACTTCCACGAAGGGAGGCTTAGCCAATTTCATTGTACACATATTGTACTTTTGACAGTAAAGGTTGATTTGATTAACAAATGTTCATTTAGTGACCGTCGAAAGTTACTGTGGCACTGAAAAGTGACTTAACAACCGTCTTTCACACTTAGGACCGCTGTAGCATCCCCGTGCTCACGTGATTTACAGATGCTTGACAAATGACCCACATTTTTATGACAGTTGCCGTGTCCCGGGGGGTCATGTGACCCCCATTTGCGACCTTCTGACAATCAAGTCAAATGGGGAAGCCAGATTCACTTCACAACTGTGTTGCTAATATAACAACCGCAGTGTTTCGCTTAACAAATGTGGCCAAGACAAGTCGTAAAAAACGGCAAAAGTCACTTAACAAACATCTCACTTTAACAACGTAAATTTTGGACTCTTATTTTGAGGACTATTGATGACGGTTGCGGTGTCCCGGGGTCATCTGACCACTTTTTTGTGACCACCTGACCATCAATGAAGCCGGATTCACTGAACAGCTGTGCAAGAAAAGTCGTAAGATAGATAATCCTGAATATACCCCTGATTCAAATTTATACTTTTATGAGAACTTTGGTATTATTGGTTTGGACTTGTGGCAGGTGAAATCTGGCACAATTTTTGACAACTTCCTGATTACCGATGATGATAAGTTTGCTGAAGAAATTGGGAATGAAACATGGGGTGCTACTAAGGATGCTGAAAAGAAAATGAAAGAGCAGCAGGATGAGGAGCAACGGAAGAAGCAGGAAGAAGAAGAAAGAAGAGGAAGGAGAAGAACCTGAGGGTGAAGATAACGAAGAGGAAGATGAGGAGGAGGAAGAAGAAAAAGAGGAGGAAGAGGAAACAGGGTCCATTGAAGGATGAGCTGTGATTGGGGGTTGTTGGGTATATTTGTTGGCTGAGCCTTGCCCTGGACTTGTACCATTCAGTTGAACCCAACTAAGGAGAGGGGATAACAGTAATGTCTCTATGAGACACAAGAACTTTCTTTTTTATTGGTGTGTTTGTCTTAACTCCTTCCCAAGTATCATCAATTACTCATATTCACATGTGTAAGGGGGGGGCTGGAACCTGCACCAGAAGAAGGCTAATTGTAGGAATACAACCCTTGGAAAGGGGATTATACCATTGACCCTCACCCTTCTTTCTGGCCACTTTTTCAGTAAAAATTTGCCTCTACCAGCCCTTCTCAATTGATGTAAAAAGCAAAACTCATGTCCATTTAAAGTTTGCCTTTATCCTTTGGGTAGGGTGATGGGAGGGGTTGGTAGCATACTGCTTGCTCCAGATTTCAAAGACATTACATTCAACCAACCAGTATTATACCATGTGTAAGGCCAGTGGTATTGATATCAAGAAATCCTGACTCCAGTCAGAATAGGCACTACTAACCCAAGACTTTCTGTGCCTATTATACAGATTAGGTGCTTCAAAAGCACAGTGTACTGAGCAAATTTAATTTTTAATTCTGCATTCTAGCTTTTAGCCTACTTCCTTGGGTGTTGGGTTGTTCAGGGAGGGTTCATAGAGCCCCAGCAGGAAGATAACGGTAGGAATTTGGGGTGGGTGTTCTTCAGGCAGAAAGGGTGGGTGGGTTTCTGGAGGTGGAAAGAACAGTATCAGATGGGTCATCCCACTTGTTCACACTTGAATGTATGGAAGATTGAAGAAAATTTCTTATTAAATTAAACTTCACATCTGGCCCATAAAAAAAAAAAGTCGTAAGATGGGACAAAACTCAAGTTAACGGTCTTGCTTAGTGACAGAACTTTTGATCTCCGCTACAGTTGTAAATCAAGGACTACCCACACTGAAAAGGGGGAGAGAAGAGAGTTTTTAAAGAGGTTACTTTCTTTAACCTCGCATTGTTCGACTTCGCCCAGGTTTGGTCTACTCTGCATGCACCATCTTCTTTTCCAGTTTTTTTTTGCATGGAATGGAGTTCCTGATGTTGGTTCACTGGCTGGCACAGGTCTTCTTGGCTCTGGAACCAATGTTGGAACTGCAACCAAACTGGGTTGTTTTTTTTTCTCCGTTGCAAAAACAGCTTGCTTGCAGCAGGAGGCTCATACAGACACGGCTTTTCAGCTTGGTCCTATGCCACATTAGCACAATTTAAGAACTGCCTTGTCCTTAAAAAAAAAAAAGGCTGCAGAAAAAGAAATTACATCCAGCTAACTCATTCTCTCATTTTCTTGGCAAGATTTCCGAAGCTGTTTGCCATTGCTCTTTCCTTGGGCTGAGAGACTGGCCCAAGGTCAGCCTGTTGGCTTCGTGCCTAAAGCAGCATTAGAACTCAGCGTCCCCTGATTTTTAGCTTAAATCATTAAACTGGCTCTAATTAGAACAAGAAAAGAGGTAGATGGCCTATCCAGAGCCTCTGCTATCACAGCCAAATGGGGTTTCCAGAGATTTAATGTGAGTTTTGCCAAATGCAAACAACTGCTTTACTTTGTGGTTTTCAAACAGGAAGCTTTTAATTACAGGGCACCCGCTCCCGAACAAGAAAGCAGTAACTAAAGGTGTACTAGTCCCGATTCTTTGTGAAATATAAGAAATTCAAGCCGTCTGTTTTCATGGCATCTGACGTTTTCCACAGCTATAAGAAGCTAGGATCCAAGACTAGTCCAAGATTGGTAAATGCTACGTTAGGTGGGGGGAAGCATTTCCCCCCCCCTTCCTTCTTAGGGCAAACTACAATTGTATTGCCTCTTAGGTGGTTGCTAAATTCATTGTTTTGCAGGCTGCTGGTCCCTTGCGGTCCTACCATGGTGAACCACACACTGCAAGACACCGGTTTGGTTTATCTTTATAATTGAACTTCCATAATATTCATGATTAGCACAAGATCCATAGCCATAAATTATACATGGTTATCTAATTTGGTTTTTGTTTTTTTGTTTTTAAGTACATAAAATGTTAACGATATAAGTTCTCTGAAGAAGTGGCACCCAAGTAACAAGGGTTCGGTCGCCGTTCTCTATCGGGGAGAAGAATGCGAGAATGCTGCTGGCTTCATCGGACAGAATTCTGGCAAAGCCGAGAAAAAAAGGGGGAAAAATGACCTAATAGGGGGTCAATTCAGGATACCCAGCAGACTTAAGAGACTCCGTTCAAACGCAACGAGAAGCTTTCCGGGTTGAGATACGAAGAAGCAAAATCTTACAATTTTCCTTAGTGTCGGTGTGATCTTGGCTGAACCATGCGTTTGTCCAATGTTTATGGCTCCCCCCCCCCGGAACATGGATGCACTGATGTTGGCTTGCAAACCTAGGTAGCTGCATTCGTGGGTTTCCCCCCCCCCTTTTAAATACCAGTAAATACGTTTGTTGTGCCCGCCCTACGTTACTAAAGAAAAAAACATCGGGGCAATAATCTGCGCCGAGATAGGATCCAATTTATTCTCCAATCTAGAGTTTCAAAAACTACTTCAAGAAGCAAGTTTCCCTTTCTCTTTCTCTCTCGGTGGCCTTCTATCAAATCTACGACTCTTTCCCATTCTACATACTTAATTTCCCCTTTTTGGGGGGGGGAGCAGATATTACAAACAAACTGAAGTAAAGGAGGAGGAGGAGTGTTACGTATGATTTTAGAAACACGTCCCTCCCCCCCCAGGAAGTTCCCAAAGCTAATTCCGCCTTATTCGCGGGGCTGCATCGTTTATTAGGGTACCTTTTTAAGCACTGACCCCTGGATGCCGTCCAGAAACTGGATTAGCAAAACGAAACCAAAAAAACCAACAGATTTGGCGGAAGAAACCAGAAAAGCGACAGCAATGTCCTTCTTCATCTCCTGGACCTCTTCTCTCCGTTCCCACCCCTACCCCCCAAATCTCTCCTGGCCTGAAGAAGTTATTGCTATCCTAACGGAGCAGAGATGCGGCGTTAAGGTTTTGGAGAGCGCGTTCAGGTGGTGGGTGCCAAAAATCAAAGGAGAGGGAGGGGCAGGGGAGCTGCCTCGTGGAAATTGAAATGTAACAGGACTTAGCAATAAATAACAGCATCCTTTTAGAGGTCTCTGAGCCACGGAGGGCACAGGAAGGCGGTACAAAGCCAACGGAGACAGTTGTGTCTGGTGCCTTCTGAGACAAAAAAAGAAAAAACAGAGGAAGATGGGACGGAAAGAGAAGAAGAGGTGACCAGCGAAAAAAGTCGGTCGCAGTGCAAGTTACATGTTGTATCCATAAACCGGCGGCTGGCCAAATCCTGGTGCCGTTGGGTATCCGTAGGGAAAATTGGCCTGGGGAGGAACGGCGTTGGGGCCGGCTGTGAGCATCAGCTGCTGACCTGTAAGGAGGCAGAAAGGTTGATTAGACAATGAAAAGCCGCCTCAAGCTGGGCAGACCGTTGCGTGTGTGGGGTCTGGAGGCTAGATCACAGGTTGAGGGAGCTAGGCACGTCTAGATTATAGAAGAGAAGGATTGGGGTGGGGGTGGGGGGGGAAACTTCATAACTGCCTTCTAATACTTGAGGGGCTGTCCCAGAGAAGAGGGGAGCGGCCCATTCTCCAAAGCAAGAGAAGGTAGGACCAGAGGCCACGGGTGGAAGCTTGTTAAAGAGAGACCCAATCTAGAACCGAGGAGCAATTTTCTGGACAGTGAGAACAATCGATCAGTGGAATAGCTTTGCCTCTTGGGGCTGGGGCTGATCCATCCCTGGAGGCTTTCAAAAATGGGACAATCATTTGACCGGGATGGTATAAGGCCCCTACAATCTGGAGCAGAGGGTTGGACTAGAAGGACCAGCCCTATGGTTCCAGGTTCTAGGTATTCCAAGAGAGGCTAACTAAAGGAAGCTAGCTGAACTACTGGAAACAAGCCCATTATAGAGTCTAGGTGTGTGTTTTACAGGGGGAGGCCCAGACAGAAACTGAAGGGGAATGAAACTTTACAGTTTTGACCCCCCCCAACCAAAGCCCCTGCTAAACTCTTTAAAGCAGAGTTATTGCAATGACTATAGAAGCACGGGGAAACTACTCTGAAGTTCCAGTACCTACTTCTTTGCAGTTAGCATAGTAGCGAGTAAGGTTTGCTTCGGGTGCCTAAAGTGACATCTACCACAGACAGAAATCTAGATTAAGACAATCTTTTAACGTGAAGGTAAAATACAGAACATCTGCAGGAACAACGCTGGATCAAACTGCAGTTAGATCGGTTAGTTCTTCGTCCCCAGCCTAAGCAGAGAATTAATTTTGCCACACGTCAAACACATATGGGGGGAGGGGAGGGTTAACAGGACACATGCCTCATGCAGGGAATCCCCGTGTAAAGATCGTGCCCGCAGGCAGACTGACCTCACCACCAGGAGCTTCCTCTAATGGAGACCTAGAAGGCAACGCGTCGGTAAAATCTACCTTCTGCCAGATTGATTTGAGGTTGGTGAGAAACACGGTTTCATGTCCTCAAGCAAAAATCTTCCCCCCCACACACACATCCACCCACCCAGATTTCATTTCCCAACTTTTTACTCCTTCTGGAAGGAAAGTTCCCTCCCCACCCAATTCATGAGACCCACTCTTGTGTTGTGGTGAAGGTGCTGAATTAGGAGCACCTCAAATCTTCAAACATGGAAGCTCCCTACATAATATACGGACCGGATGTTCTCTCTCTCTCTCAACCTGAATTACAAGATGTTTCTTGTACAGAAAAAGGTTGGTGGGCAGAGGACTAAGGCCAGGGAACCTATTCCAAGAACTCTTTGGAGGTTGTAAAGCCCAAGAAACGTCGCAAGACTTGTTCGGAGTAAGCCAGAACTGTGCTTAAAACTTTACAGAGGAAAAATAAACCAAGCTAGCTAAATTTTATTCTAGAATGCTTATTTGTAATCCCTACACCACGTAGGAATTAGGAGAAGGGAACACAAGAGGCAAGAAGAGTTTAAGGTTAAAAGAAGTCAGTTAAATTCACGGAAACAAATTTTAAAAAAAGAAGTATATTTCCACCTACCATATACTATAGGAGTAGGTTCTGCTACTTGCGCCTCTTCTTTCCTTAGGCTTTCGGAAGCATCGAGTTTATCCACCTGAGTTTACAAAAGGAAACGGGATATGTTCAAGAAAGACCCTGCGGCAGACTGAGTTTGGTGGCCATCCTTTACCTTACCTTTCTTCTCCAGGTAAGTTCCAAACTCTACGGCAGATCCCATTTCAGTGGCCGCCTGCCTGCTGCTTCTGTTTTAGAGGTCTCTGGGATGGGACAACTTGGTTGAACCCGTGGCCCATTTGGAAGGCAACTGCTAAGAGGTGTCGTTGGCTTACGATCTTGACTGGCGGGCAAAGAAGGATGGGATCGCCAAGGGGGCAGGATTAACCAAAGAGGGCGGCAGCTTTGATTCGCTTTCAAAGCTTTCAGCGGATCCCAAGGTATGAACTGCAGGTATCATCCTAGTCCTGCCAAAGGGAAAATTTAGGTGGTGGGGTGTGTGTGTGTGTGTGAGGGAGCACCTTTATAAAGTGGAGAGCAGATGATGGTGGCTGCTCACGCTTCAATGGCAGGTGGGCAGATTAAACCTGCTTCTAGGTGCCAATCTGATTGCGTGGTGTCTGCGGCTGATCCCAAACCAATCGCTGATCAACGGGGAAACTGGCAAGCTTTCCTCTTGAGCCCTTCCTCGTGGGAAGAGCGCAGGTTGGTGAGGAAAGAATCTGGGATGCAGGAGAAGAGCAGGCAGAACCAGGGGCGGGCGGAGTCGAGAGAGTCATCAGCCTAGAATCACGACGTTCTCACAAACGGTCTAAGCTCTCTTGAATGCCCACTGACCCTTATCGACTGCCGATTTAGGCAGGCGTTCCCACTGTATGGCCAATAGCGTTCCAGGCTTTGTTAATAGGAAGAAGGTCTTTTGGGATCTAGCTTGTTAGGTAGATGCTCGAGGGATGGAAGTTAAAACAACTTGCAGTAAAAGGAGGGGAAGTTTATTACGAGTTCCCGTGTGCTAAATTAGTTCTTATTTTAATACCAGAACTGATGGCGCATGCTGTTTCTTGAAGACTTGATGGCTTAGTAGACACTTACCACTTGCAAAATCCAACCGGACTTCAATCTGGGAAGGACCACAAGGAAAACTCCCCCTGCAGTACAGTCTACCTGATTATTCATTTAGTGAACAGATTGGCTGGCTATACAGATAGTCCTCGAGTGTTGTTGCATTTAGTGACCGCTTGACGTTACAACGGCACTGCGAAAAAGCGACTTCTGACCCGTTTTTCACACGTACGACCGTGGCAGCCTCCCCGTGGTCACATGATCAGACGCTTGGCAACTGGTTCGTATTTATGACAGCTGCTCACGTGGGCGCTTTTTGCAAGCTTCTGACAAGCAAAATCCATGGGGATCCCAGATCCACTTGACCACCTTGTTACTAACAGCCATGGCCAGGGAGGTCATAAAATGGGTCAAAGCCCACTTAACATCTGTCTCGCTTAGCGACAAAAAATGTGGGCTCAGTTGCGATCCTAAGGCAAGGACTACCTGTACTCCATTTATTCCGCACTATTTTCTTGTAGTACTTTCCATAGAATAAATAGGTTTTTTTTTTCCCTTTCCTAGTAGCCAGGAGTACTTTAGGATAGAAAAGCTGACCGCTGCATTAAGAATCCTTCAAGAAAGATCCAGTCTATCAGATATATATTAAACACGTACTTCCTGCCTGAGCAGGGGGTTGGACTAGATGACCTCCAAGGTCCCTTCCAACTTTACTATTATTATTATTATTAATTATTATTATTATTGCTGAACGTTTTTGTTAGTCTTCAGTGGAAACTAAACGTTCTTACAAATAAGAAAACATTTTGGGTTTTCCTTCCTGGTGAGGCAGATGCAAGTCCGGCTGGATTTTTCCAAGTTCTTTATGAAGTGATATGTAACTATGACATTAGTTAGATGAAGCTAGATTATTCTGCTTTTTGGTGCAAGCTCTAGCGAGACGGCTGTCTCTTTAGATCTAATTTTTAACGACACCAATTAAAAACAACAACACAAGAGCATAAAACTAGAGAGAGCATCACCTTATTAAACAGACCATCAACCTGTAAAGGAAATTAAAAAGAGGGGAATATTTAAAATAAAATTTAAAAAAAAGGTCACAAAATCAAGTTCAAGACAAATGCAAAAGAAAAGGTAACATTGGGCGAGAAACGGAAAAAGGCCACGGAGTTAGGAAAGAGAAGCAGAGAGAGAGAGAGAGACACAGTATCAGAGGCTCTGCATTTTACTCAACGTTGAATGCCGATTTATAGACATGATGATGATGATAATAATAATCTGATTTATATGGGTGGACAGTGGATTAAAATGCCTCTGTGCTTTGGCAATTCAAAATGCTTCAGCTGCACTAACCAATCTGAAAATTACAGCAACAGAGCAGTCGAAATGGAGATGAAATTAGGAAAAATGAGTGCGCTGTGACGATGCAACCGCGTTTTGGAATAAGGTGAGGCTTATTGAAGATATAAATGCTGCATTTCTGGACTGAGATGCAACATTACTACAGATAATCCTCAACTTACAACAGTTTGCTTAGTGACTGAAGTTACAAATGATTTTTGACCATTGAAAAAAAATGATTTTTGACCATTTTTCACACTTACAACCGCTGCACGGTTCAAAATTCAGATGCTTGGCAACTGACTCATATTTACGACGGCTGCAGAGGCTGGGGGTCATGTGGTCCCCATCTGGCGACCGACAGACAAGCCAAGCAAGTCCAAGGGGAAGCCAGATTCACTGAACAAACTGTCTTTGGGCAGTTTGGGCTCTGTGGCAGTCGTAAGCTGAGGACTACCTGTGTTTCTAAGCCGTAGAGAGCTGCTCCATTTTTATTTTCATTTTTACAAAATGAACCCAATAGGTCCCAGCTCCAGGGAACTAAGGCAGCTGGCCTAATTGCTGTTAAAGTAACACCTGCCAGACTGTGATCAATATTGAATTACAGGCATTAAACAATCCACGTCTCCAAAGAGCGGTGCCACTTAAACATCCATCAATAGCTTTAAGCAAATGATGCCACTGGTGCAGATGTTCCCTT
Organism: Bothrops alternatus; assembly: GCA_034064705.1. NCBI lineage: Eukaryota > Metazoa > Chordata > Lepidosauria > Squamata > Viperidae > Bothrops > Bothrops alternatus. The sequence continues at coordinate 140,065 of JARGCV010000744.1, read as the reverse complement.
GGCACTCAAGATGCTTTTTAAGTCATTCAGCAAGTTTTTGACAGTGTTTTTTTTTCCCCCTCCCAATTTGCTTGGAGCAGAGCAAGACCCCTTCTGGCAAAGGAGCTGTACTTACTTTGGTAAGGTACTCCCTCATCACCTGAATGAAGTAAGGCATTGCAAAGTCCATAATGTTGTGTCGCCACGCCAGCTCCAGGACCACGTCGGGATGCAGCAAGTCATAACATGTGAAGAGAGAAGCTGCAAAACACTCTTTCTTGTCTTCCTCCAGGAACCACTGAAGGAGTTTCTCCGCCAGTTCGGCCTCTTTGGATTCGGCCGCGTACTGCATGGCATCCTAAGGAAAAAGCAACGCGGCACTCAGAATGGATGTTAGCTATTTTTATTGTGAAACAGCTGTCAGCCATCCCATGGGCACAGGCAGGAGAAGGAACTCCGGGGACCTAATTTTACCAAGAGGGTAACTTTACTGACAGATCCATACAGGCCCAGTGGGAAGCAAAGCCAGGAGAGAAGCAACTTAGAACGAAGGAGAAATTTCCCGACAGTGAGAACCATCAGTGGAACAACTTTGCTTCCAGAAGCGGTGAGTGCTCCAACACTGGAAGTTTTTAAGAAGAGACTGGACAGCCCTTTGTCTGAAATGGTATAGGGCTTCCTGCCTGAGCAGGGAGTTGGATTAGATGACCTCCAAAGTCCCTTCCCTGTTACTCTATTGTATTCTGTTCTATTCCATTCCAGTGTTGGTGCACTCACAGGTTGTTCCACTGATCAATTGTTCTCCCTGTCAGGAAGTTTCTCCTTAGTTCTAGGTTGCTTCTCTCCTTGTTGAGTTTCCATCCGTTGCTACCTGTCCTGCCCTCAGGTGCTTGGGGCTGATTTACAACAGGTCTTTCAGCGGCCGTTAAAAGGTAGAGGACGGATCCTAAATAAAAGGTCCTTAGGCCTTGGGATCAAAGCACCCTCCCACGCAGTTTGCAACAGATGTGAACTGACCTTATAAAGCCGGTCTTTCTTGCACAGCTCCACGCTCTGTTTCCACCGATTGTTGCCTTTGTACAAGTAAGCGGCAATCCGCCTGAACTCAATTAACTTGTGCTTTTCCAGACGCTGAGCCAAGGTGATATTATCAAAGTTATCGTAAGCATCAATTGATGCTCGTAAGCCCTGTGGGGAAGACAGGAAAAGGCCCAGGCAGGCGTTAGGGACCTGGCTGAAAAGAAATCCAAGAAGCTTTTCCAGCACTGACTGGATGATGGGGAAATGCTCATTCCCCACCATCCCGCCAAGCTGAAGAAGCTTCAAGGATGAGAAGGGAAACATCTTCAAGGAAAAACAACAACAAGGAAGTCCAGTTGCCTCTTGAAAGAGCACCTGTGGGACAACCGGGAGGATGGAGAATCTCCATAGAACACTTCTGCTTGAAACTGTTCAGAAGTAGGTCTGTTTCTAGGCATCTTGACACTTGTTCTTTGGGGAAAGACAGATTTGGCCCAAAAGAGTTTTAATCGATGCTTTCTGGGGCTGCTGAAATTACAGTTTCCAGAATTCCATGGTGCTCAGCGATTAGAAAACAGTTTTGCAGGCTAAGTCACTGCTCACTGCCAGGAGTTGACTCAACTTTCCAAGGTCAGTAAAATGAGGACCCAGATTTTGGGAGGCAATGTGCTGACTGTGTAAACAGCTCAAAGAAGGGTGTAAAGCACTGTGAAGCAGTATATAAGTGCTAATGCTCCTTCCTTCCTTCCTTCCTTCCTTCCTTCCTTCCCTTCCCTTCCTTCCCTCCCTCCTTCCTTCCTTCCTTCCTTTCCTTCCTTCCTTCCTTCCTTCCCTCCCTCCCTCCCTCCCTCCCTCCCTCCCTCCCTCCCTCCTTCCTTCCTTCCTTCCTTCCTTCCTTCCTTCCTTCCTTCCCTTCCTGCACAGTGGCTAGAAGGCAGCATTGCAGGTTAACTCACTGCCCTCAGCCATCAGTTCGATCCTGACCAGCTCAAGGTTGACTCAGCCTTTTGTCCTTCTGAGATGGGTAAAATGAGGATCTAGATTGTTGGGGGTCAAGACGCCGACTCTATAAGCCACTTAGAGAGGGCTGTAAAGCCCTATGAAGCGGAATACAAATCTAAGGGTTGTTGCTATTGGTATTCCATGCAGAAATGGAACTGTGAATTCTACAAAGGGTCATTCCAGCGTTTTTAGACGGCTGCTATTGATTAAGGAAGCGTTGACACATCGATGGGGTCCACCCACGAGAACAGGGGAGCTATTTCTTATACTGAATCATCACGTATGATGGAGCAAGCTGCAAATCACGCAACGTCCATATTGTATTCACACTGTTGTCAGGTGTGCAAATCTACTTCCAAAACTCACTTGGTAGTCTTCCTCCTCCGTGAGAAGATTGTTCAGGGCCTCGTTGACCCCTTTGTTATTGTGATTCTGGACTGAGCGCAAATAAGGTTTCACAAGAGGTAGCTGATTAACCTACGGGAGAAAGCAAACATTTAAGAGAAAGAGAGAAAGAGAGAGGTAGAGAGAGAGAGAGAGGGAGGGAGAGAGAGAGAGAGAGAGAGAGAGAAGAGAGAGGGAGAGAGAAAGAGAGAGAGAGAGAGAGAAGAGAGAGGGAGGGAGAGAGAGAGAGAGGAGAGGGAGAGAGAAAGAGAGAGGGGGGGAGGGAGAGAGAGAGAGAGAAGAGAGAGGGAGAGAGAAAGAGAGAGAGAAGAGAGAGGGAGAAAGAGAGAGAGAGAGAGAGAAGAGAGAGGGAGGGAGAGAGAGAGAGAGAGAGGAGAGGGAGAGAGAAAGAGAGAGGGGGGGAGGGAGAGAGAGAGAGAAGAGAGAGGGAGAGAGAAAGAGAGAGAGAGAGAGAAGAGAGAGGGAGAAAGAGAGAGAGAGAGAAGAGAGGGAGAGGGAGGGAGAGGGAGAGAGAAAGAGAAGAGAGGGGGGGCTTCCCCCCTTCCTCCAGTCCATGGAAAAACTGTCTCCCATGAAGCCGGTCCCTGGTGCCAAAAAGGTGGGGGGACCGCTGCCTTTGACCATCCCATCTCAACCCAGTATTAGCCACTTCTTTCCAGAAGTGGGTCTTTTAAGTCACCTTGGAGAAAAAGCTGACTGTCCTGGTGTGATCCAGCCGAGGAGATAATACGAGGAGGAGATCGTTGATCATCAACGGTTTGTAATCCAAATAAAATTGCAGGGCTCTGTAATACAACTCTACGTTGGCAACCTGGAGGATACGAATCGGTTAAGAAAATGGTGCATTAAATTTAATTATCCAACAGTGAAGACCTACTTCAAAGACTCAACCGTGAGGAATAAACAGGAGGGATACCGTGTTCCCCTGAAAATAACACGGGGTCTTATGTTAATTTTTGCTCCAAAAGACGCACTAGGGTTTATTTTCCGGTTAGGACTTATATTCAGGGAAATACGGTACTAAATTCTATTCTATTTTACTCTATTCTATTCTACTCTTTCTATTCTACTCTTTCTATTCTACTCTACTCTATTCTACTCTATTCCTATTATATTCTATTCTTCCATTCCATCTTTGTTCTATTCTATTCTATTCTATTCTATTCTATTCTATTCTATTCTATTCTATTCTATTCTATTCCATTCTATTCCATTCCATATATTCTATTCCATTCCATATATTCTATTCCATTCCATTCCATTCCATTCCATTCCATTCTATTCTATTCTATTCCATTCCATTCCATTCCATTCTATTCCTATTCCCTTTATAACCGTTCACCTTGGCAATGATGTCCTTGAACTGTCCTTCCTTCCAAGCATCCGTCGGATGGTTCATCATGGTGATTATTGCATTGTCATATTCTTCGTATTTATCATAGAGGAAGACAAGCTCTCCCCACAGGTGGGCGTGTTCTGCAGCTCGGAGGACCTTGAAGACACAGGAGGGTTTGAAAGTCAACAGTGAAAAGGAAGACAAGAGTCCAAGGCACGATAAAGTTACTGGTTCCCAAACCATTTGACTTTTTGTGTATTTTATGAAGCTAGCTGGAAAAATGGAACAATTTCAGTTATTTACTTGACTTCAGGAATATCAGATACCTTTGGGATATTGACTCTGGACCAGAAGAGCTCCAGGTGTTCTCTCATCTTCTGGGGCTTGTATTTGGAATATAAAATAGCAAGCTCGGTAAACATCCCCATGTGGGCCCGTTCCAGACCCAGAGCTGCTTCCAAGAGACCGATCAGTTCCTCGAAGTAACCACGGCCCTGCAAGTCGAGAGCATAACCAGGTTAAAGCAGCTTAGACCATCTGTGCAGCTGAACAAGATCAGCAGATAATCCCATGAACTTCCATTCCAGCATATGAATATGTAAGAATCCAGACCATCCGAATTAACCAATCAACGAGAGAACCAGTGAGCTGCTCAGAATTTCCAAACATTTTTTAAAATTTCTCAGTTTCTAGGGTTTGGTGGGATTGTTATTATTTTTTGAAAGGCTATTGCCTAAAAGGATGCTAGTGTGTGGGTTCATTTGACCCACAAATACTACGGCTGTTTTTAACTTCAGCAGTTCAATGGGAGGAAGTGTGACAGAAATATCTTCGGTAACTTTTATGCCATCAAAGTTAAAAGGAATCCAACCTGATAGTAACTTATCAATTCTTCAAGTTCATCTGCGTGGATTACGATGTGCAAGCCGCATATCTGCGCCAGCCGGAATTCCTTTCCGTTCACGCAGGCAAAACACACCTGCAACAAAAGACACGCTTAGCAAAAGGGAACAATTGAATCCGCTGATTTGCACAGATGTCATCCCGATGTTCAGCCTGGATTTGGCATTTCTGCCCCCTTATCCAAGGATCTGGGACAGGCAGATATTGTTTGACGGTGTTACAGGTCTCCTCGTAGGATGTCAGCCATTCTAAGTAAAGCTGCCTTTTGCAATTGACCAATGGAGATTTTGTCAATGCCAACAATTAGGGTTCACTGCAATCATCCAGATGTTCAAACATGATTTGGCATTTCCCCCCACCTAACTTGGGATAAACACAGGTGGATGTTTGATGGTGTTACAGGTTGCAGGATGTCAGCTGTTCCAGAAAACTGCATTTCCTTCTGTTTTTTTAGCCCAAACCCCCCACCCACCCATTGCGGACAAGGGATTTGCTTTACAATTACTGTAACTGCTTATTGACTGCTGCAAAAGGGATCGTAAAATCGGGTGATGATGATCCGTTTAAACCACTTGATCCCAGGCTCAATTACGATCTTAAGTCAAAATGTCTTTCCCCGTGAAGAATGCCAAGCAGCTCACCTCTTTCCACGTCCTGGTGCTGTTAGCTTTGCGTGCGCTATCCACAGCTACTTGGTACTCCCCCAGGTGCACCAAGGTGGAGGCCAAGCGTGCAAAATTCGATACGTTATTGTAGAGTAGCTTGGCCGCATCGTACATCTCTTCCTCGTAACAGCGATCACCAACCTGAAAGGAGACAGGAGGACAAAACTGGCCAATGACAAAGGAACAGAACGTGAATGCCAGCATCGGTGTGCTAAACAACAAACCACGATTGAGAGTTAGTTTTTGCTGTTCTTCTCAGGGTTGGCCCCACCTAGTGACAAAGTCTGCTGGTTTGGCCTTGCACTTGTCTAGCTCACACAGGAAAACCTACCGGTGCAACCCGAGTTTTGTTCATTTTTGCGTTTCTGTGGTTTCCTAGTTGTTAAATGTTTTTAACGATTTGCAAATAGACCGGACTCTCTGGGAATCAAGATAATTTAATAATTTAATTTATTATTATTAAATTATTATCCTTATTAATCACTACACTATGTCATTTCTTAGCAATTATGTTTAATTTAATTGGGCTAAAGGTTTTAACCTCCAAATAAAATTTAATATTGTAAGCCGCCTAGTTAACCTGCGGTAAGATAAACGGCCGATTGATTGGATAAATAAATAAAATACATAAAAATACCTGTTGTATGTGTGCGTTGTTAGGGCCGCTAACGAATTCTTCTAGCTCCGAAAGTCGGTTTGTTTTGGCTAAGGCAAATATCAGTTCGGTCTCAACGTAAGACTCTCTGGCTTTCTTCTGAGCCATCTGTAAGAATTTGACCAGGTCCTCCCAGTTATCTTGAAGGGAGAGAACAAATAATTTATTTTACAATGATATTTTCAGGATACCAGGCATTTGCAAAAACCAGCAATGGAATGAATGGAAGAATACTGTACATAGCAATGGGAGGTTTACTGGTATACTGTCAAACTGATCCCATACAGAAAAAAATATGCTAATTTAAACAACTGTGTACATTGCCACATATAATGACAGACTTACAGATTTAGAGAATCATGCAGAGATTTTTCTGGCCAGCTTCTAAATCAGGGTGTCAGACGATATTCCAGGGGGTGCGAAAACTTGGGTTTTCAAAATTATAGTGTATATGCAAAATTCATTGCCGTTATTTCAAACTTTTGTAAGGGGTGTGAGAATATATCAAAAGCATTCTAGGGACGCAGGGTAGAGAAACGGTTGGGAGCCGCTGTTCTACATGATCACATTTTCAACCAAACCAATGCAACTAACTTAAATTAATATGCACGTTAAAAATGTTCTGCATTTCTGAATTATAAGTAGACTCCCAGCTTTCCATACGCCAAGCTGCGTATTTTAAAATAGATATACCTATCAAAATATGGACGCCGAGGTAATATGCACGCTATATGTGCAAGAGAGAAAAAAGAATAAAAAGTAATGTATATTCTTAACACGGAGGTTTTGAAAAACAAGAGACTGGAGCGATTAGAATCCATTACTATCAAATGCCGGCTGACCGAAGAAAGGGGCAAAAATTTTTTCTGATATTCAGGTGGAAATCAAAAAAATTGGCTCACCGTTTCTGTTGGCTGCCTGCACAACCTCCATGTAGGCAGATGGATCATCGGCTTTTATGTAGGAATCTATCGCTTCCTTAACCAAGTCTTTCTGAAGCTGTGCTCTGCCCAGCTGGCTCCAGACGGCCGGCTCGTTACACCTCTCGGCAAATTCATAGGCACGGTCCAAATTGCCAATGTGTTCTATCAACACCTATAAAAGGGTGCAAAGTGAGGTTTCAGAACTGCCCCCCTCTTAGAAAACGGAAGGGAGAGAACTGGTCCAGGTTTTTAAAGGGAGGAGCAGGTCAAAGATCTAAACTAGGGTGGGGGGTGGGGGGTGCCTCCGAAGTTGGCCACTTCAAGACTTTGTGGACTTCAACTCTCAGAATTCCAGGCTGAGGAATTCTGGGAGTTGAAATCCACAAAGTCTTAAACCAAAGGTGTTTTTTTCCAGGAGGTTTTTCTTGGAAGACATTTCACCTCTCCTCTAAGAAGCTTTTTCAGCTCTCAGGTTTCGAAGCGGTCAACGAGTTGATAAAGTTGCCAACTTTGGAGAACCCAGAACTAAGCCGACGCGAGGAAGACAAGGAGAAAAATGGAGCTTTTTGAAGTCTGTGGAGATTCTCAGTCATCCAGGTCGTAGTTATCCCAAAGGTGCTTTTTTCCTGAATCAGCTGGACTTTCTTCTTTTTCCTCTGAAGACGTTTCGCGCTCTCATCCAAGGTTTGGCTGTGCCAAGAAGGCTCCCCACCCAGTTGCACCACTCAGGTGACCCTGAGGACACAGGTCAACCTCCAGGTGGCCTCTAAAAGGAGAGGACACCCCTGACCTGGATGACTGAGAATCTCCATTTAGCCACGCACTTGGGGATGGACACCCTTCGAATGGTGTGGGAGTCTGGACAGATTTCCAGAACTCATCGCCAACGACAGGAACCCTTTGAGCTTCAGTTGGAGAGGCAGACCACACAGACTCATCCCCAACCGCCTGTGCCCTGTTTTCAACAGGGAAGATACTCAGGGCAGGAAACATCCTGCAGCCAGGAAGGCTCCACACTCGGGATGGTTCGACCCGGCGACGGCAACCGCGGCCTCCTTCGTGACCGGAAGTGAGGCAACGGCGGGGCAACCGTGGGTGTCGCCTGAGGGAAACTTCCGAGCCGGTCAGTTAATTGCCACCTGGTTTTCGGAGCGGTTCCAGGCAGCGCCATTGCTTGTCTCAGGGCCTGCCTTTCCCCTTTGGGCGTTTCGGGGCTCCACAACACCCCTGCGAGGTAAGCCGGGCTGAGGGAAGGGGCGGCTGAGGTGGCGTCGCCCCTGCTTATCCTCCCAAATCCTATTTTTTTAAAAAACAAATTAGACATTTTAATTCCATCAAATGTATAGAGTTTCTTTCTTTGGCCCTTCTTGGGGGGGGTCTCCTCTGAGTGGAGCTTCACAACGGCGCTGTGAGGTAGGCTGGGCTGAGATGGATGGCCTCAAGATGCCCTCCTCCGTGGACTTCCTGACAGCGAATGAAGGTTGAGAAGGGGAGGGGGGTGTCCAAGTTTAATTACCCCATTGTGAGATGTAAAAACCCCAAATTTTGACACTCACAATACGAAGACAAGTCTGGTTAACAAAAGAAAGGTTTGTTGGAGAATAACATAAACAGAATAAAAGAGAAAAGAGAAAAGAATAGAAGAGAGGAGCGTTGGCAACCGCGGCCCCCTGGATCCTTCCTTATGGATTGGATTCCAGGAGCACACTGGCCTGGGTTCAAGATCTGCATTTTATACCCCTATAATGCATGTCACCTCTAAGAAGCTCTTTCATCTTTATCAATGTACTTTGAAGTTCTACCCATCTGCTGTTATCTTGTTTATTTGTTGTAAGCCACCCTGGGTCTCAGGAGAAGGGCGGCATAGAAATTTAAATAAAGATAAAGATAAAGAGGACACAGGTAAACCTCCAAATGGCCTCAACGACTCTCTAAAAGGATGCAAACGGCCAGCGGTCTGCAAGGAGTATAAATCCTTCCACTCCCCCACCCTCCGGTCAGAGCCGAAGAAGCTTCTTCAGAGGAGAAGCGAAACTGCTTCAAAGGAAAAATCAAGGAAGTCCACTTGCTGCCTCAGGGAAAAAAAAAAAGCACCTTGGGGAGAGGTCTTCGGAGGCTGGCAAGCTGCCAATTGCAGCCTCACCTGAATGGCAGACGTGTTGACGTCAAACTTCCTAAAGATGGCAAAGGCTTCTTCGTAGAGCTCATTGCTGATGGCGATGTTGGCGATATCCGGAGCGTCGTAGTTATCCAGCCGATTGATGTACTCCATCACCCGGGTGCGGTCGGCTTTGATGGCCGTCAGGATCAAGAGGTTCTGCAGATTCCTGGCGGGCGTGCACAAGCAAACGGTTAAGCCGGCAGATTCCAGCAGTATACAGGCAGCTCTCAACTGACAAACCTGTGATGAAGTGACTGATTAAAATTACAACGGCACGGAAAGGAAAGGGACTTAGGACTGTTGTTTACTCTTATAACCGTTGCACCATCCCTAATGGTCGTGTGATCAAAATTTGGATGTTTGGCAACTGGCATGTATGTAGGATAGGATAGGATAGGATAGGATGGGATGGGATGGGATGGGATGGGATGGGATGGGATGGGATGCGATGGGATGCGATGGGATAGGACAGGACAGAATAGAAGAGTAGAATAGATAGAATAAAGCAGAGCAGAACAGAACAGAATAGAATTAATAAAATAAAACAGACTAAGAGAAAATAGGAGAATAGAATAGAATTAGAATAGTAGAGTAGAATAGATATAATAGAAGAGAGCAGAACAAAACAGAACAAAATAGACTAAGATAGAATGGAATGGAATGGAATGGAATGGAATGGAAGAGAAGAGAAGAGAAGAGAAGAGAAGAGAAGAGAAGAGAAGAGAAGAGAAGAGAAGAGAAGAGAAGAGAAGAGAAGAGAAGAGAAGAGAAGAGAAGAGAAGAGAAGACAAGAGAAGACAAGAGAAGAGAAGACAAGAGAAGAGAAGACAAGAGAAGACAAGAGAACATGGAATGAGAAGAGAAGAGAAGAGAAGAGAAGAGAAGAGAAGAGAAGAGAACATGGAATGGAAATAGAATAGAATAGAATAGAACATGGAATGGAAATAGAATAGAACAGAACAGAACAGAACAGAATAGAATAGGAGTTGGAAGGGACCTTGGAGGTCGTCTAGTCCAGCCCCCTGCTCAAGCAGGAGAACCTATACCATCTCAGACAGGCGAGTGTCTAGCCTCTTCTTTATGACGGTTGTACTGTCCCAGGGTCATGGGATCACATGCGACTGATCAGCAACGTCAATGGGGAAGCCAGATTCACTTAACAAAGGTGTTACTAACTTCACAACTGCAGAAGTTCCCTTCAGGGCCGTGGCAAGAAAGGTCGTAAAAGGGCCCAAAAAGTTTCTTAACGTTGTCTTGCTTAGAAAATGGGAATTTGGGGCTCAACTGTGGCGGGTACGTCAAGGACCGCCTGTAGGAAGGTTTGCTGTCACTTAAGAGGCCTCGCAGACAGCGCCGTACAAACGCCTTCACGAGAAGAAATTAAAATCTCGATTAACGTCGTAGGAAAGTGACCTTTGGAAGGTTAAAAAAAAGGGGGGGGATCTTCCCTACCTGTGCTCGCTGAAGACCGAATTATCCAGGACGATCTTTTCCAGCAGCTCAATCAGTTCGTTGGGCAGATCAGCCGTCATGAAGGCTTTAACCGTCACCGAAACCTCTTCCGGATCTTGAGTTTCTGATAACGCCGTCTGGACCACCTGGCATGGGGAAACCACGATGCCATTGGACAATCATCCAGCACAATCCTGGCCTAGTTAAGGGAGGGGGGAGAAAAAAACCCCCCAGAAACACACTTTTACCTGATCAATGAGGGGTCTTCTGAAGGGGTTGTTTTCCTCCAACACACTGACCCACAATTCTGGATCTTTCCTTCGCACCAAGTACCGCGCTTCGCTCTTAAACAGAGAATTCTCGTTGCACACCTGAAAAAAGGAGCGATAGGAAAGGAAAGAGGCTTTTCTTTTAAAAAGCAGCAGGTTCAAACGGGCGCTTTCCAACTTCAAAGCTGGCAGCAGCCATGTTGCAAACATGCCAGGAATGGTCCCAAAGATGTTTTTTTTTTTTTCCCACCAGGCAACTGGATTTTCTTGTTTGTCTTTGAAGACGTTTCTCTTCTCGTTTAGGAAGCTTCTTCAGCTCTGACTGGATGGTGGGGAATGAAAGTTTCCCCACCATCCTGTCAGAACTGAAGAAGCTTCTGGGATTGAGAGGCGAAATGCCTTCGAAGAAGAAAAAAGGAAGTCCAGCTGCTTCCTGGAAAGAAAGAAAGAAAGAAAGAAAGAAAGAAAGAAAGAAAGAAAGAAAGAAAGAAAGAAAGAAAGAAAGAAAGAAAGAAAGAAAGAAAGAAAGAAAGAAAGAAAGAAAGAAAGAAAGAAAGAGAAAGAGAGAGAGAGAGAGAGAAAGAAAGAAAGAAAGAAAGAAAGAAAGAAAGAGAGAGAGAGAAAGAAAGAGAGAGAGAGAGAGAGAGAGAGAGAGAAAGAAAGAAAGAAAGAAAGAAAGAAAGAAAGAAAGAAAGAAAGAAAGAAAGAAAGAAAGAAAGAAAGAAAGAAGCACCTGTGGGACAACCGTCACCTGGATGACGGAGAATCTCCATAAACAACATGGCGGATTATTATTATTATTTTTTTAAAAAATCCTTTTTATTCATATTAGCCTCCACAGCCTTCCGCTGCTGCGTCTCCAGCGGCCATGCTCACCTTGATGAGCTCGAGGTCACACTCCCCCCTTTCATAAGCCACACAGGCCAGGTGAGGGTCTCTCTTCTCACAGTATTTTCCGACAACCCGGCTGTCGTAGAAGGGATTCTCCCGCAGGAAGCGCTCGGGGTTGTTGTTGCTGTCGATGTAGATTTTAGCCAGGGCGTTGTGAGTTGCCGGCTCTTCGCAGCCTTCGTGAATCCGAGACTCCAGCCAAGGCAGGAGCAACTTCAGCCTTTGGAGAAGAAGATGGGTCTTTAGTTCACTCTCTCGCTGGCCCTGGCCAGCTTTTAACCAACTGATCCTGGTTTATCTTTCTGCAAAGTCTCTCTCAAGAAAAGGATGCCCTCTTACAGAGAAGCAGCTCCAGCTTAAACCCACATCAGACTAAATATATTAATAATAATAATAACAACAACAACAACGATAAAGTTGGAAGGGACCTTGGAGGTCATCTAGTCCAACCCCCTGCTCAGGCAGGAAACCCTATACCATTTTGGACAGATGGCTGTCCAGTTTCTTCTTAAAAGCTTCCAGTGTTGGATCATTCACCGCTTCTGGAGGCCGGTCGTTCCACTGGTTAATTGTTCTGACTGTCAGGAAGTTTCTCCTTAGTTCCAGGTTGCTCCTCTCCTTGATGAGTTTCCATCCGTTGCTTCTTGTCCTGCCTTCAGGCGCTTTGGAGAATAGCTTGACTCCCTCTTCTTTGGGGCAGCCCCTGAGATGTTGGAAGACTGCTATCCTGTCCCCCCTCGTCCTTCTCTTCGTTAAACTGGACATTCCCAATTCCAGCAACCGTTCCTTCTATGCTTTAGCCTCCAGTCCCCTGATCATCTTTGTTGCTCTTCTCTGCACTCTTTCTAGAGTCTCAGCATCTTTTTGACATCGTGGTGACCAAAACTGGAGGCCGCATTCCAAGTGTGGCCTTGTAAAGTGGTATTAATTCTTCACGTGTAACACATCCTTCCCCCCCAGTGCCTGGAACAACTGCCGTGGTTTACCTGCTGGTTTTAAAAAGCAGGTACAGGAGGTCCTCGACTTACAACTGAGCCCAACACTTCTGTTGCTGAGACCGTGGCTCAGTGGCTTCTGCCCCGTTTGATGATCTTTCTTGCTACCAGTTGATAACGCGGCTTTGAAGTCAATCTGGCTTCCCCCATTTTGCTTTTGCTTCTCAGGAGGAGATCACGTGATCCCGGGGGACACCGCAACCATCGTTAAGTACAGGCCAGTTGCCAAGCGTTTGAATTTTGGTCACGTGACCATGGAGAGGCTGCAATGGTCTTGCGCCAAATCTCCACTTCGAGTAGCCAAATAAAAGTCCGGGATGAATTGCATTTCTGAAATGCTTCCTGTTTATTGAATATGTGACGTGCTGTAAGCGAGGTAAAACTCCTAAAATCCCACGGCTTCAGACCACAGCGAATAACAATGACTTTCCCAGACAAACCACCCCCAGATGTCCACCTAGCTCATGTAAACATATCCTCTTTGTTATGGGAACCCTCTGCTATCTTCTTCACACCTGCTAGAATGTCCTTGAAAGGTTTCCAGGCTGCCGACTCCGTAAAACTGGAGAGATTTCGTTTCTCTAACTAACCCATTCGGAAGCAACACCTCCCTTCGCCCTGACATTAAGGGCAAGGTGAAAACAGAGAGTCATGTAGCTGCCAGATTTTCGCTCTGGACATCGTTCAGTGTAAAAAATGGTCATAAGTCACTGTTTTTCACTGCTGTTGCAACTTCAGTCACTAAACGAGCTGCGTTGGCTGCCAATTGGTCTCCGAACCCAATTCAAAGTGTTGGTTATGACCTATAAAGCCCTACATGGCATCGGACCAGGTTACTTGCGGGACCGTCTGCTGCCCCATGAATCCCAGCGGCCGGTTAGGGCCCACAGAGTCGGCCTTCTCCAGGTCCTGTCAGCCAGACAGTGTCGCCTGGCGGGGCCTAGGGGAAGAGCCTTCTCTGTTGCGGCCCCGGCCCTTTGGAACCAACTTCTCCCGGAGATCCGTGTCGCCCCCACCCTCTCCACCTTTCGTAAATTACTTAAAACACACCTCTGCCGGCAGGCCTGGGGCAGTTAACATCTTGCCCCTAGCCAGTGTATGTCTGTGTGTATGTTGAATGATTGGTTTTTCTTTTAAATTAAGGGGTTTTTATATATATGTATTTTTAACTGTTGATTTCTATTATGTTGTGAGCCGCCCTGAGTTCTCCGGAATAGGGCGGCATAGAAGTCAAATTAATAAATAAATAATAAATAATAAAATAAATAAACGGAAGGTTGTCAAGTCAAGTGCGACCTATATGTGCCCTGAGGTTGTAAAGGGCAGGGGTCCCCAACTCCCGGACACCGGTCCGTGGCATGCCTGAAACCGGTCCGTGCAAATAAGCAAAGCCCCATACGTAGGATGCTGGAAGTACATGAAACCACGGCCCCCCTCCCGTCCGCGGAAAAACCTCTCTCCAGGAACTGGTCCCTGGTGCCCCAAAAGTTGGGGACCTCTGGCATCAGGGAAGCTAATTTAATCGCTCTTGAGAAATAAAATATTCTGAAGATCCCTCTGGGTCTCACCTGTTTCTTTTCTCCACTTCGGCGACCAATTCGTCCGTCGAAAACTGACCTCTCACCACCATGATCAAGTTCTTGATCACATCCTCAGAGCAATCCACGTCCAGGAGTCCTCCCACGACCGCGGGAATGCGACTTGGGTTTACCTAAAGCGGGACCGATTGTTTAGTTTCGAGGCTTGCAATCCCACCATCTGGCGAGTCGGTCTAAGTGACCGCTTTTTCACACTTAGAAGCACTGCAGCATCCCCATGGTCACAAGATCAAGAGTCTTCAGTTCAAACGCAGAGGAAGTGAACCGTACCTTCTGAACATATATCTCAATATACTTCTGTAAGTTGTTGCGATACAAGTAAAGGACCAAGTCGTGAACAAAGTCAAATCTGTCGCAGACGATGATCAGGGGAAGCTGGTCAGTAAGCTTGGCTTCCTAGGGTGGGCAGAAAAAGAAACACAGAAGACATAAATCAGAAGACTATTAAGAGAGATAGATCCCACCTCACAGGGCCGTTGTTTTGGGGGGAAACAGGAGGAGGAAGATCTGTTGGATATATTCACTGCTTTGACTTATTTATAAAAAGGATGGGATACCAACAAGTGAATGAACAGCCTAAAAGGGTGTTTCTCAACCTCAGCAATTTGATGGGTGGACTTCAACTCCCAGAATTCTCCAGCCAGCATCTCAGGAATTTTGGGGGCCGAAGTCCAGCCATCTTAAAAGTTGCCGAAGCTGCCGTGCCCAGAAGTTTACCTTCAAGAAATTTTTCACACGTTCTGGATTGTAACAGTTGCTTTCACGGCAGATCCTTTCAACTTCTTTGATTTGGCCTGTCTTGCAGGCAGCCTGGATGTATTTAAAATGGACATCCGGGTCCTGGCTGAAGTTGACAATAGAGCCCAAGAAATAAAAGAGTCCTAGACGGGCAGAGAAACAAGCGGTCAGCAGAGATACAGAGATGAATAAGTTCAAAGAATTAAAGTCCTTTTTTTTTTTTTTTTTTTTTGGCACAAGTCAGAAAATTTTCAGGAACCCTTTAATCGAATATGCTACACCGGATCCTTTGGTCGTAGATGGCTTTAATTTGGGCTATAAAAACAAGCCAAACAGGCTGAAAATATTTCCCAACTCACGTAGGCATTTCAGCAGTTTGACAGCTTAAAACACACACTTTTGTTTTGCTTCCTTTAAACCAAGTGTAGGATATTGCTCTTCTTGTAATACTGAGTCAATTAATCTTATCAGGCTAATCCTGATCTTCTAGTGATCCTCTTTAATCTGTCAAGCCCGTTTTCCACTCAGCTATTTTACGTTCTGACATGCCAGAGAGGCTGAAGTCGCTTTGTGAATTTCCCTGGCTTTTAGTGAAGCTGGCTGGCCTAGTCTTATTTAGAAGAAGCTGAATGTAATATAGAAAGTATAGGCAGTCGGTCACAGTTCCGACAGATGAAACTCTTCAAAGAACTTGGAGGCATGGTTTGCCTTACAGAATCTTTCTTCGAGACACATAGCGTCGGCACTAACACAATTGAAGCCAAAAACTGGATTCCCCTCCCCTGAGTGCATAGTATCAAAGCACAATTCCTTCCTCCAGTTAACAGTGATAAAGGATCAGGGTATGTGTGTGTGTGTGTTGGGGACCCCTGTCTCAGACGTACCTTCATAGCTTTTGAAGGACTCAAAGAGTTCCACAAGAGACTGGGTGCCCAACTGTTCGTGATACTTTGAAGCCACCTGGACACAGAGCTGCAGATTTTGTCGGATGTTGGCGGACAACATGGCGCGGAGGCACTCAACGGAGTCTTCAACAGACAGGGAGCCAAAGAAATTCACCAGCCACTGGGGGGGGGGTGAGGAGGAGGAGGGAGGGAGAAAAAAAAAACCTCTCCAAAGTTAAATATGTAAAATAGATGCACGTATAACCTAGAAACACGCAACCCAAACACCTGCCTTAGTGAGGCAGAATGGAAAAAACATACTCCTAGTAATGGAAAATACATACTCATAGTAGCTGAACCTATTAGCAGACACTTCCTTGCTTTGATGTTGTAACCTTGAGGAAAAAGGAACTTTCCTTCGCGTAACAATTAGCTGTGTGACCTGTGTGCTAGTTATTTACTGTAACGGAACATATTGTAAGAAAGGTACTGAAAGTCACAGATGGTGTAAGGTAATATCCTTATAGAGAAATATAGTATGACAGCCGATTACATAAACTTCTCCTTTTCCCCCTCCTGCTATAGCTGATATAGGCTAGGGTTGCAAACGGGATAAAACTAATGCCCTGGGAGTAGCCCGGGATTCAGAATTTGTCATGCTAATGCTCTGAACCTTTGCGCAAATATACCTGTTTCTCCAACCCTCCGTGGTCTTTTCTTCTGAATGCATATCGAGGATTTCTACTACATTAGGAACAAGTACTAATTAAAGAACTAAGATCTGTTATCCCAGGTTGAATATTTGAAAAACGTTCGGAGACTTCAGGTAATGCAGAATGCAGCCGCGCGAGCAGTATTGGGCCTACCTAGAAATGCCCACATTTCGGCATCACTCCGCAAGCTGCATTGGCTGCCAATTGGTGTCCGAACGCAATTCAAAGTGTTGGTTATGACCTATAAAGCCCTACATGGCATCGGACCAGGTTACTTACGGGACCGTCTGCTGCCCCATGAATCCCAGCGGCCGGTTAGGGCCCACAGGGTCGGCCTTCTCCAGGTCCCGTCAGCCAGACAGTGTCGCCTGGCGGGGCCTAGGGGAAGAGCCTTCTCTGTTGCGGCCCCAGCCCTCTGGAACCAACTTCCCCCGGAGATCCGTGTCGCCCCCACCCTCTCCGCCTTTCGTAAATTACTTGAAACACACCTCTGCCGGCAGGCCTGGGGCAGTTAACATCTTGTCCCTAGCCAGGGTATGTTTGTTCTGCATGTCTGTCTTGGATGATTGGTTTTTATTAAGGGGTTTTACAATGTATTTTAATGCCAGATTTCTTCATGTGAGTATCCACGTTGTAAGCCGCCCTGAGTTCTTGGAATAGGGCGGCATAGAAGTCTAATTAAATAAGTAATAAATTTCAGAACCATTCAATCAGACAATACCCTAGATCAGGGGTCCCCAACGCCTGGTCTGTGGATCAGTACCGGGCCGCGGCATGCCAGCAACCAAGCAAAGCCCCATCTGCCAGATGCAGGCAGCACGCAAAAACCATGCACCTTCCGGTCGGCAGAAAAACCTCTCTCCCAGGAAACGGTCCCTGGTGTGCAAAAGGTTGGGGACCTCTGCCCTACATGGATTCACAGGATATTAAGCCAAAAAAAAAAGGCATTTGCTTTATTACATTTATTTTTATTTATTTTACCTCTGGATTCAGGAGGTGGGTGTGCACCACGGCACGCTTGATATCGTAAAGATCTGTGTAGTGTTCCAAAGCTCTCTGCAGCAAGCCGGCCTTTTCGCACAGCTGGGCAATGTGGGCTCGATCGTAATGCGTGAACATCTGATTTCCCAAAATGGCATCGGCAACCTAAAAGAAGCGAACCGAAGAAGCACGCCAATCGCATTTATCCGTAGACGAATCCTATGTGGCACATAGGATTCATTGATTAATTTATTTTTAATTATTTTAATTTTGTATAGTTATATGTTTTTAATTTTGGGCTGTACACCGCCCCGAGTCCTTCGGGAGAGGGGCGGTATAGAAATCGGAAAATAAATAAAAATAAAATAAAATAAAAAGCCACCATAGAGAAACTGACTAGCCAGGGTCGTGATTAACTCGCTGTGGGACAATTCCACGCGGGATATAGCTCAACGCAATCCATATTATTTGCCACGGCTTCTTCCAACATTATTTCCGTTTTTATCAATGGGAAATAATGTTGAATGAACTGGTGGGCAATGTTTTTCGCACCGAGTTATATCTCACGTGGAGCTGTCCGGCGGCCAGTTGTCCAATTTCAGACCGCCTGTGTAAAGCTGAAGCTTATCTAGAAGAGGGTCAACTGTCCTGCTCCAGAGGAAACGAGATGATGTCATATCCTGTTGCAGGGGGAGGAAGCAGTTACCTGCGGAGCATGAATGAGATTCATCTCAAGGAGACGGGTCTGAAGGTGGCCTTCAGCAGGACGATTGTTCTTCAACGCATCCAGCAAAAAGGAAGTGCACTGCTGAATTAAACTGTTTTCCATGAACACATCGACAATCTATGGAAGGACAGAGCAATAGCAACAGCACTTAAATTTATATTCCGCTTCACAATGCTTTACAGCCCTCTGTAAGCGGTTTACAGAGGCAGCCTTTTGCCCCCAACAATCTGGGCCCTCCTTTTACCGACCTTGGAAGAGCCAGTGAGAATCGAACTGCCGGCAGTCGGCAGAATTAGCTTTCCATACTGCCTTCTACCCACATAATGCCTATCTTTCCGTTGTGTCAACCATCACACCACAAAAGGTTATAATTGCATTACTTTCATCTTTTTGCACCCTGGAAATGGCCCAGCTTCCATTGTCGGAAGGAAAGCTGACGAAACCATTCTCATTCCTTTCAGAGCTCAACCTCTGAGATCAGATGGTCCTATGAAAGCGCAGGCATATTTATTGCTTCCCTGCCCTTTCCACAAAATATCTACCCATTCAGAACAAGGATTAGAGAAGACTCCAAGTTTGTTTGCTTCAGAGACGACGAGATACACAAAGTCGAAGTAAATTCAACACCATAATAGATTTCAAATTATCTTCTTAAACTAGGCAACTTTTAAGACTGGTGAACTTCAACTCCCAGAATTCCCCAGCTGTGTTGAGCAATTCTGGGCGAAGTGTATAAAATCATGCATGGGATAGAAAAGGTGGATAGAGAAAAATTATTTTCTCTATCACACAATACTAGGACAAGGGGGCACTCCCTAAAGCTCATAGCTAAAAAAGTGAGGACAAATAAAGGGAAATATTTCTTCACCCAGAGGGTCGTTGGTTTATGGAATTCACTTCCAGAAGGGGTCGTGACAGCTGTCAGCCTTGACAGCTTCAAGGCAGGGCTAGATAGATTCATGGATGCAAAGTGTATTGGTGGTTATTAAAACGGATGTCCATGTGCCGCCTCTATGTTGGTTGAGGCAGGCAGGATTCCCTTGAGTCCCATTTGTTGGGGGTCAAGGGAAAGGGAGGGTTTTGCCTTCTCTTTCTGCTCAAGATCCCCATGTACAATTGGTGGGCCACTGTGGGACACAGAATGCTGGACTCGATGGGCTTTGGCCTGATTCAGCATGGCTCTTCTTATGTTCTTATGTTCTTAAGTCCACCAGGCTTAAAGGTGCCAAGTTTGGAAACCCCTGTTCTAGAACCACTAGAGTCTGGAAGTGCTCTTTACCTGATTGATGTTGGCCAAAGGCTCTTCATCCTGAACCAACATCTGAGCAAACTGAAGTCCTTGATCTGGATTGACTCTCATTACACTTCTCAATAGGAAAATCCAATCAGGGGTATAGCCAACCTTTAAAATAAGAGATCACGTTAGTTGGTTTGGACCAACAGTGACTGAGACGTCCACAAAAGAGAAATTCAAGAACGTCTTACAGATAATTCACCACAATAGGGCCCAAAATTTCCATTGCTAAGGAAGAAAAATACCGAGTTAAGCCCGATTTTACAACCAATTTTTGTCACCGTTGTTAAGTTGCTAATCCTGCAGTCATTCAGCAAATTCAGTTTCTACCCCTGACTTTACTGTTTGGAAGATAGTTAGGAAGGTCACAAATGCTGACCAGGTGACTTTGTTGTTCTCAACTATTAGTTAAAAGTCGCGATTTTAAATTATTTTTATATAATAAAGGTTTGGGGGTTAATGAGCAATCAGAAACTTCATGAAGGATTCCACTGGCCCAAAGGTTCGGAGCGCAGAGATTTGCCACTTAATGAAAAAAAATTGAAAACTCTTACATTAAACCATAACCTGGCTTGTCTAGTTTATATAATGAGCAGGCCAAAACTGCTGTGGCCTCTAAATCACGATTTATGGGTTTAATGAACTGTGTGACTTCAGTTACTGGGTTATTGGGCATTTTCCTAGGTATAGGTAGTCCTCGGTTTACAATCGTTCATATAGTGACCGTTCAAAGTAACCAGGGCCTTGCACAAAGCGACTTACGAGCATTTTTCATACTTACGATCGTTGCAGCGTCCCCACCGTCATGGGATCAAAATTCAGATGCTTGCAACTGGGTCATATTTATGTGCACCAGTTGCGGCCCTATTTGGACCGGGAGTCTCTTCTCACAGTCACTCATGCCCTTATCACCTCGAGGCTCGACTACTGCAATGCTCTCTACATGGGGCTATCTTTGAAAAACGTTCGGAGACTTCAGGTAATGCAGAATGCAGCCGCGCGAGCAGTGTTGGGCCTGCCCAGAAATGCCCACATTTCAACATCACTCCGCGAGCTGCATTGGCTGCCAATTGGTCTCCGAACCCAATTCAAAGTGTTGGTTATGACCTATAAAGCCCTACATGGCATTGGACCAGGTTACTTACGGGACCGTCTGCTGCCGCATGAATCCCAGCGGCCGGTTAGGGCCCACAGAGTCAGCCTTCTCCAGGTCCCGTCAGCCAGTGTCGCCTGGCGGGGCCTAGGGGAAGAGCCTTCTCTGTTGCGGCCCCGGCCCTCTGGAACCAACTTCCCCCAGAGATCCGTGTCGCCCCCACTCTCTCCGCCTTTCGTAAACTGCTT
Organism: Bothrops alternatus; assembly: GCA_034064705.1. Lineage (NCBI taxonomy): Eukaryota > Metazoa > Chordata > Lepidosauria > Squamata > Viperidae > Bothrops > Bothrops alternatus. The sequence goes on along the minus strand of JARGCV010000744.1, from coordinate 119,133 downwards.
AAAACGTATCTTTGCCGGCAGGCCTGGGGCAGCTAACACCTTGCCCCAGCCAGTGTATGTTTGTGGAATGATTGGTTTTTTCTTTTTTAACTTAGGGGTTTTTATATTCATGTATTTTTTAAATGTTGATTTCTATTATGTTGTGAGCCGCCCTGAGTTCTCCGGAATAGGGCGGCATAGAAGTCAAATAAAATAAATAAATAAATGTGATCATGTGATCGCCTTTTGTGACTTTCTAACAAACTAAGGAGTGGGGAAGCCAGATTCACGTAACAACCAGGTTAGTTAACTGAACAAAGCAGTGATTGAAGAAAGGACGTAAACCCAGGCAAAAGTGACTTAGCTGTCTTGCTTAAAAGCCGAAATTTTTTGCTCCACTGCAATCGTTAAGTCAAGCACTCCCTATAGGTCAAAATAACTCGCCAGAAGTCACGTCTGAGCCTGCAATCCAAACAGAAACTCAACAAGATGAGACGGTTACACCTCGTGCTTCTAACCCATTGGAACATTCCGAGACTTTTGTCTTATCTCAGGAAAGATAAAATTAAAAAAAAAGAAAGAAAAAATGTGTTGACTTGCAAGGTGAGCTCATTGCACAGGCTGTGGCGCTTTCAGACCGAAAGAGAAGATAAATTTTTACCTTTTTGGCATAAAGGACGATCTTCTGGAACTGGCTGGTTTCTGCAAAACACTGGATGACTTTGTTTGGGACGTTCGCGCGGAGGTAAACACTCAGGGCCAGGGTTGGATCCGTGGCCTTCACCAAGTCTCCCAGCTCTTCCGAGCACTCCAGCTGAAATGAGAAGATGGCAGAAATCAACGCTTTGTCAAAGGGTGAAAAACAGCCGGCCGGCTTGGCACACGAGGCCATCGGAATCGGCCTTTCCAAGTTACTGACATTGGGCCAGCCTCCGAAATTACTTTCACACTCCCGCCACGTGCAAACAACCACAACTGTTGTTGTTGGCAAGGGAGGGGTGTTGGCATTTCAATGGGCAACTCTGCTGGGCAGGTTAAGGAGGCCAGCTATTAAGAGCTGTGGTGCGCAGTGGTTAGAGTGCGGTATGGCAGGATGATTCTGCCCACTGTCAGGAGTTCAATCCTGACCGGCTCAAGGTTGATTCAGCCTTCCGAGGTCGGTAAAAGGAGGACTCAAGATTGTTGGGGACAATGTGCTGGCTCTGTAAACTTAGAGAGGGCAGTAAAGCACTGTGAAGCGGTATATAAATCTAAGGGCTATTGCTGTATTTTTTCCTTCCTTCCTTCCTTCCTTCCTTCCTTCCTTCCTTCCTTCCTTCCTTCCTTCCTTCCTTCCTTGTCCCTTCCAACTATTATTATTATTATTATTATTATTATTATTATTATTATTATTATTATTATTATGGATCGTCGCACAGTCAGCCAGATGTTCAGACTGGATTTGGCATTTTGTCTACCTATCGAGTCCTTACCCAGGACCTGGGATAGGCAGATCTGGATGTTTGATCGTATTACAGATCTCGTCGCAGGATGGAAGCAGTTCCTAGTAAGGCTGCCTTTTGCAATTGACTAATGGAGAATTTGTCAATGCCGATGATGGTGTTCAAGTGGTGCTCCAGTTGTTTTGGGATGGCACCCAAGGCACCTATGACTATTGGTACTACCCTTGCTTGTCTTTGCCACAGTCTTTCTATTTCTATTTGTAGGTCTTTGTATTTTGTGATCTTCTCCAGTTCTTTCTTGTCTATTCTGCTGTCTCCAGGCACTGCCACGTCCACCATCCAGACTTTTTTGTCTTTCTTATCGACAATTGTTAAGTCCCGGGTGTTATGTGGCAGGTGCTCGTCTGCTTGAATTCTGAAGTCACAGAGCAGTTTAATTTTATCATTTTCTACAACTTTCTCTATTTTATGATCCCACCAGTTCTTGCTTACAGGCAAATGATATTTCTTGCAGGTCTTCCAATGCACCCTTGTTGCTACTTTGTCATTACTATTACTATTACTATTAATATTATTATTATTATTATTATATCTGGAGTGAGAGAAGCCTGAATCTGTCCAATGGGCCGTCTAGAGAACTTCCCCACATGTCATGGTTAGGCCTAGTGATGCATCCTCGTTTGTGGCTTCATGGGTAGCAGAACCACACTAACAAAGGGTGCTGGCTCACCTTGTCTTCCTTCAGCCATTTTTCAAGCAGCTGCTTGCGGCCTTGCTGAAGGACGGGACGGCAGAGCTCCAGAGATTCAAATTTGTTCAGCTGTCCTTGGTCAAGGAGGATTCCGAAGTACTGTAGTAAGGGCGAAGCTTGTCCAGCTTGAGCTGGGACACTCTGAAACTTCCGGATGGTGTCGCTGGTGCGCAAGATGCCCTAAGGTTGAAGTTGGCCGGTTAATAGGATTTATGGCTTGTTCCAAGAGAGGAAACCAAGAGCAATCCATCAACCCATTTTTGAATGCCAAAAGCAACAAGAGAGTGGAATTAAGGCAATCAAGTCGCAGGAATTAAGTAGATCAGGGGTCTTCCAACGTGGCCCTTTGATGACTTGTGGATTTCAACTCCCAGAATGCCTCAGCCAGGCACGCGTGCCTGGCCGAGGCCTTCTGGGAGTTGAAGTCCACAAGTCATCAAAGGGCCACGTTGGAAGACCCCCTGAAGTAGATAATGTTTTGAAGACACAGATAGCTTCAGAAATGATTTACCTTGGGTGCGGACGCGGCCACCTTAGCTGCCTCCGCGTAGCTTCCCTGCGCAAAAAGAGTATTAAATTTTCTGGCAAAGAGTTCTTCTGCCCCGGCTAAGTTGCTTCGGATAGCCATCCGCAGGCCCAAATCAGGATTCTGAAGGACGTTGGTGGCATAGTTTACAATATTGTCTTCCTCCACACAAACAGAAAGGACCTATCAAGAGAGAGCAGGTGAGGAAACGTGACAACTACAGCCAAGATAATGAGAAACTATCCAGAATTATAACACCTTCAAAAAAAAAAAACCATAGGGGTTGCAAGCATATATTGGTTTGCCATTTTTGATTTGCTGGGCTAGGGAATCATGTGCCTTGGGTGAAAGAATCATAGGGCTGAAAGGGACCTTGGAGGTCTTCTAGTCCAGCCCCCTAATCAAGGCAGGAGATACCATTCTGGCCCATCTTTCTCTCTCTAATTTACCTATCTACCTACCTATCCACCTATTCTGTCTCTCTCTCTCTGCTATTTCTCTCTTTCTTCTATCTCTCTCTATTTCTTTCTGCTCTCTCTCTGCTATTTCTCTCTCTCTGCTCTCTCTCTGCTCTCTCTCTCTCTGCTCTCTCTGCTCTCTCTCTCTCTCTCTGCTCTCTCTCTCTCTGCTCTCTCTCTCTCTGCTCTCTCTCTGCTCTCTCTCTCTCTCTCTCTCTCTCTCTCTCTCTGCTCTCTCTCTCTCTGCTCTCTCTGCTCTCTCTCTCTCTGCTCTCTCTCTCTCTCTCTGCTCTCTCTCTCTCTGCTCTCTCTCTCTGCTCTCTCTCTCTCTCTCTCTCTCTCTCTCTCTCCCCCTCTCTCTCCCTCTCTCTCTGACTCCAGGCAGCTTACAAGGATAAAAGCTCAATACAAGAACAGTAAAAAGGCAGTAACACACAACCACTCCCTACTGACAACAATCAATTAATGGGCTTCATCCCACTCTGGAGCCCCCAGGTCCCTTGGCAAAACCAGGTCTTCAGGTTTTGTGTCAAAATGGGGGCCAACCTTATCTCTGCAGGGATGATGCTCCACAGGGAAGGAGCCTCCACAAAGAAGGCCCTTCTTCTGGATCCCACTAGATCAGAGGTGTCAAACTGCCAGCCCACGGGCCGGATGCGTCAGGCCGAAACGGCACCCAACCCCAGCTCCGGCAACGGGGGAAAAGTCGCAATACGTCGCGACACGTCACATGACATTGCGAGTTTGACACCCCTGCGCTAGATGGACCTCCTTGGGAGACCCATCCATTTCTAGCCTTCCAACAACCATCTTACCTGTCCCTTTTTATTCACCCCAATAATTCCAGAGGTCGGTTCGTGAGGCGATGTCACAAATATCGTTTCAGCGCTGATTCGGTTCATGTAGATGCAGACCCCAGATTCCAAATCGTACATGTGTATGTAGCCGTATTTGGTGATCAGGTAGATCACGCCGTGCTTGGTCCCAATCTGTTAAATGATGGAGAAGTGGACGCTATTATTTCTTGTCCGGAAAGACTGTGCCTTAAGCCCTAAAGACTCACAGCTTTCCAAGCGAGATCGGGTCTGAAAAGAGACTGTTTCTTTAGCAGAGGATCCCAGCAACATTATATCCCAAACAAATATATAGATTTCGCGTGTTGTACATTTTAATTCAGCGCAGTCTTATTGCACTGAGATAACCCAGGAGTCAACACAGTAAACAGTGGCTTGTATTAAATGGTGGTTTATCTTACACTATCTACAACAGGGGTCTTCAAACGTGGCCTTTTTATGACTTGTGGACTTCAACTCCCAGAATTCCTCAGCCAGCGTGCCTGGCTGAGGCATTCTGGGAGTTGAAGTCCACAAGTCATAAAAGAGCCACGTTTGAAGAGCCCCTGATCTACAACATCATACACCAGGAACAATACACGTACATGTGCTCATACAGCAGGATCCAACAAACCACAATTACAGCAGGAAATGGAAGGGAGAGAACACATCAGCAGAGCCTTCCCTTTACACAAAGGCTCTTAAAGAGACACAGACCTTGCTGAGACATTCCCATCATTACATCTTACATTGCATAAGCTGGTTAGCTGTTAAATACCTGCCCGGGGGAGGAAGGGAAGTTATAAAGGGCTGGAGAGGATTTCAAACCTGCTTCCCCGTTCATTTACCTGCATGGCAACCGGGAAGTCGGTCTGAGCCTCGGGGGGGAAAAAGACATCGACTGCTTTTTTGACAAAGGGCTGGTTTCCCGCGGTGGGCTGGCCCACTTCGATGATGTGAAGCTGAAAAAAAAACCATGGAAGGACAATCCGAAAAGGGAGAAAGCTGAACGGCAACTTGCCCCGGGGGGGGGGACGCCAAAGTTTATGCAAAGTCCCATTTCATTACCTTGCCTCCTGCGGGGCTGCGGACCGCAAAGCAGAAGAGAGTGGAAGGTTTGGCGTTTCCTTCGACTTTGAATTCAGCGAAGGCGGCCGCGTGCCCCTCGATGGGCTGGGAGACCTTGCGGTCCACGGAATAGAGCTGCATGGCGCCCACCACGCGGTTTTGCTAGGACAAAGCCAAAAGGCGTCACCACAAAGGGCTGCAAAACCCGTCAATGCGTCCCACGCCCTTCCCGTCACCAGAGATTCCTCTCCTGTGAACCACACACGATTCTCGAATCTGTTCAATCGATACGGCCCTGGCCCTCACCTCAGTGATTCAGAAATGAATTCTTTCATTTTGTTCAATGAAGATGCTTCAGTGATTAACGTATCATTAGAGCAATCGGCGAGTGGTTAAGGCATCTTAACCGGGTGACTAAGTCCTGGTATTGGCCTTAGGCATGAAAACTATTCGGGTGACTGTGAATTCTAGTGACGCTTTAGGTAGGAAAGCCAGCTGGGCGACTTTGGGCCAATCACCAGGAGACAGCAAGTTCTAGTTCCACCTTAGCCATGGAAGGTGGCTAGATGACTTTGGAACAATTACCAGAAGAGAGTGAATTCTAGTCTCACATTAGGCATGAAAACTAACAGGGTGACTTTGGTGACTCTCTCTCTCTCTCTCTCTCTCTGATTCTCTCTCTCTCTGATTCTCTTGCTCTCATTCTCTCTCTCTGTCTGATTGTCTCTGATTCTCTCTCTCATTCTCTCTCATTCTCTCTTTCTCTCTCTCTCTCAACCCAACCCACCTCACAGGGTTGTTTTTCTGAGGAACATAGGAGGAGGAAGGCTTATCGTGTATGTTCATCCTCCACCCAAGTTACTTATAAAGTAAGGCAGATGGGATAAAAATCGGGTAAATAAAACAAAATCCCAGAGGCGTGCCTACCTGAGCCGAGATGCCGATTAAGAGTAACCACTTTTGATTCTCATCCGTCCTGTAGTTGATGATTTGGCAGCCCGCAAGACTGGCGTGTCGGTCAAACATCTTTTGCGGCAAAGAATCGCCTTCCATGCTCCAGTGATAGACTGCCGTCTCGGTCACTAAAGCCACCGTGTTCACCGAGATCCACTTCCAGAAAATCACTTCTTCGGCCATCGTGTGCGCTTTCATTTTACTCTTCATCTCTATGTTAAAGATCTGGAGGGTTTTCCCCGCTGGTGGGCGACAAGACAGGAAGACAAAATAAAATGAAATAAAAAGAATCACGGCTCTCCCCAACATTCCACCCAGATTTATTCCTCCCGCATCTCTGCCCTCTTTAGACCATCTAAAGAGGGCTCCCTTCTCAAGAGGGTGAAGACTGCTCCACAGTTCTTGGCAACAGAGGCGGGAGGAAAATGAAAAGACTAAGAAAAAGGAAGTCACTCACTTCAGACAGCGGCTTAAAACAAGGTTGAAAGCCGTCTCAGTACAGGCTGAAAGGGATCCGCTCATCTTACCCTCTCGAGCTACGCAATGTGCAGGGCTCAGGATTCAAAGCATGAATTTGGATGACCAACTCTTATCTAATGGGGAAACACTTCAACCCCAAGATCCTCTACTTCGGTGGACTTAGATTCACCCCGCTGCGTATGGAGCCGAAGGCTTAACTATTGATCCTTAAGCAGACACATTCAGAGCTCCAAAAGGATGGCTGGTTAAGAGGGACAGACAAACAATCACCCAGTATTTCCGATATCCAATCTAATATTTGAGGGGCTGTCAATGGGAAGGGGGAGTGGGGAGGGCAACCTATTCTCCAATCAGATAGGACAAGAAGTAACAGAGGAAGAGGAAAGCTTATCAAAGAGAAATCCAATTTAGAACGATGGAAATTTCCTGACAGTGAGATCAATCAATCAATCAATCAATGGAACGACTTGCCTCCAGAAGCTGTGGGTGCTCCATCACTGGAGGCTATAGGCTATAGTCCAGAAAGCTATAGGTTCTCCTGCTTGAGCAGGGGGTTGGACTAGATGACCTCCAAGGTCCCATCCAACTCTGTTATCCTATAATTCTATAATCTACAGACAATAGGCTTCTTTAAGTAACAAACTCTGTCCTTTTTTTTTGCAAAGCTTTACGAGGAATGAACACTAAGGGGGGGGGGAATGTTTTGGTAATGTATCAGTAGCTTAGAATAGATTTCTTCCAATAATGCTAAAAATGCCTCTTTTCACCTTGAGGTTTTTCTTCCATTTCTCTCTAGCTGTAGCTCCCCCCCCCCCCCCGCCCCACCCCAAATGGAATGCACTTATTAAGCAACATCCATAAATCATCTCACAAGTGTTTAAATTAGCCATCAGGTTATAAAATACCCTATTTTGTCTGCATACTGCAAGAACGAAGTTCTCGAATGGTGTTTTGATTCAGTCTGTGGCCGGTGTTGCACGATCACTACTAAGTGAAACAGCTTTGTGGTAAAATGTGTCACTTCCGTTAAGAAAAAGGGAGCCAAATGAAATAATTCTCCAATCTATAAGCTCTCTTGCCTCTGTTGGTTTTTTCTCAGTTATGACTGCAAAGCAATGGAAGGACTGGGACAGCCAGAGAAAGAAGCATAACGCCTCCCAAAAAAAAAAAAAAAAAGGTCTGGTGAAAAGCTATTCCCCAAGGCCTTAACCCATAAACAAAACAGTTAGGAGTGAATTTCAAATCCCCATCCACTTCTGCTCTGGGTTATTTACAAGAGGCAGCGAGTAAGCCAGAGCCAGATGGAAAAATGGCCTCTTGTAAATTTAACTGGGCTTTCTTAAGAGAAAAATAATAGGAGAAGCTGCAAGTCCAAGAAGCTTAGAAGGCTTTATTCAGGAGAAAAGATTTTAAGTGGAAAACTCCACCCTGATGATCAATTGGAGGGGGGGAAAACCTTCACACCCTTTTTAACCTTTGCTTTTTAAATATTTTTGCTCCACAAAAATCACAAAATGAATTGGGCAGCTACGGTATATAAATTAGATGGATGGATGGGGATAGATAGATAGATAGATAGATAGATAGATAGATAGATAGATAGATAGATAGATAGATAGATAGATAGATAGATAATGGAGAGAGAGATGGATGGATGGATATTGGTACTGGGGAATAAACAGCAGGTAGAGGCCAAATTACATTGAAAAAGAAGTGACTGTATTTGTACCAGTCACCTGTTCAACTTTTGGGGTAGCGACAGAGAGGTTCCCCACCAGCAAGGGAGCCCTAAGATTTAATTACGTTAAGGACCAGAGTGGGCCAACAGAATTTAAGGGTCAGCAAAGCGAGACAATTTTATCCAGCCTTTTGGCGAGGTGCCTTCCAGCCGATTGTGCTTGCTGCAGGTGGCCATCGTATCAAACTTAACCACAATAGAGTCTAGCCTCTAACAAGGATTAATCTAAAGCTGCAAAGTACCACAACTGAGTGACATTGCTTATCTCGGGGAGGCAGGCATCTGTCCTCTATTCAGGTGAACTTAAAAAAAAACGAAACACCGACACAAACACAGACCAGCCTGAATAGGTGGGTCACATCAAGGAAGTGGGGAGTGGGGGGCAAGAAAAGCTTTACATCTGTGCGACAAAGAGCATAAAAAGTGTGGTTTCTGCATTCCCATGCTGAGTGTATGGAAATGAAGTGCTGCATTTCCTCCTTGTGTTTAACACGGAGGCGCCTTTTATGAGACGGTGCAAACAGAAAGGGCTGTTGGGGTCACGGCACAACGTAGGTGACATGAATACGAGGACGAGAATGCGCCAATCACCAGGAAATGCCACATGCAGTCCGGGAATGCAATCGGTAGGCACACAACCACACTCTTAACCGCCGTTCAGAGAAGACGTTACATTTCTGAAAGGCTGGCGTTATTACGTCTGTTGCTTGTACCACGGAAAAACAAGCTTCAAGCAAAACATACGATGTGGGTTCACCACTGTCTCTATCAGCCCAGAATATCTGCAGTTCATTAGAACAGACCTTGATCCGTGGGTCTTTCGGTCTTTAATCGTTTGGGACAGACAATTCCGTAGCTACAGAGGGAAAAAATCTACCATACATATTTCCCAGGGCTTCCCCTATTTAAGAAAAGAGGCAAAAAAAAAAAACCTGAGAGGATCTGATGGTACTCTAAGTCAGGGGGGTCTCCAAACTTGGCAATTTTAAGCCTTGTGGACTTCAACTCCCAGAATTCATCATTCAGTCTAAAAACCCATGCTGGCTGGGGAATTCTGGGAGTTGAAGTCCAAAAATCTTCAAAGTTGCCAAGGTCGGAGACTCCGGCTTTGAGTGATCGTATATTTCTCCGCTTAGTTACTTCTGTGTACCTACAAACTAATATGTTAGTTCAGTGGTCTTCAAACTTGGTCTTTTTCTGAGTTGTGGACTGAGGAATTCTGGGAGTTGAAGTCCACAAGTCATAAAAGGGCCAAGTTTGAAGACCCCTGGGTTAGTTTGAGCTGTGTTTCAAATTTTCAATAAGTATCAGCTTTCCTGGTCAATGGACCGATTCGCAGGGGGCCACGATAATTGGAATTGAAGCATTGTGAATGCTGAATCTTTGATTACTGTTTTTAGTAGGGCTATTCCCCTTCGCTGCGTATTCACCTATACCCCCAGGCAATTTTTAGCAAGCTCGCAAATTAACAGTTGCCCACGCCTACTACATAGCTCAGGCTGATAAATTTCCAATATAATTGATTATCTATAAAATCGTGGACCCCTGCGAGTTTTGCCCCGAATCCCTGGGAACAAAAACCACATTTAGAATCAAGTAGATGACTAGCACACAAGACACCATGCTAGCAAAGGTCTCTCATAAAAATATTTGTGACTCAACCCCTTGCTATTCATTAACTGTACGGCGATGGGATGGATGTGCACAGACCCATTCCTTGGTACAGTTATAACCAGCAAGTTGTGAAACAGTATATCCCAAAGATCACAATTTTTCCCCCTAAAATTCGAGCCGTCGCATCTAGATTCCCAATTAATTCCGCCACGGAGATGCCCAATTGCTTTTTTTTTTTTCCTCTTCCAGATTTCAAGTACTTTTTATGAGATTAGACCGTTCCATACTGTTAAAAACATAAAAGTTTGCCATTGTAAAATGAACTCACCGTCTGTATTAAGACAAGAATGCAGGAAGAAAAGTACACAGTCAGTTGAAATGATTTTATATCTAAAAGTGACATGATTTTATATCTAAAAGAGATTGTGTGCCTACTTGCAGAGGGACATTTTTAAAGTACGGATCAGGCAGCATCTGGATTATGGGTTACTGTGCAAACCAAAATTGAGCTCCCACAGAAGCAACAGATGTCACTTTCATTTGCTATATAGCTAGAACGGAGGCATAATCTAAGCTTTTTTTTAAAAAAAAACCAAGTACGCTTTCATTAAGCAAAGGTTAAATTCTGAACCAAACTAAGCCATAGAAGTGGTTCTTGGCTGAGCAAAACTTTCTGGAAACTTGGAAATGGCAGCCTCTGAAATCCTCGGAGGGGCCTGGAATATCTGTTTTTCTAACCTTCGGATTAATTTTGAATCATTCCCTTTGGGAATTTAGAGCAGGCTGCCCCCAATCCCTTCCTCACAATTCAATTCCACGACTGCCATTTCCAGTCTCTCAACTTACTGTCCACAATTAACAGGCTAAGTTTCATTAAAAAAAAAAAAGCCTTTTATGTGTATGTGTTTTTTTTTCCTATGCACTTTTTTTTTTAAAATGTCTTTTGTGTTGTTCTATTCTTATTTTTCTTCTCCTTTTCTTTTCTTTTTGGAGTTTGTACAGGTGGTCCTGTTTAGTGACTGCTCAAAGTGACAACAGCACTGAAAAAACTGACCCATGATCATGTTTCACACTTACGACCGTTGCAGCAGCCCCACGGTCACGTGATCAAAATTCAGGCGTTTGGCAACTGACTCGTATTTATGACGGTGGCAGTCTCCCGGGGAGGTCCTACAATCTCCTTTTACAACCCCCTGACCCGCCAAGCCAATGGGGAAGCCGGATTCACTTAACAACCGTGTTACTAACTTAACAGCTGCAGCGATTCACTTAACAACCGTGGCAAGAAAGGTCGTAAAGCGGATCGACTGGCACTTAACCAATGTCTCGCTTAGCAGAAGAACGGCTGGGGCTCAACTGTATTATAAGTCAAGGACTGCCTGTATAAAACACCCCAAAAGGAGGCCAAGAAATAACGCGGTGAATAATTTTCTTTTTAAAAAAAATAACCATACAAAAACGAGCAGGGCTAAGTTTCCCTTTCCCGTTACTCTTGTCCCGCGATTCCATCTCGGGCGAGAACCGGTCGGCCGACGTACCTTTCAGAGCGATGACTTTGGAAGCAGGGTTCATAATGGCACTTTCCGCGGAGATGGGGCGCCGGATGGGAGTCGTCGGATCGCTCAAGTCCACAATCACCACCTGGGCTTGCTCGCCAACTTTTTCTCGGATGCAGATGAATTTGTCCGATTCCATCGTCAGGGTGCTGAACCCGATGTTGGCTGGGTTAATTCCAAGATTTTGGAGCTAGAAAAAAACAACAACAACAAGAGCTGTTTAATCCAAAAGGCTTCCTCTCTCCAGTCATCTCTTGAGCTCGTTTTTGGAGGGTGAAGAAGAAAAACAAGCCTCTTTGAGTTCTAACCGACGGGAATTTCAAACTGGGTCTCCACCAAATGTGAAGTCATCTCCTAGAATTCCAAATGGGGGGGAGGGGAAGCTAAATGGGAATTCTGCAGATTTAAATGCAGATGTTCCAGGGAGGTACCGAATTCAGAAAGAACGCCTTGCAGACGTTCTTCAGGAGTTCATTCTTTCTCCAGTGACTTCAATGCTCTGTAAATACCCAGTAATTTACCAAAAAGCATATAGAGAACAAATGAAGGGACATGTTGTGAAGTTCTGAATTAGTCACTAAAAGATTTGTACAGGACTGGAATGCAGTAAAGTGCAGAACGGAACTATCTAGTATCTGATGGGGGGTGGGAGGGAGGAAGTTAGAGGCCATCTTTCCAAAACTGTACATTCATTTTGCTGTCTTAATATTAAAGATGTTTATGTATGTTTCGTGGAGGCTGCTTAATAACTGCGCCTAGTAATCTATTTTTAAGTAGCTGTCAATTGCTAAGAAGAGAGCAAAAGGCCAAAAAAAAAAAAAAAAACCCCAATAGACTGCATTATGGAACATTAAGCCAACCAGGAGTTCTTACTATGTAGTATTGGCCTTAATATTCAGTTACAACAGTGATTATTTCTCACATCGACAAGCTTGTTCACTAGAAGCATGAACTGTTTTCAGAAGTCACTGTCATGCTGTTAACATTGCATAAAAAAAAACAATAGGAAAATGACAGCATCTAAAAAGAATTCTGGATTCCTTCCTTTCTACAGAAGACACGGCATAGATGGATTCCAAGCACGAAATAATCTTGAACATGCGTCCAACTGTTCAACAGATCCTTGGAATTGTCTGCTACCAACTTTTATGTAATTTTAAAGTTCACAATGACAGGAAATCCGTGACATGCAACACTCATTTAGTGACCAAAGTTACAACGGGACTGGGGCAAAAAATGACTTTGTCGGTAGAGGAAGTCACTGGAGCTAGGAGGGTTTTTTTCGGACCGGCTTCTTCAGATTCAGAAACTCCTTTTGCGCTAGTCATTCCCTTTCAATCCAGTGGCTATAAAGAGAGAAAAAATGGGAACAGGAAGCCCTGTGTATGCTGCCTTCAGCTCCTAATATAGATAATCTAAACAAAATTGCAAAGCTGGCTGCGATACCTAAATGGAACCACTTCCGAGTAGCAACTCAACAGATATTGAGCCAAGGCCTCTATAAGGCTAGTAAGTCGAGACTGTTTTTTTCCAAGGATTTGAAGGAGCTTCCAGCTGGATATTTATATATATGTGTGTGTGTGTGTCAAGTGGTTATTTTTTAGATTGCACCCTGTAAACCCAAATATGGGAGGAAGAAATCATTCTTTCCTTTGCTTGTTTCAGCTCAACCCAGAGCCATCTGCAAGCACAAATATATATATGTTGTTTAAAATTGTTAACAAAGAAATAAGGGATTTCTGAGATAGCTATTTCGAGTTATTTACCTCTCTTCAGTCAGAATTCACCCTTTCTGGGATTCGAACCTGGGCAGTCTGCATGCTAGGCAGAAGCTTTAGCCTCAAGCCACAGGCTCTGTCCCGCTTTGTTAGTAATCAGGGAGTGGATATGTGTGTCAAGTGGTTATTTTTTAGATTGCACCCTGTAAACCCAAATATGGGAGGAAGAAATCACTCTTTCCTTTGCTTGTTTCAGCTCAACCCAGAGCCATCTGCAAGCACAAATATATATATGTTGTTTAAAATTGTTAACAAAGAAATAAGGGATTTCTGAGATAGCTATTTCGAGTTATTTACCTCTCTTCAGTCAGAATTCACCCTTTCTGGGATTCGAACCTGGGCAGTCTGCATGCTAGGCAGAAGCTTTAGCCTCAAGCCACAGGCTCTGTCCCGCTTTGTTAGTAATCAGGGAGTGGATATGTGTGTCAAGTGGTTATTTTTTAGATTGCACCCTGTAAACCTAAATATGGGAGGAAGAAATCATTCTTTCCTTTGCTTGTTTCAGCTCAACCCAGAGCCATCTGCAAGCACAAATATATATATGTTGTTTAAAATTGTTAACAAAGAAATAAGGGATTTCTGAGATAGCTATTTCGAGTTATTTACCTCTCTTCAGTCAGAATTCACCCTTTCTGGGATTCGAACCTGGGCAGTCTGCATGCTAGGCAGAAGCTTTAGCCTCAAGCCACAGGCTCTGTCCCGCTTTGTTAGTAATCAGGGAGTGGATATGTGTGTCAAGTGGTTATTTTTTAGATTGCACCCTGTAAACCTAAATATGGGAGGAAGAAATCATTCTTTCCTTTGCTTGTTTCAGCTCAACCCAGAGCCATCTGCAAGCACAAATATATATATGTTGTTTAAAATTGTTAACAAAGAAATAAGGGATTTCTGAGATAGCTATTTCGAGTTATTTACCTCTCTTCAGTCAGAATTCACCCTTTCTGGGATTCGAACCTGGGCAGTCTGCATGCTAGGCAGAAGCTTTAGCCTCAAGCCACAGGCTCTGTCCCGCTTTGTTAGTAATCAGGGAGTGGATATGTGTGTCAAGTGGTTATTTTTTAGATTGCACCCTGTAAACCTAAATATGGGAGGAAGAAATCATTCTTTCCTTTGCTTGTTTCAGCTCAACCCAGAGCCATCTGCAAGCACAAATATATATATGTTGTTTAAAATTGTTAACAAAGAAATAAGGGATTTCTGAGATAGCTATTTCGAGTTATTTACCTCTCTTCAGTCAGAATTCACCCTTTCTGGGATTCGAACCTGGGCAGTCTGCATGCTAGGCAGAAGCTTTAGCCTCAAGCCACAGGCTCTGTCCCGCTTTGTTAGTAATCAGGGAGTGGATATGTGTGTCAAGTGGTTATTTTTTAGATTGCACCCTGTAAACCTAAATATGGGAGGAAGAAATCATTCTTTCCTTTGCTTGTTTCAGCTCAACCCAGAGCCATCTGCAAGCACAAATATATATATGTTGTTTAAAATTGTTAACAAAGAAATAAGGGATTTCTGAGATAGCTATTTCGAGTTATTTACCTCTCTTCAGTCAGAATTCACCCTTTCTGGGATTCGAACCTGGGCAGTCTGCATGCTAGGCAGAAGCTTTAGCCTCAAGCCACAGGCTTGAATTCTGACTGAAGAGAGGTAAATAACTCGAAATAGCTATCTCAGAAATCCCTTATTTCTTTGTTAACAATTTTAAACAACATATATATATATATATATACACACACACACACACACACACACACACACACACACACACACACACACACACAAGTCTTAAAGCGGCCAAGTCTGAGGACCCCTGTTCTGAGGAAGGGAGTCTTGTCAATCAACGTTCCCTTTGCATAATGATTTGCAATCTACTCTTGTTTAAGAACCAGCAGGTGTTTCCACAGACTTAAATGGAGTACAGAGCTGAAAAAATTGACTTATGATCCATTTTGCATGCTTACGACCATTGCAGCATCCCCATGGGTCACGTGATCAAATTCCAAAGTGACTCATATTTATGACGGTTGCGCTGTCCCGGATGATCCCCTTTTACGACCTTCAAGCAAAGTCCAGATTTACTTAACAACCTTAAAAACTGCAGTGATTCACTTAATGGCTGTGGCCAGAAAGGTCCTAAAATGGGGAAAAACTCAACTGTCTCGCTATGCAACGGAAATTTTGGGGTCCAATTGTGGTCGTAGGTCAAAGACTACCTGTATTAGTACATAGGCAAATGGTCATTTTTACAGGTCAGAAACTTTTTAAACTGATGGGATCTCGTTTTTTCAGAGAACGTTAAGGATTTAGTTTCCCTACCTAGAACATTTCAGAAAACTGAAGAAATAATAATAATAATAATAATAATAATAATAATAATAATAAATCCCTCTTTTTTTCCATACTTAGGCTTCCAGAGCTTTTTCTGATTTATGTTCAGGTCACATCCCTCGAATTAAATCAGAACTATTTTTGATAATTTTAAATCAGTATAAATGAACACTCATTACTTTGGCTCTCCCTCTGTAAAAAATAAGTGACGCTCTGGAATATTCAGTTGCTCAAGGAATACTAAGCTGTTTTTTAATCCAGACTCTGTAACTGACTGACAGTTTGGCTACTGTTATACTGTGAGGTAAAACAGGAAAGAAATTGCAAGAGATTGCAGAAAATATTTTGCAGGCAGGGCAAAATAGTGATCACAGAGCAGTAGTTAACGTGGCACCCCCCCCCAAAAAAAATCATAATAGGGCAACAACAGCAGCATGGCAATTATTTTATAGAGTACATAAATGCCCCTCTGCCCTAGCTAAATTGACCAAGATCACCACTCTTAAAGGACATCATTCTGCACATCCTTAACAAATTAAGAGTAAGGAGAGCCAAGCTCAAACCTCTATTCAGATAAATGTGGGGTCCATCCTCCCTGTGTTATCATGGAAACAAGGGAGGAGGCAAATCACAAACAGATTTTAGGGAAAAGAAACTGGAACTGGCATAGCCGGAATGTTTGGGAGCAGAGATGGAGCAAATGACGCAGAACCCAAACATTCCAAAAAAAGAAAACATGGGATAAACTCTAAATTAAACTTGTCGCATTTCTTTAAAAAAACAAAAACAAAAATTACTTTGGGTTTGTGCTTTCATCCCAAAAGACCGATATGCTCCATAATCGGCTAGAATTTTAGACTGGAAAGAAACCCAGAACAAGGCAACATTCCTAGAATTGTTGGTTTATGCTTTCCAGCCGGCTGAAAATGCAAAACTTTACATTTTGTACGGCACCCAGAATCACCCATGTGTGTAAATTAGGCGCTGTAGACGTTTGCAAGACAAATACTAAATAAAAAATGAATTAGGGCTGCAAGGCGAATACGTTTTGTGAATCCGGTAGGACCTATTTCCAAATCAATATGTTTTAGACTCAGGATGGAAAAACAGTTTGGAATCATGCATCACACCTTACATTTTTCACGTTGAAAGGTTTAAAATACGCCAGAGCAATCTCCAGGCCCCCTTCCCTGTGCCTGGATGCCCCCCCCCCATCTGCTGATGCTACATCTCATTACGGGACCCCCTAAAGCTGCTGAAATAAAACTCGCCAGGGTCCAGCAGAAAAAAATGTCCTAAACATGAGACAATAACAGGGGGGGTGGGAAATTGGAAATGGATGGATTGAGTGGCCAAGTGAGGGGCAGACTGAAAATAATTGGGAAATCCACTTCCGGTTCCCTCATTCATTTAGCAAATTCTTTTAACTCCTGCCACAAACTCTATTTTGGTTTTTTTTTTTCCCCCTTTCCTCTTTCAACCTGGGGCTGCTTTCCTCTTCTGCCCTCTTTCCAACACACCTGCTCTTTAATATAACGGAGACCCTCCCCACTTAAGGGGAAAGGGGGGGGTCTTTATAATCTGCCCCCTCCTCTGCTAAAGCCCCATCATGGGAAGATGCCCTGCAAAAATGAGGAACACCAAGAGGGGGGGGATGTAACTGAGCAGTAGCCAGGTCTTGCTGGTTTGGGGTGGGGGCAAAGGGGGTGGGGGGTAAATGGAAAGTCCAGGAGCTAAAGCTGCTGTACCCCCCCCAACTTTGCAGATCCAAAAAAAAGCCACTGATGGGGGCAAGCAGGCTGAACCCCAGCTCCTGTCTCTTCTACATCACCCCCTCCTTCCCACCGCCTTCATTCTTGATGGTGTAGTAATGCAGGCCAGAGCTGCTCTCCTCCCCCCTCCACACCCAAAAAAAGTGGGGGGGGAGAAGGAGGAGGAGGAGGAGGGGGAGGGAGGGATCCAGTCATCCAGTGACTCTGCACAAATCTCTGCAATCCAGACTGTAAAGGAATTTCTCCCTCCCCCCCTCAACCCCTCACCTTCAGGGTGGCAGCAAACTTTCTCCCCCCTCCCCCAGCTTGCCCCCCCCCGCGCAGCAGGAGAAGCCATAATTTTTTTATTTTTAAAAAAGGCCCCCAAGTTCTTCTCTTCTTCCTCCCCCCTTTGCAGATGGGTAAAGAGGTGGGGGGTGCATGGCTATAAAAGAATTCACACCTCCCCCCCCGTCCCTCTCTGCTCCCCCCTCTTGAAGCAATGCAAAAACAGGGCCGCAGAGGGGGGGGAGACCCCCAAAAGGGGCGCCCCCCCTTCCCAAGGAGGAATGCCTCCAGACCAAGGAGGGGTGCTTCCCCCTCCTTTGCATCACCCCCCCCCAAGAGACTGACCCCCCCCCTTTGCAAGAAGAAGGGATCAGCCCCCCCATGGGACCCTAAAGGGGGGGGGTCTCTCCAACCCCCCCCTCTTGCCCCTACTAGGCCGCAGCCCCCCTCCAACTTTCCCCTATTTTCATCCCCTCTAAAGGAGGGGGGGTTTCAGGCAAAGAAAAGAAGAAGCCCCCCCCAATCCCTATGGTTCTCATTCTCACCCCCCTCCCCCACCCGCCCCCCCCCATTCCTCACCTGAAAATGCTCCTGGAACCTTATGGGGAGGATTTGAGCCATGGTGGGGGGCGACGGGGCGGCCCTCTGCGTCCCCCGAGGCTGAGAAGCGGGAGGGGGCGGGCGGGGGGGGAGAAAGGGCTGCTCCTGAGCCGAGACCGGGTTTTGGGTCGGGGGGCTCCGGGAACGGCCGCCGCTTCGCTGCCCCTCACGCGCGCCCGGCACAGGGAGGGGTGGGGAGCCGCTCTCCGCCAAGGACGGCACTGCGCAGGCGCGGACTCTCACACTCACTCGCTCGCTCTCGCTCTCGCTCTCGCTCTCCCCCCTCCCCTTTTTCAAGGCTTCAGCCCCCCGTGCGGGAGAAGATCCCTCCGCCCACCCTTCCCGCGAGAAGCGAAGGAGGGTCCTCCGAGGAAGAAATAGTCCCTGAGCCGGCCTTTCGGACGCCTTTCTTTTTTTCTGCCCCGTCTTTTAAGGAAAGGGGAGCGGGGGGGGGGGAGATGGGGAAGGGGCAAAGGCCCCTCTGCTGGGAGGGGGAGAGGAGGGGAAGGGGGTCCTGGCAAAATGGGTGAGGGGCCTCTTACATCCCCCCCCACCGCCCTGCCAAATGCTTTTCGCATCTTATGAGTCAGGATGATGCTAAAGTCCAGCGCTTTGCTCTGCAGTAGTTTTCTTCTTCTTCTTCTTCTTCTTCTTCTTCTTCTTCTTCTTCTTCTTCTTCTTCTTCTCTTCTTCTTCTTCTTCTTCTTCTTCTTCTTCTTCTTCTTCTTCTTCTTCTTCTTCTTCTTCTTCTTCTTCTTCTTCTTCTTCTTCTTCTTCTTCTTCTTCTTCTTCTTCTTCTTCTTCTTCTTCTTCTTCTTCTTCTTCTTCTTCTTCTTCTTCTTCTTCTTCTTCTTCTTCTTCTTCTCTTCTTCTTCTTCTTCTTCTTCTTCTTCTTCTTCTTCTTCTTCTTCTCTTCTTCTTCTTCTTCTTCTTCTTCTTCTTCTTCTTCTTCTTCTTCTTCTTCTTCTTCTTCTTCTTCTTCTTCTTCTTCTTCTTCTTCTTCTTCCTCCTCTTCTTCCTCCTCTTCCTCTTCTTCTTCTTCTTCTTCTTCTTCTTTTCTTCTTCTTCTCCTCCTTCTCCTCCTCCTCCTCCTCCTTCTTTTTCTTTCTTTCTTTCTTTCCTTCTTTTTTTTCTTTCCTTTCCTCCCTCTTCTTTCACTTCCTTTCTGTCTTTTCCTTCCTTCCCTCTCTCTTTTGTCGTTCTTTCTTTTTTTCTTTCCTTTTCTCCTCCTCCTCTTCCTCCTCTCCTCCTCCTCCTCCACCAGAGAGAAGCACCAAGCAATCCACCTGGGCAGGCTGGTGTCCACCATCACCTAATCCCTATTGTCTCCATTGCAAAAGGAGATGCGGCTGGACCCTTCCTGGTGCTTTTATGTCCCAAAGGTGGGACATAATTTTTTTCAAAAGGCAGCTAGACTTTCTCTCCCCCCCCCCACCCCCTTTGACAACAGTTTGCTTCTCATCCAAGAAGCTTCTTCGGTTCTAACTTCTTCCTGGATGAGAAGCGAAACATTTTCAAAGGGAAAAAAAACATTTTCAAAGAGGAAAAAAACGCTCTAAGGAAGCCCAGTTGTTTTTTCAAAACAAAAACAACGTAACTTGGGTGATTTGAGAATCTCCATACTGTTCTCATGGTTTTTTCACCACCTCTTCCCGTCAGAGTTGGTGCTCTACTAAACGCCAAACTTGTAGCTGTGGCTTCTGGGAACTGTTGTCCCACCTTGGCCTGGAGGGCAGCAGTCTGCTCCACCCCCACCCCATTGTCTGCGGGTGCCTCTTCACCAAGGTGTTTTTTTTTTAATTCAGGCAATGCACACCAACACCTCCTAAGTTACGATGCAGCCTGCCATGTGTGAAAACACCAACTTCTTTAGTAAACTGCGGTTAGAGAGACGTGTGGGACCGAAACAGGCAGCATCAGATCGTCTCTGCATCTTTTGTGAAAGCATCCACGGCTCTAAAATCAATCTTTGGGAAATGTGTTATTTACCCGTAGTGTTGCTGTGAAGCTGCCGTGGATGTGTGCCAACTGGCTCTCACGCGTGGCTGACCTCATACTGCATTTGCTTATCTTACGGCTTAGGTGGGTGGCTGGTTTGTTTTTGTTTATTTTGCCGTATTGAGTTTATACGGAGAGTCTTCAATTAGCAGCCACAATTGTGACTGGCAGCTTGGTTGTCGAGCGAAGCTAGTGGCTAAAGTGAAAACACAACTGTGCTTATGATTTGACTTCCAAGTTCTCTTTGCTGGACAGAGCTGCAAGATTTGTGAATATGAGGACTGTTTGTAAAGTTTGGTCTAGTGGTTAAGGCATATTGGGCTAGAAGCCACGAGATCTAATCTCACTTTAGGCATAAAACCCAACTGGGTGAGTTTGAGCCAATCACCAGGAGATGGTGAGTTCTAATCCCGCTTTAGGCATGAAAGCCGGCTGGGTGACTTTGGACCAATCAGCAGGAGACGGTGAGTTCTAGTCCCACCATAGGCATGAAAATCATCTACTCCATCTATCTAATCTATCCATCCATCTCTTTTCTTACCTATTCTATCTACCCATATCTCTATCTACTCTATCCATCTCTTTTCTTACCTACTCCATCTGCCCATCTATCTATCCATCACTCTTACCCACTCCATC
Organism: Bothrops alternatus; assembly: GCA_034064705.1. Taxonomy (NCBI): domain Eukaryota; kingdom Metazoa; phylum Chordata; class Lepidosauria; order Squamata; family Viperidae; genus Bothrops; species Bothrops alternatus. The sequence continues at coordinate 98,358 of JARGCV010000744.1, read as the reverse complement.
TATCCATCTTTCTTACCCACTCCATCTATCCATCTATATCTATCCATCATTCTTTCTTACTCGCTCCATCTATCCATCTGTTATCTATCTGTCTCTTTCTTACCCACTCCATCTATCCATCCATCTACTCTATTTATCCATCATTCTTTTTCAGCTACTCTATCTAATCTCTCTAGGCATCCCTTATCTATCTATCTATCTATCTATCTATCTATCTATCTATCTATCTATCTATCTATCTATCTACCTACCTACCCACCCACCCACCCACCCACCCACCCACCCACCCATCTCTATTTTCTTATCTATCCATCTCTTTCTCTTTCTGATCTACTCAGTCTGTCCATATCTATCCATTCTAGGAGAGAGATGCTGGCTGCCACCCGCCTTGTTTTCTGCAGAGAAGCCCTTGCCTTCTGCTAGGTTACCAAGAGGACACAATTCCTTGAGTATCCCCCCCGCCCCACTTCCCTCCCTTTTCAATGGGCCATTGATGCAAAGGGACCCTTTGTGGTTTGCAGCCCCTGCTTGAAAGGGCATGGACAGCCGCCAGCTCCCGTCTCCATGGCCCGGCTCTTGGGAAAGGCTGTAAGGGCCTCATCGCCTGCCAGGACTTTGGGGCTGTTAGCGCACGCAACTGCATTTTGTGGCCTAGTTAGCTGGCAGAAAGGACGGAGAGCCAACCCACCCGCTCTTTCAGCGAGTAACAGCTGCGAAGGAACCAGCAGGGACTTCGTCCAACAGTTTGGGGTATTTTTTATTTATTTATTTTTAAAAGTGGCAAAGCAACGCAGAGCGGGTGACAAAACCCTGCTGTCGCCCACGCCATCCACGATACACAAAGATGGGGATCTACAGATAACCCTTGACTTGAAGTGACTTGTTAGAATGACCGTTTTTCACACGAAGGACCGTCGCAGCCTCCCCAGGTCACGCGATCAGAATTCAGACGCTTGGCAACTGACATGTACTTATGACGGTTGCGGTGTCCCGGTGCGATTCCCCTTTTGCGACCCTCTAAGAAGCCAAGTCACGGGAGAAGCCAGATTCATTTAACAACCGTGTTGCTCCTTTTTTTAACAACTGCCGCGATTCCCTTAAGCAACCGTGGCGAGGAAGGTGGTCAAACGGGCAAAATTCACTTAGCCAATGGTCTCGCTTACCAACAGAAATGTTGGGCTCAGCTGTGGTCCTGGGTCAAGGACTATCTGTCCTTTGCTTGTGCTACTGTCCTTCCTCTATGAAATAAGCAGCTAGGCTCCAACCGCCGTGGTCCTGGAGCCTTGCTATATAAATAGAGGTACAATGTGCAGCTCAGATGATATAAGCAGAATAGAGAGCACACACAAACACCTGTCAGCTTGGCTCGTGTGAAGTGGAATTGAAGACAAAAACCTGGTTGGGCGTTTTCTTCTTCTTCCAATTTCCTTGCAGGTTTCACAACCCATTTATTTATTTTTTGGGACCATGACTGGTCAAGTAATTGAGAAATCTGTTTATTTTCTGGTGGAGTTGAAAGCTTCTGCTGTATCATAACATTTGCCTTTTATTTTTTTTGGGGGGGGGAGTGGTGGTCAGGAGATTTATACAGTCTGCTGTCATTCAAGCTGATTTTTTGACGTAGAACAAAGAAATCCAGTTTGTGTAGGATGGATGCACAAAATAAATAAATACGCCGAAAGAGGAATTTAAAAATAAAACAAGATTTCGATCCTGCCTAAATTAATTCAAATGTTGTTCCAGAAGGGAAACATTTGTTTTGTTTGCCATGGAATTCTACCAATATCAAACAATTTTTCTCCCATCCTGACTCATCCCCATCTTATATATTTGCTCTCTGCTGATAAGACGCTATAAGCAGAAGAATCCTAGTGGGTGCGTGTGGACCATAAGATATATTTAATTTTGAAAGCCCGCCGAAGAGCTCAATAAAGTGCATACCCATAGTGGATAGACTATATATAAGAGAAACACCAACCAAATAAAATGTATCTGGCGTATAGTTGAGGCTTGACGTGAGGAGGGAGGAATGTCTACCAAATCAGACGTTTACAAAGACTAATACTTAATGTTGTACTTTATGTTCTATGATGATTGCTTCTTAACATGATCTTATGTTTGATGTTGATTGCTTTAATAAAAAATTATTTTTTAAAATAAATAAATAAAGTGCATACCCGAATACATGGTCTTGACTTTTTCAATTCAGTAAGACAGAAGTGCGTGGAGATGACATCAGAAAAGAAGAGGAATTCTGAAATAACATTTAAGGTGTAACTAACACCAGGGCTAAATGGTCTCAGAGAGAGTTACAGTGTGGGGATTATTTTGCCTATTTACAATCAAAGCAAAAGCAACACAGTGAGAAATATTTTCTTCTTGGCAACCGCCCCAAGCAACTCTAAGAAATCAAAAATGGCTGCTGCTGCTGGACGTCCGGCCAAGCCACCCGCCTGGAGGGGCCGTGCGGGTTTGGCGTTTGAACTGAAGGTCTCTGGTTTCTGGACTGGGGAGACGGCAATGGAAACGGCGGAGCCTGTGGTCCTTGACAGCCAAGGAGACCAAAGATGTAACGCCAGACCAGACACAGACTATCCCCTTCGGGTGCTGTACTATGGAGTCTGTTCCTTGCCAACAGAGTACTGTGAATACATGCCTGACATGGCAAAATGCAGGCAGTGGCTAGAGAAGAATTTCCCAAAGGAATTTGCGAAGCTTACTGTAGAAAACTGCCCTAAACAAGAATCTGGCATCGGAGAAGGCCAAGGAACGATCGGTGAAGAGGAAGAAAAGAAAAAACAAAAGAGAGGTGGAAGGGGTCAGATAAAACAGAAGAAAAAAACGGTGCCTCAGAAAGTGACGATAGCAAAAATCCCCCGAGCGAAGAAAAAATACGTCACGCGAGTATGCGGTCTTGCGACTTTTGAAATAGATCTTAAGGAGGCACAAAGGTTCTTTGCTCAAAAGTTTTCCTGTGGTGCCTCCGTCACCGGAGAAGATGAAATAATTATTCAGGGAGATTTCACAGATGATATCATCGAAGTGATTCAGGAAAAATGGCCCGAGGTGGATGATGACAGTATCGAAGATCTAGGAGAAGTAAAGAAGTGAGGTTGCTTTGGAAAACCCACAGCACAAAGTTCCTGCCTTTTGTGGACAAACCCCCGGTTCTAGCCAATATACTCCAAGTGGGACTTTCCAGTCAGACCTGTTGAAGAGGCATGTTCCCTTGGCGGCATTTTTACTGTTGTCTATTTGCTGCTTTTTTTTTTTTTTTTTTGTCTGTGATACATTTCTTTTTATTTTTTTTTGCCAAAGTTTAAACTTGGGGAAAGTGAGAGTATCATGCTTCGGCTGGAAATAGAGATTTAATCGAATAAAGAAGTTACTGTTCAAAAAAAAAAAATCAAAAATCCTTTAATCATCACAATCCCTGATATTTTAAAAAAAACACTGCGTCCACATTACAGTGGGCAAAGTGGTTAAAACAGAGCACAGGGGTGCCTTCCCAAAGTTCCTCAGTAAAAAGCAGTTTTCCTGGAATAACCTGAGTAGCTATTTCACACAAATGGACCATTCACAGCTATTTTTCATACACACCTCAAACTTTTATGCGGTCTGGTTGATTAAACATTTAAGATTTAAATTAGCTCCACAGGAAGGGAACAAGGAGTAGAGGGTGAGTGAGTTTTTCTCCCCTAGGTGAATGTGATATTTCAATGTTAAAACCATCAGCATCCAAGATCCCGAGAAAGAAAGAATCTCAACTGGAAAAATTTGTCTTCACTGGGCCCAAATATGATGCTTTGACGGAAGGCGAAGATATTTCTCATGATTGTGGCAGTGTATTTAGCTGCTGAAATTTTTTTATCTTGGCTGCAATAGAAGTGGATTAAGGAACTACAGTAATTATTTGATGTGCTGAGACATTGCCATAATTGGCTTCTGCCAAACTGCCAAGGGATTAGGAACTAGAGCCAAAGTCAATTTGAAGAGATATCGACGTAGAAACGCCCAAGATTCCAGCTGGTATCTAATAAATAGCAACACGTAAGAGAAACAATTGTTTTAATAAATGCTATTTCCAAAGTTCCTCCTTGCTGCAATTTACCGAAGACGCTTACAAGAAAATTGGTACTTTTCTATCAAGTATACACAAAGTATGTAGAACTTAAGGAGATGTTTACACACACACAGAAAGAGAAGTTACATTGCGGGAACAAAATGTCAACCAGATGGACAAAGACTATTTTCAGAAATGGATCTTTCTTTCATCAGGGAACAAAGGCATAGAATACTTACACCACAAATCAATCAGTCCCAAGCTAACCAAGGGCGTAGAAGCACAAGACGGATCTCAAGGGCGAAATTTAAATGTTGAAAGATGTCGACTGGAACCGGTTGAGTGGAAATTTAGAGTGCCTTCCCCATCTACTTTCTTCCTCCAATATTATTTTTAAAACAGACCTGGAGCAGCAACAGCCTCGAACAAGATCTTAAGTCATCAAGGCTCAGTGGCTACACAGCAGAGAACTGTTATGTAGAGAAAACCACAAAGGCAGTATTTTGTATTGAAGCATTCCAACCTAAAATACTGCCTAAAATACGGTACTTTAAATCTTGAATAAATGCCTTCATCTAAATCTTGAGTCCAGACTTAATTGTACAGGCACAAATCAAGCAGCCAAGAGCTTCAGAGAATAACCCCCTAATGACTGCTTCAAGTCACGGCAAGGTTTATGGCAGTCAAAGACTAGAGCAAGTTAAAAACATTCAAGGAATATCCAGTTAAAAATTCCAGACTGGATGTCAGATTGTGATTTTAATACAGAATTGTTATTTATTATTTTGTTCAAGAATTTTTAACTGGATATTCTTTAAGTGTTTTGAACTTGCTCTAGTCTTTGCAATAAACACTGACTTGACAAGGACTGCTTTATTGGTGTAGCTTAAGCTTGGGGTCAGGGTGAGGTTTTCATCGTATGCACCAGAAGCATCTTGACACAACCCAGCTCTGAAATATAGGGCAACCTTCCTCTTATAGGGTTTTTCAATTGTATGCAGCTAGCCTTTTATAAAAAATGCATATATGAGCAGTACATACCTGCTACAACTAAGGCGAAAGGAGTACTGAAAGGCGAGGTGTAATTGTTGTTTCCAATCGTGGTCCAGAATTGAGATGTTTCCTCCAAAATTACGACGTTCCAGAAGACAACGCTTCAGAGTGCTTTCATGAATATACACGAAAGAAAGCTTAAATTTCTCAGATTGCACTTAAGGCTATTCACAATTTTAATCACACGGCAAGATGGATTATCAACCTCTTTTTCTCTAGCGCTTCCCCAATGCAGTTGGGTAAGAAAAGGCCCAGCTGCATGAAATAGATTTAGTTTATAAACAGAGGTGATCCTTAAAGCTGATCCTTGATTCGCTTGTCTGTGCTTTTGATGTTGACATCCAAGGTATCCACTTTCTGGGTGAGGCGAACCAGAACGTCATCCTGCTCATCAATTTCAGTTTGCAAGCCAAGAGCCAGGTTTTTCAGTCGGCCCAGCCCAGTGGACATCTCATCTGCAAAGACCCCCACAAAAGCATAAAATTAGCAACACAATAGGTAGACAAACAGACAATGTGGTTGTTGTGAGGTATCCAGGACTATTAAATCAAAAGGCATGCCGAGAATCTGGCACAGCCCAGCTGGATGAATTTCACCCCTGCCTTGAGCCAAAATGGGGTATGTTGGGTTTCAGCACTGTGTAACTAGAACTACCGGGGTCAGTAAACCATCACAGTGCAAGTCAGGTCATTGTGGCTTGGTCAACAAACATGATTAAAATTAACTGTGGCTTGTGCAAGGTATTCACTTTATTTTCCTAAATAACGTCAGCTTTGTCCCTATTCGTCCTTTTCCAGGAAATGGGAACAAGACTATTTTTTTTTCTTAAAAGAAGACGCTCAGAAATCTAGAAGGCTTAACACAGGTAGTCCTCGACTTGCAACAGTTCATTTAGTGACTGTTCGAAGTTACAACGGCACTGATCACGTGATCAAAACTCAGATGCATGGCAACTGACTCATATTTATGATGGTTGCAGCATCCCGGGGTCATGTGATCCCCATTTGCAACCATCTGACAAGCAAAGTCAGTGGGGAAGCCGGGTTCACTTTACAAGTGTGTTACTATTTATTTATTTGTTTGTTTGTTTGTTTGTTTGGGTTTGTATGCCGCTCCTCTCCGGGGACTCGGAGCGGCTAACAACATATACATACCAAAGAATACAATATAAAAAACCCAAACAAGATATCTAAAAACCAATAAACACACATTCAATACAACAATCAACCACAATCATCCCCAGGCTTGCCGGCAAAGATGAGTTTTTAGGTTTTTCCAGAAGGCCGGGAGAGTTGGAGAAACGCGGACTTCAGGAGGTAGTTGGTTCCAGAGGGCGGGCGCCACAACAGAGAAGGCCCTCCCCCTAGGGCCCGCCAGACGACATTGTTTCGCTGACGGGACCCGGAGGAGGCCAACCCTGTGCGCTCTCACCGGTCGGAGAGAAGTATGTGGCAGAAGGCGGTCCCGTAAGTATCCTGGTCCCATGCCATGAAGGGCTTTATAGGTGATAACCAACACCTTGAATTGGGCTCGGAGACCAATAGGCAACCAACTTAACACCTGCAGTGATTCATTTCACCACTGTGGCAAGGAAGGTCATAAAACAGGTGAAAGCTCACTTAACAAATGTGTCGCTTAACAACAGAAATTCTGGGCCCCATTGTGATCCTGAGATGAGTACTACTACCTGTAAGCAACTAGGATTAACACGGGGAAATGTGGGCTGTCGTGAACTCACCTAAGTTGTTATCAATTTTCTGATGGTAAGTGCGGAGCTGCTGGTTCCTGGGGTAATGAGAAGGCTGGGGTGGGTTGTCTGAACTAGTTCCACTGGAACTAAAGTCTGGGAAGAGAGAAGAAAATGGGCATCCTTTTTAAAAAACTATATGTTTTAAAAATATTATGTTGGACTGGAAAAAATGGATAGATTATATTCAAGGGAAATATCAATCTAAGAAATTGTATTTATCATATAGTGAAATGTTTATTAGGATTTATATAATAATTTAGTTTAACTTAGTGGGTTTTCTTTTGTTTTACCCTGTATTCACTTTGGGAAGTCGGGGGGGGGGGTGGGTGGGTTGGGGGGGGTTTAATAAAAAATTAATAATGTATTATAATGCACTCAACTGTAATACTTGCAATATATAAGGATGATATATTTATTGATATAAGAGGAGTTGCTCGGGGCCTCACAGCAGCTCTGGCTGGCCGGTGCCTCCCTCCGGGGCTCCTGCGTTAGAGAGTCATCGTCCATCAACTGTTGGAGGCAGGGAGGGTCCCCATTGGGTCCCAAGACCCTGAAAGGGGGGACTTTAAACCCCTGGACGTGTGTGTGTGGGGAACAATATCCTGGCCCCAGAGCATGGAAAATCAGAGTGATCGGACTTCCGGTGGCTGCCCTGGTGTCAATATAGCCTCATTCGGAGGCTCTGAGTTCCGGGACTTGTAAAGCCGCAAAACAGCGCAAAACAGCTGTTTCTCGCGGTGGAAAAACCCCCTCCTCGGTCGGAGAAGGGGTGAAGAGCTGTGAGTGGGGGTTGAGATCCTCTGAAAACTCCCCAAAAAAGCTCTCGGGGGGGGAAAGAAAGAGGACTCCCCGGACGCTCACAATAGCTCCAGCCCGGAGCTGCTACTGTCGGCTGACAGCCCCAGACGCCAAGACCAGCCTCCGCTCGAGGAAAACTTTTTAAAGAGGCACAGAGACAGACGGACTGAACGCAGGAGCTTAAAAAGCAAGTATTTCTTATATTTTGCCACTGATCAACTACTTTCACAATAAACAAAAGGTACCCAAGATGGCGACTACTTTTACTTTAAAAAAAAAGGAGTTGCTCGGGCAGTACCTCTGGACCACATCTGGAGGGGGTGGAGAGTGAGGAGTGAAGGAGTGGAGGGAAGTACTAGGAAGGTTGTTGGATAGGAGGGTGGAGAGTGAGGGAGAGAGGGAGGGGGTGGGAAGTAGAAGATAGGGAGGTAGGAAGAGGGGGATGTGGTGGAGGGGGTGTGGCCGAGCAACATCTATAGTTATTCTATTTTATGTAAGTTTTTAAAAGTACGTATGTTTTGTTTTGGTGTGACACAAAGTCAAAAATGATTGTATTAAGTTGAGTTGTATTTAATTTGACTCTTTGTTAATAATTATAAAAAAAACTAATAAAATATTTAACAGTAAGAATAAAAACTAAATCATATTCAAGGGCCTACCTATCTCATATGAGATTAGCATACATTCCCCTCCAAATTAACCAGGAGTATTTTCTGATGAATAAACACAACAGGCCTGTCTGTACACAGAGCTCTGCTGCCCAAAATAAGACTGACATCTATCAAGTTTTGTAAAAACGCAGCTAACCAAATGAACAAGGTCAGGCAAACCTGAGTTATCCAGCTTCCGTAAATTTGGATGAGTCTCCTGGTACTTGGACTCCTGTTCTTTACTGACAGATAAGGCTTCTTGTAATCTAGACAGAGGAAGAAAAGGGAATTTCCCCGCTTGCTTCCAAACATAAACAGACTTTGAATTATCACTGTTTCTCAACCTTGGTAACTATTAAGATGTACTGACTGTAAGCTGGCTGAGGAATTCCCAGAGTTGGAGTCCACATATCTTAAAATTGTCAAGGTTGAGAAACGCTGCATTAGAAAAAAAAAGAAGTTTTCCTTTCTGCTATATTTCCGTATTAAACGTTTTATTTATTGTGGTTATAGATAAAACAGCCACTCGGGCTGACAACATCCTCTTGGGTTACACCACAAACCCACCGACAGTTATTGGAAAGCCTGCACAGTGAAGGTAGAGAGATGACTGTTGTTATTTTATCACACCCTCTCAGAAAGATCCCAGACGGGTAGTGGTTAAGGTGCTGGCCTAGAAACCAGAAGAGGAAACTAGGCGCGCCTTAGGCATGAAAACCAACTAGGTGACTTTCGGCCAATTGCCAGGAGATTGGGAGTTCTAGTCCCATTTTAGGCATGTAACATAACTGGGCGACTTTGGGCCAATTGCCAGGGAGTTCTAGTCCCATTTTAAGCATCTAACTTAACTGGGTAACTTTGGGCCAATCGCGAACAGACGCGAGACTGTGACTTCTATCCCGCTTTAGGCATGAAAGCTGGCTGGGTGACTTTGAGCCAGTCGTTCTCTCTCAGGCCTAACCAACCTCACGGGGTTAGTGTTGTAGGAGATTATGTTTGCCATCTTAAATTGCAAAGTAATAAAGGTGGGATAAAAATCTAACAATAAATTCAAGCCCAATGTCACTTGGGCGCGGGTGAAGGCGGATGCCCACCCACTCCCTGCATCCTTAGAAGCATTTCTCAATTATCTACCTGTCGCTTCCTTGATACTGAGGGGCTCCATTCTCCTCTGGTTTGGTCTCTTGTGGCTTGGCTTTGAAGTAACCCACGAGGCCCCCAAAGACACTCTTAATGCTGTTGATGTGTTTCTGACTCGTCTTTAAGTCCTGCTCCATCTTATCCACCATGCGTTCGGAACGCTTCAGGGCTTCTCCTTGCCGCACAAGTTCCTGCCAAAATCAACGTGGGAATTTCAAACAAACAAACAACAACAACAAAAAAAACAATGGGTGAAAGGGATGCCGATTGCACAACGAAACACATCTTATGCAAAAGGGACTGTGGCTTTCTTTTTGTTAAGCTGAAGCAGTGGCAATATGAAATATCATTATTACCAATAGTCCACAATATTTGTTGAACCCTGGGGTCCTTGCTATTTTCTGAGCTTGGTGGTTTTCTTGCAGACATTTCATGACCCAACTAGGTAATATCATTAGGGCTAGAAGGGAGTGGGGTTTGTGGGGTGGAGAAGGAGCAGGGAGGAGGAGGAGGAGGGGGAGGAGGACGACTCTGGAATCCTTGGTGTTCTCTGAACTTGCTTTCTTGCAGGTATTTCATTAGCTAAACAGGCAACATCGGTACTCCGATATGACCTTGTTTAGCCTAACTGACGTAGCATGCAAACACTGAAAAAATGGGCTTTCGAGATTCTTGTTTACCTCCGACGTGGCGACTCCCACATGTTCAGACTCATAAATGAGGGACAGTGAGTTGTTGGTGCTGTCTAGAGTCGATTTGGAGAGTCTCATGACTTCCTGTTGTAAATATCTTTGTCTGTCTGGACCTTCTCTTGGAGGCTCGTCCCCTTCGTTCCACTTGACCGGCTTGAAGTCATCCTCCTCCTCATCAAAAGGATTGCAGCTTTTGGGGAAAGTCGACATAGCCACAGCTCCGAGTTCAGGTCACTTCTATTTATAAGGCAGGTTGACAAAGACAGAATGAAGCCGACGTTCTTCAGACGAAGAGTGTAACAGGATCAATGGCTGTGCACTGAAAAGCCAAACTCTGCAAGAAAAACGATTTCCATCATGAAACCTATTTACATTTGGCCGTACAAATAGTCCTCAAATTACCACCGTTCATTTAGGGAGTGTTCGAAGTTACAACGGCGCTGAAAAAAGTGACTTATGACCACTGCTACATTCCCAGGGTCACATGATCAAAATCTGGGCTGCAGCATCCCAGAATCAGGCGATCACCATTTGTAACCTAACAGGCTTCTGACAAGCAAGGTCAATAGGGAAAGCCAGACTGACTTGATGACTTCAATGATTTGCTTAACGACTGTGGCCAAGAAAAGTCATAAAATGGGGCAAAATTCATTTAACAACCGTCTTACTTCGCCACAGAAATGTTGGGCTCCCTTGCGGTCATAAGTTGAGGACTACCTTTAAATCGTCCAGTGTCACTGAGGTGAGTTGGGTGGTATAGAAATCTGATAAATGTAAATAGAGCGTCAAATGGCTTGAATGCACACTTCTGTGAAAACTTCCAAGAACAGCAAACAACTAAGAGTTCTCCTCTCACTACAAGGAGCCAGCATGGGGTAGTTATGTTCCATCTATCTTGCAATTTGTCCAAAGAGAAATCCGTTATCTGGTTATGAAACAAACCAGCCAGTTTCAGGAAATCCCAACTGAACCAGCTGAGCTACAAGTCCTGCTGTTGTCTATAACGGACAATTCATCTTTCCAGTCATCTTGAAAATGCTTTGTGGGCAGTTTTCCACAGCTAGTGCAGTTGAAACCATGTTGGAAATGGAAAAAGGCAAATCTATTGCCATTCTTAAGGACGGCCCAAGACATTCTGTTCTAGGCAGTCAAATAATTATTTGCCTCTTATTGAATGAGTCAAGGCCCAGAATATCTTAGTCAATACATTGGCATCTAAAATAGAAAAAAAAACACAGCACAACAATAAAAAACAACAACCTATGAACAATTTACTCACTGGGCAACTCGTTTCAGATCTCTGCTTGAAATTTTATTATAGTAGATACATAGTTTTCAGTCGCAACGTGGAAAAAAGGTTTGCTGTTCAAAGTTTGACATTTTCTCTACTCTTAAAGTTAACTGAAAACAGGACAAGGTAAATACACAAGTAAACTCCCATCAGAGCATATTGACACAGCCACAGTTAGAGTTTAAAGCAGGCTCTTTTCCCATGAAAAATGACACCCCGCTTTGCAAAATTATCAGCATTCCACATTTACTATTTCAGTAGCTTACCACAATCTACTAAACCTCTGTGGCAAGACACCAAATGACAAACACATGAGCACTTATTGACAGAGGAAGCCACAACATTTCTTAATCATCAACTATTTCCGAATAATTTAAGGAAGTGCACTGTACTTTCCAGCAGTGTTTCAGAAATATATCTTGTTTATCTCCTTCGGATTTGAATTGCTTAATCTGATTTTCATATCCTTTCCCAGTTTGGATTAGAGATCTCTATAGATTCCTGCCCAGGTTACAGAATCATCTTCTATAACCCTCTTCCACCTGAGTAGGGTTATAATCGCAGGACATCCAAAACAAAACATTCTTTTCATGTCTAAGGCAATGTCACATCTGTATGAGAAGCTTGTTCTCACTTCCCGGCTATTTAACTTTGTTCCTGCTTCAAAGGGTGTTTTTAAAATATACAAACTCCAAAACAGTTGTTAATTTGACCTAACTCCATTATTTCAATTTATTATTATTGCAAGCCACAAGGCCAAATGTTTCCCAAGGTGAGATCAGCCGTGATCTTTCTAGCATTAAGAAATCCCTGAAAAGATGTTTTATTTTATTTTTTTCAGCAGGCTTGGGGCTCTAAGAGAAAGTACTATATGTAGAATATTGGTCTGTTTGCCTATTAATTTTTATTATTTTTACTTTTTATTATAAAAGTCAAACACATAGTAATAAAACTAATAATTACTATTGTTATTATTACATTGTGTGTTTAACTTTTTTCTCTTGATTTAACTGGTTCTTTATTGTATGCCACCCAGAGTCATGTTCATGAGACAAGCGGTCATATAAATCTCATAAATAAATCTCATAAATCACATAAATAAATGGAAGGTTCTTTCCTAAGGTCTTAAAGACCTTTCCCCCACCCCCAAGCATTGAGAGATTAGATGACATTTATTTATTGATTTGATTTGTGTGCCGCCCATCTTGGCAACTAGAGCCAGATTTTTTATTATTCTTAATGTTTTACCTTTTAACAAGTTGACTTTTGAAGTTTTTCAAATGATTTATATCTATATCTATATATTTAATTTTAATTGGGATTAGCCCCAAATTGCCCGCAAATAGGCAGCTATATAAATGCTTTAAATAAAGAATTTAGCAGCAGGGGGGGGTGATGGTGACAAAACTGAAAGAACCCAGGCTACCTGGCCAGGCTAGCTGCGGATGATGGGCACCGTAGTCCAGCATTAGTGGAAATCACTCAATGGGGGAAGACTAATCGTTAATGGTGAAGGAAATAAAAGTTATTCTTTTAATAACTGTAGAAATAATTGTAGAAATGTAATGCCATTATATAAAACTGTCTCTTCAGTACAAATGTAACACCATAACGCAAATGTAACAATGGAATGCCAATATATGAGAAACAGGAATGTTTACTGTTTTCTGCCCATGTAAAAAGTGACTACAAATGGTAATCAGCAAAGATAATTAATTATGACCAAATGTTTACTATTTCCTGTCTAAAAAATCCTCCAGACACAGGAACTTACACTTTGAGTAGAAATCACTATCAAAGAGGGAGATTTTGACCCAAGGTGAAAATTACAAATAAACAAGATAACAGCAGATGGGTACAACTTCAAAGTACATTGATAAAGATGAAAGAGCTTCTTAGAGGTGGCATGCATTGTAGGGGTATAAAATGCAGATCTTGAACCCAGGCCAGTGTGCTCCTGGAATCCAATCCATAGGGAAGGATCCTCCATCAGCGATTGTGAGTTGATTGTGTCTGCATGCTGTATGAATGTGACTAATTTTTAAATTTTAGTTGTGTTGTTGCTGTAAGCCGCCCTGAGTCCTAGGAGAGAAGGGCGGCATACAAGTCTGAACAAATAAATAAAATAAAATAAATAAATAAATCCAGGGGGCTGCGGTTGCCAATGTTCCTCTCTTCTATTCTTTTCTCTTTTCTCTTTTATTCTGTCTATGTTATTCTCCAACAAACCTTTCTTTTGTTAACCAGACTTGTCTTCGTATTGTGAGTGTCAAAATTTGGGGTTTTTACACCTCACAATGGGGTAATTAAACTTGGACACCCCCCTCCCCTTCTCAACCTTCATTCGCTGTCAGGAAGTCCACGGAGGAGGGCATCTTGAGGCCATCCATCTCAGCCCAGCTTACCTCACAGCGCCGCTGTGAAGCCCCGCTCAGAGGAGACACCCCCCCCAAGAAGGGCCAAAGAAAGAAACTCTATACATTTGATAGAATTAAAATGTCTAATTTAAAAAAAAATAGGAGAATTTGGGAGGATAAGCAAGGGCGACGCCACCTCAGCCGCCCTTTCCCTCATCCCGGCCTACCTCGCAGGGGTGTTGTGGAGCCCCGAAACGCCCAAAGGGGAAAGGCAGGCCCTGAGACAGGCAACGGCGCTGCCTGGAACCGCTCCGAAAACCAGGCGGCGATTAACTGACCGGCTCGGAAGTTTCCCTCAGGCGACACCCACGGTTGCCCCGCTGCTGCCTCACTTCCGGTCACGAAGGAGGCCGCGGTTGCCGTCGCCGGGTCGAACCATCCCGTGATCAGGGGGCGGAGCTAGAGGGGGGAGGCAATGAAAATGGGCTTGCCTGGGACGAACCACTCGGTTGCACACTCTCGCGAGAAGAGTTGGCCGCTGCTCCCGAAGGGGAAGACGGCGCGTCCTGCGTGAGGGGCGTGGCCCGGCCCTGACAGCTTTGAGGCGGCTGTCAAGATGTCGGCGCTGGCCGCTGTTTCTGTCGCCGGGTCGAACCATCCCGTAATCAGGGGGTGGAGCTACCACGGGGCGGGGGAGGATGAAAATGGGCGCGCCTGGGCGGAACCAATCCCTGTGTTCCAATCTCTCTCGGGAAGAGCCCGAAGGGGAAGAGGGCGTGTCCTGCGGGAAGAGCGTGCGCGGAAGAGCCGGCGTTCCCATCTCTGTGGGCAGCTCTCGCGAGAGGAGCCCGAAGGGGAAGAGGGCGCGTCCTGCGTGAGGGGCGTGGCCCGGCCCTGTCAGCCTGAGGCGGCTTCGATCGCCGCTTCTCCCCGCCAAGATGTCGGCGCTGGCCGTGGCCACCGCAGCCGCTGCCACCGCGGCGGCCGTCACCGCGACGCGCCTGGAGAGGCAGGGCAGCCCGGCCTCGTCGCGGGGCTTCTACTTCAACACGGTGCTGTCCCTCGCCCGTTCGCTGGCCGTCCAGAGACCCGCCCCGCTCGAAAAGGTGCCGCGGGGGCGGGAGGAGGGTGTGGGGGGGGTGTCTCCAGGCTTGACAGAATTGTGTTTACACTGTCTCTGTGCAATTAGAAAGGTTTATTGCTTATTATGACAATTATAAATATATAATTATAAATATGAATAATATATTATAATAAGCAATAAGCAAATAGATTTATATTTTTAGATTTAGATAACCTTTATTGTCATTTTTTTCCCTGTGGGCACAATGGCACACATTAAAAATGAAATTTAGTTGCTTCCTCTCGAAGTGTACACATACATAACACACATTTAAAACATACTATATACAACATATGTACAGACTAGATTGATTGATAGATAGATAGATAGATAGATAGATAGATAGATAGATAGATAGATAGATAGATAGATAGATAGATAGATTAGAAACAGGTAGATGATAGATAGGTAGAGAGATAGATGTAAAGGTAGATGATAGATACATAGATATAGAGGTAGATGATAGATATATAGATATATATAAAGAGATAGATGCATAGATATATATAGAGGTAGATGATAGATAGAAAGAGAAAGAAAAAGATAGATAGATAGATAGATAGATAGATAGATAGATAGATAGATAGAGATAGATTAGATATATAGAGGTAGATGATAGATAGAGAGGTAGATGATAGATGATAGATAGATACATAGATATATATATAGAGATAGATGCATAGATATACATAGAGGTAGATGATAGATAGATAGATAGATAGATAGATAGATAGATAAATAGATAAATAGATAGATAGAGGTAGATAGATAGATTGATTAGAAACAGGTAGATGATAGATAGGTAGAGAGGTAGATATAGAGGTAGATGATAGATAGAAAGAGAAAGAAAAAGAAAGATAGATAGATAGATGAGATATATAGAGGTAGATGATAGATAGAGAGGTAGAGGTAGATGACAGATGATAGATAGATAGATAGATAGATAGATAGATAGATAGATAGATAGATACATACATACATACATACATACATACATACATACATACATACATACATACATACATACATACATATATATATATATATATATATATATATATATATATATATATATAGAGAGAGAGAGAGAGAGAGAGAGAGAGAGAGAGAGATAACCTTTATTCTCATTTTTTTCCCTCTGGGCACAATGGCACACATTAAAAATGAAACTTAGTTGCTCGCTCTCAAAGTGTACACATACATAACACACATTTAAAACATACTGTATACAACATATGTATAGACCCACAGTCCTACATGCTTGCTTATAAGTAACATTGCTTATTATTATTTTTAAAGGGGACTGTTGTAATATCTTTTGGTCTCTGCAGCATATATAAGGGTTGTTCTCAAGCGGTTTGGTTGCTTCCAAGTTTTTGTTTTTTAATTTGGTAGACACCCCTTTTTGCTGTCAGTCAATACAGTACAGTCAAGTAATTGCTTGTTTGCATTCTGGTGAGTTTTTCTTATTACCCAAGGTAGGTGTAGCTCACATTAATCGGATTTATATGTCTGAGTTGGCCTGTGTTGAATGTGCTGTTTGGGAGTAAGCCTCTTAGATTATGGTGGAAATTTTTAAGTAATTAAGCACAGGATCACTGTTTTTTAGTTTAGAGCAGGGTTTTTTTCAAACTTGACAGGTTTAAGATATGTGGACTTCAGCTCCCAGAATTCCCCAACCAGCAATTCTGCGATTTGAAATCCACACAATGCACATGTATATATAACCCGAACTAGACTGTCGTTTCTCTGTGTCATATAAAATATGTGGGTATATGCATAATTCTATATTTATTTTTGACATATTTATGTAGTGTATATCGGTGGTGGTGACCCTTTGAGAGCTGCATGCAATGAAATTTCATTTTAATGTATGCTGATTAGTGTACATTCAAAGTGACAATAAAGTTTTCTATTCTATTCTATTCTATTCTATTCTATTCTATTCTATTCTATTCTATTCTATTTTAAAATTGCCAGCTTTGAAAAGATTCTATTCTAATTTAAAATTGCCAGCTTTGCGAGATTCTTTCTAAACTTTTTGGCTACTGATTGTTTTGGTAAAAGTGTATTCAGTGTTTCTTTTCCCCCATAGACTGATGGTGTTCTTGTAAAGTTGTAAAGTTGTAACTGCTAAAGGCATGCAGTAAAAATAAACTTTTGCCAGACTTCAATAAACATTTGCTAAAGTTAACTGCAGAGAGCAGAAGAGGGTAAAATAGAATACATGAATATAATAAATTCCCTTTTTATAAACCTGTAATCTCTTAATTTGGGATAGTGTCAGGACAACCAGATGGAGCTGAGCATTCACTGGCCGTTCCCATCCCAATTTATTGTAGCCTGTTTTGTGTTCTTCCACATACACAATCACAGATGTCTCTACAATTTTTCTGCGCCAAGTTATCTTCAACTGATTCTCATTCATCTGTCTTTCTGTTGATTATATAATCTAACCTACAATTCAGTTGTGGTCATAAGTTGAGGACTACCTGTGTATCCTCCCTTTTCTTTCTGCCTTAGGTCCAAAAGCTACTGTGCATGTGTCCTGTGGATATCCATGGGATTTTTCAGCTGGACGAGCGCCGCAGAGATGCTGTGATTGCACTGGGGATTTTTCTAATAGAGTCTGACCTGCAGGTACCCTTTCCTTTATTCACAAATATTTTTTAAAAAAAGATTTACAATCCGTCCTTCCCAGGGCACCGGCCAAAAACTCGGATTTTGTGGACCAAAACTCTTAAAACACCGTAATATCTTACGTTTGCTCAACCGAGTCTGTTTAGCCACGTTAATTTGTTTAAAGCAGTGTTTCTCAACCTCGGCAGTTTTAAGAACTTCAGCTCCCAGAATTCCGTATGCTGACTGGAGAATTCTGAAAGTTTGAAGTCTACCCATCTTATTTGCTATGTTCGAGAAACACTAGACTTAATTGGTTGGTTTTGATTAGTTCTTTTGTGAAACCCTTTCTATTTTCTGCTTTCTCTTATTAGTCATGTAGTGCAGATTATTTCCTGCTTGAAATCTGATCATTTGTGAAGTGTGTTTGAATTGAGGTTGGCTGCCTTCTTTTGCTGCATGCATTCTTTTGTTATTGTGACTTTTTTTTAAAAAAAAATTGCTGTTCTTCCAGCACAAAGATTCACTCATTCCTTACCTTCTTCGGCTACTGAGGGGCCTTCCCAAAGTGCAGTGGATTGAAGAAAGCAATTCACGGAAAGGCCGAGGTGATTTTTTACACTTTTCGATGGGGGGAGAATTTAGCCAGATTTTAGGCTTAGGCCAGTGATTCTCAACCTTGGCAACTTTAAGATGTATGGACCTCAACTCCCAGAATTCCGCAGGCTGCCTGGGGAATTCTGGGAGTTGAAGCCCACACATCTTAAAGTCGCTATGGGGGAGAACCGCTGGCTTAGAGAAGTGGATCCCTGGAGTGTGTTCGTCTGGCTAACGGCAATCCTATTCCATTAATTACCAAACTTATAGGCATCCTTCCAGTTCCAGAAAACTTCAGCTTCTGTTTGGTGACCTTGCTGTCCGATGTTGCCTACAGAGATGGGTCCTTAAGAGAACAGGTAAGACTGGTGGAATTCAACGCATTGACCGTTAACTTATTTTTTCCTACCATTCTAAAGATTAAAATGCAAACAAACCTTGCTTAGCGACCACTTGTTCAGCATCCGTTCTCGATGAAGGCACCGAACAAGTGGTACTCATGACCTGTCCTTGAAGTTCCGGCCATCACAGCACACACACACACACACACACACACACACACACACACACACACATCTAGTCACGTGACTGCGATTCATCACTCATTAACTGGCCCGCATTTCTGATGCTCACAACATCCCACGATTTGCCATCTTTCCTGCTGGCTTCCCCTATGCAAAGTGAATGGGAAAGGCGGCAGGAAGTCGGAAGTCACAGTCAGATGTGAGGTCCTCACTCAATGACCAATGTTGATTTGCTGAAGAACTACCAGAACTGCCATCGCTAAGTGGTGCAGTCACACGAAGTTATACTTTACAACCGCATTGCTTAGCGACAGAAATTCTGGTCACAATTACCGTCATTAAGTGAGAACCCTGTCTTTGTCCTTGTTGCATTAGTCAAGCAGAGGACATTCATTTATAATGAGATAAGGACCAAATTATTATTGGTGAATAAACTCAAGAACTCTGACTTCAAACAACTAAACTCTCTCTTTTTGTCAACGTATTTTTCAACAGTCAGGTGCTTAGAAGCATAAAAGGAAATATTTAGGTCTGAATTATACATCTGGCTTTATCTTGTTTCAGCCGTCTGACATTTAATACTAGTACTTCATTCTGTAATCTTACATTACTGCTAATATTTTGTAAATTTTATGCCATCCTCTCTTGTTATGACCCGTGGTTACAACGTTAAACCTGTTTACGTAATGTTAATTCTGACCTTGGATTTTTAATGGCCGGCCTTTATCGTTACAGGTTTTAGAGGCAATTTTGCAAGTGATGCAGGTTCTCTTGGGGATGTGTCAGTCGCCACAGATCCAGGATAAAGGTAAGCAAGATACGTAGCGGATTTTGGCTTAATGTCATGCTTCCGACAGATGAGACTCTTCAAAGAATTTCAAGGCATTGTTTACCTTAAAGAATCTTTATTCAAATAGCATAACACACACACACACAACACAGAGAAACAACACAGTCTAGTTCAGATACATGTCTAGAAAAAAGAATCCTGCAAAGTCACAAGACGGATGGCACAAGGAGCAAAACTGCCCTATTAATAGAAACGTTCTATTGGATGAGGCAGACCAGTGGTGGCGAACCTATGGCACACGGGCCAGAAGTGGCACTCAGACCCCTCTCTGTTGGCACGCATGCCACCGCCACCAGCAGCAGGTCCATCAGGCCGCCACTGCCTCCTAGAGCAGGAGCCCCACCCAGCACAAAGGAGGCGAAGCAGCCGACTAGCAAGCTCGAGTAGAGGTGGTAGAGCAGAGGTCACCAACCATTGTCAATTGGTAGACTGGAAGAAAAAGGAGGGAGAAGCATTTTACCTGCGTGCGTGCACGCACGGGGCCGCAAGCACACACACACGCTGCAGATGGGGCAGAGTTTTTATTTATTTTATTTTATTCGGATTTGTATGCTGCTCCTCTCCGAAGACTCGGAGTGGCTCACAACATATATATAAAACAATTTAGTTAGTGCCTGCATGATACTCAACTAGCCCTGCCCCATTTTTGCATGGTGCAGCGCCTTGTATCTGCCCCCCGCGGTGTAGCGGTGGCCGTTTTTGCACTTTTTTGCGCCCCCAGTTTTTGCGTGCCAGAGGCGGCACTCAGAGGCACCTCCCTGCCTCTCCCCCCCCCCGCCCGAGTGCACCACAATGCTGATGCGGCCCTGGCACTTTGCGATAAATAAGTGGGTTTTGGGTTGCGGTTTGGGCACTTGGCCTCTAAAAGGTTCGCCATCCCTGCGGTAGACAAACACGGCAACGTCTTGTTTTTCCAGAATATTTGTGCAAGTACGCCCTGCCTTGCCTAATCGGAATCTCCCGAGCGTTTGGGCGCTACAGCCACTCAGAAGAGGCGCTGCTCTCCAAGCTTTTCCCCAAAGTGACCCCACATTCCCAGCGGGCCCCCAGTGAGCTGGAGGGGATCCGCAGGCGTTCCTTCAATGACTTCCGCTCGATCCTTCCCAACTCCCTGCTGACGGTCTGCCAGGAAGGTTCTTTAAAGAGGAAAACCAACAGCGTGTCCAGCATCTCACAGGTGGGGAATTGCCTTTCGAATAACCCAGCGGTTCTCAACCTATGGGTCGCGACCCCATTTGGGGTCGAACGACCGTTTCGCGGGGGTCGCCGGACACCGCGATCCGCCATTTTGTTTTTTTATTTTCTTTTTTCTTTTGTTTTTTTTTGTCACGCACGTGCCGTGCATGCGCGGTTCGGCCCGTCGCACGCGCACCACGCATGCGCGGATCGGCCTGTCGCGGTCCGCCATTTTGTTTTTTTATTTTTTTTAATTTTTTTTAATTTTTTTTCGTCACGCGCCGCGCATGCGCGGTTCAGCCCATCGCGGTCCGCCATTTTGTTTTTGGTTTTTTTATTATTTTTTTCATTGCGCGCACACCGCGCATGCACAGATTGGCCCGTTGCACGCGCGCCCGGGTCGGGGTCACGGCGCGCATGGGCGGCGCAAGTGGGGTCTCAACCTGAAAAAGGTTGAGAACCACTGGAATAACCTCTGCCTCTGTTCCCTGTTCCTGAACCCCTGGCTCCCTTTGAACTGATCAGATATTGTTCCTATCATTGCACTTCCAGTCTAGCTGAAAAACTGGGCACGTGGCTGGGGGTGTTTAATGGTGGTCTTGTTGATGATGAGAAGTAAGTCTGCCTGGAGCAATTAAATGGTTAATGCACCAGGCTAGAAACCGGGAGACTGTGAGTTCTAGTCCTGCTTTAGGCATGAAAACCAGTTGGGTGACTTCGGGCCAATCACCAGGAGACAGTGAATTCTAGTCTCACCTTAGGCATGAAAGCCAGCTGGGTGACTGAGCCAATCACCAGGAGACGGTAAGTTCTCGTTCTGTCTTAGGCATGAAAGCTGGCTGGGTGACTTTGGACCAATCACCAGGAGACTGTGAGTTCTAGTCTCACCTTAGGCATGAATGGTGGCTGCGTGACTTTCGGTCAATCACCAGGAGGCCATGAGTTCTAGTCCCCCACTTAGCCACAAAAGCCAGTTGGGTGACTTTGGGCCAATCACCAGGAGACAGTGAGTTCTAGTCCCTCCTTAGGGACTAAGGGGAAATTAGGGGCAGTGGCCCTTCTTCAAAATATTATAATTATCACAATTTTTCCCACCCAACTGGTAGGACAGGAGGAGGCCCAGCCCCATTGGATGGTATTTCATGCCTGCCTCTATATTTCAGGTCAGTCCTGATCGGGGGATCCCCCCGCCCGGTTCGCCAGGCGGAACGGCGATACAATATTTTGAAGGTATAAACTATCGGCTTTGAGAGCGAAGGTGTTTCACCTCTTCGTTTTTGTCTCCGCTGCCCAAAAGAGGCTGATTACAATTTTTCTCTCCCTTCTTTAATAAGGTTCCTATCTGCCTGATGGAAGCGCGGTCGATCCCGAATATTATTTCTCCAACATCAGCTCCAGTTTCTCTGTTTCGCCCCTCTTTAATGGGGTTAGTAACAAGGAGTTTAACATTCCACTAGAAATGCTTCGCCAGTTGTTGAACATGGTAAGTGGGCAGCCACCGGGAGGATAATGTAGGATAAAGTCCTTTGGAGCAGCAGACCCCAATCTTTGCGGCTTGGCAGCCCGGCTTGTGGGGGAGAGGGGAACTGAGCAGAGCTGCAGACATGCGTGCACGCCGACCTGCCTCTCTTGCGGCCCGGTTCTGAGTAGGAGTTGGGGACCCCTGCTTTAGAGCCAGAAAACCTTAAGACGAAATAATGAAGCTTGTAAAAACTACTAACTCTTTCCTGTTAGCTACCAAATGGTTAAAATTTGTGGATAGAGATTACTTTTTTGTATTACAAATGAATGTTACCTCCAGGGCTAAATGTGACCTTGAATCTTTCATCAAAGACCTCTACAGGTAATCTTCGACTGACAAGTACAATTGGGACTAGAATTTCCATTGCTAACCAGAGCAGTTGTCGTTAAGTAAATCATGCTTTTGTTAAGTGAATCTGGCTTCCCCTTGTTGGAAGCCGGCCGGGAAGGTTGCAAATGAAGACTGCATGACCCCCGGAATAGTTGCAAGTACATGCCAGTTGCTGAGCATTTGAATTGTGATCACGTGACCAGGGGGATGATGCCATCGCCATAGTCATAAGCCACTTTTTTCAGTGCCTTTGTAACTTTGAACAAATGGCTATAAAAGTCGAGGACTGCCTGTCATGTGTTCACCCACACAATCCACCTTGTGCTCGGCATTTTGGCAAATCTTTGGATTTTACCAATGTTTATTTTCCTTCAACCGTAGATGAAACAAATCGTTGGGGATTCTGTTCTCAAAAACCTGGATGCTGTGGCAACTGAAGTTATCGAGGTACATTAATTTTTTTTTACAGCGCTTTTAGTAGAAATTAATTTTGCTAGCGCTGTTGGGAGTAGAAGCTGATGGGGGAACGTCAGTTTGAAATACAGATCAGGAACTTAAAAAAGAGTCTGGACTCCAGGCTTCATTTTTAAAGAAATTTTCACAGCGCAAATCGGATGCTTTTCAAGTTTGCTCTTGAATTGCCCTTTCTGTTAAATGTATTACAGGCCAATCCGCACGTGGAGCTGTTCTACAAAATGTTTAGCGATCCTCTGTACGTTGCTCAGTTCAAAATGCTACGAGACACCCTGTACTATATGAAAGGTAGGATGATTGTGTTAACAAGAAGAAACTTTAGTTGGATCGTTGGTGAATAAAAGGCATTAATAAGCTTTTGACTTCCTGGTGATTTAAGAGAGTTAAAATGGCATGGGTTTTCGTAAACATTCATCTCAAAATATCTAAGCAGCCATTTCCCTATGGAATATTCCCAGAGTCCCCGTAGCTCATCTCTAGAAAATTGGTTTCACAAAGAGGAATAAAAATATTTCTGGTTTGGAAAGAAGAATCGATTAGTTTAGGATCCACCATTTCCCCCAAACCTGATGCCTTTCACTGTATCCAGCCATGATTTTTGTCAGAATTCTACTTTTGTTTTTGTTGTTCTTTTCTATCTGTTAGATCTTCCCAACTCTTTTGTGAAAGAAATTCACGATTTCGTGCTGGAACAATTCAACAGCAGCCAGCCAGAGCTTCAGAAGCTCCTTCATGAGGTCGATAAATTGCACAACGAGCTGAATCCACTGAAGTTGCGTTGCCAGGCAAACGCCGCTTGCGTGGATCTCATGGTTTGGGCTGTGAAGGATGAGCAGGGTGAGTCTTATATAGGTAGACAGCCGGGTTACCAACTGCCCTCTGCAACGGCAATTTGACGTTCTCTTGTTCTCTTGCCAACCAGGAGCAGAAAACCTCTGCATCCGGTTGTCCGAAAAGTTGCAGTCCAAGACGTCCAGCAAAGTGATCATCGCCCACTTGCCTCTTCTGATCTGCTGCTTACAGGTGTGGTGGAGTGTGGCCTGGATTCCCAGGAGAGAGGGGTTGCTTCCCGGAGGGCAAAGAAACAGCTAGGAATCTCTGGCAGGCAGGAAGAGGGCGGAGTTGGTCTGTCCCTAACACAGAGTAGATATTAACTGGTGTTAATGGCCCTGTTTAATGGGCATATGTACCAAATGCACAGGTATGGTATAGGTGGTACCTTGCTCAATAGTAGCAACTGTGAGAGGGATCTTGGAGTCCTAGTGGACAATCACTTAAATAGGAGCCAGCCGTTTAATATGTAACGTTCCGTATCTTTTTTTTTTTTTTTAAATAGGGTCTCGGACGCTTGTGCGAGAGATTCCCGGTGGTGGTTCACTCGGTCAATCCGTCACTACGGGATTTCCTTGTGATCCCCTCTCCAGTCCTGGTGAAATTGTACAAATATCACAGCCAGTTCCAAACAGGTATTTTGGTTTGTTCACTAAAGTCGCCCTCTGAAATGTTTGTCCAATTTATTGTTCACTTTCTGTTGCTGCTTCCTGATCCATTAAGCAGCCCAGTGGATTTTTCTTTCCTGCAATGATGAGTTTTAAATATTTAAGATCCAGCAGAGTGGATGCACTGAGAAAGCACCTCTTAACAGGCTGCGTTTAAATAGTCCCGTTTGGCTTATTTATTTATTTAACACATTTATAGAGGCACCCATCTCTTTACCAACCCTGGCAGCTGCCAATCAAATATCCTTATCATGCTTGAGGGCTGGTCTCCTGTTTTTCTCCCATGAGGCTGCTGTGTCTGTTTGTACCCTTGCAAATGTTTTCAGCAGCGGCTTATATACTGAGAGTGACTCTGACAGGACACCAACTTATCGTCCACCAAATTTTGGTGTGTTGAACAAGCCACACAGTTGGTTCCGAGTTTTAACCTGATTTCGGACACCAGGCCGAGGTGAAAGCAAATAATGTTACAGTCCATTGGCTTGGTCCAACACTTGATCTTAATTTGCACCTCTCCTAAAATGGAAGGGTGCCTGACCCTTACATATCCAGATGTGTCTTTAATGTGTCCAGATATGTCTTTGAGGTGGTTGCATTGTTGTGTACAGGTAATCTTGACTTTCAGCAACTCGTTTCAAAGCTACAACGGCACTGAAACACTTAGGACAGCTGCAGCATCTCCGTGGTCATGTGATCAAAATTTAAGGGCTTAGAAACTGACTTGTATTTATGACGGTTGCCCTCCGGGGTGTGTGTGTGTGTGTGTATGTGTGTGTGTGTGTGTGTGTGTGAGACGCAATCATCTTTTGCAACCTTCTGCCAAGCAAAGTCCAGAGAGAAGCCAGATTGACTTAACAACCATGTTACTAACTTCACAATGGCAATGATTGACTTAACTGTGAGAAGAAAGGTCATTACATGGGGGCAAAACTCACTTAACAAACGTCTCGCTTAGCAACGTAAATCTTGGGCTCATTTGTGGTCATAAGACAAGGACTATCTGTAGTCCCATAGCAGCTCTACAGGACAGGGTTTCACCACCAGACTTTCCCCGTTTCTTAGGCACCAACGACATCAAGATCAGCATAACGAACGAACACGCCGAGTCGACGCTGAGCGTAATGTCGGGAAAGAAAAACGAATCCTCCATGTACGAACAGCTCCGGGACGTTGCCATTGATAACATCTGCAGGTAGGTTTTCATCTCAGGTATGCAAAGAGGTGGTTCTCTCAACAGGTTGAAAAGCCAACCTTGCCTCTTCTTGAAGAGCAGATTTTTGCCAAGTCAATTCGGGTGGTGACTTGAGGACTACCTGCATGGATTTCTCAAGAAGGTTTGAAGGCCTGGACCTCCTGGTCAAATTATATATCTTGCAGGTGTTTGAAAGCCGGTCTGACCATCGATCCTGTCATCGTTGAAGCCTTCTTAGCCAGTTTATCTAACCGTCTCTACATTTCCCAAGAAAGCGATAAGTAAGTCACTTTAATGCTGCCAAGTGGTCTCACAGCGTTGGAAGGGACCTTGGAGGTCTAGTCCAACCCCCCCCCACCCCCAGTTCAAGCAGGAGATCCCGACTTCCTTCCTCAAGGCCTCATTTGGGGGGGTGGTTACCTCTTTCCTTAAAAGATACAAAACCAGCTGGTTTCAGCGCAGATCCTTTGAAAAACCTGGGATTTGGTATTTTTCGCTAGAGAGTTCTGCAACCTAAAAGTTTGTTCTTCCTGTCCAAAGAGTATCTTAAGATGTCAAAAATGGTTCAGTCTGCCACTAAAATGTTCCATTTTCTCTCCTCTCTGCTCTTCAGCAGCAGTTGAGCGGATTCCAACGATAAATTATCTGAAGTGGAAGCAATTTGAGGTTTTCTAGGGATGTTCTGGAGACAAACCTGTTTTAGCCAGGTATCAGGACCAAAACATTTCAGACTGCTTCTGCTTCCCGAAAGTCAAGTCTCCCCTGAATTGGCCTGGTCTGGGAAGACATTCGGCACGATCCAAAAGAATATAGAAGTGAAGCTTTCTGGAATATTCCATTGCTAGGTGAACACATTTTTCACAAATATTTCATTACCCAAATTAGGTACACCTCATCAGTGCTGCACTGATGATGTTACCTAGTTTGGGGAATGAAACGTCTGCAAGAAAACCACCAAGCTCAGAGAGCACCCGGGACCCCACAGTCCTTCCTTCCCTTCCTTCCTTCCTTCCTTCCTTCCTTCCTTCCTTCCTTCCTTCCTTCCTTCCTCCCTCCCTCCCTCCCTCCCTCCCTTCCGCTCTCCCTCCCTCCTTCCCTCCCTCTCTCCCTCCTCCTCTCCATAAATTCCACTCTCTTCTAGCATTGATGATGTTACCTAGTTTAGGTAATGAAACGTTTGCAAGAAAACAAGCAAGCTCAGAGAGCACCAAAGACCCTACAGTCCTTCCTTCCTTCCTTCCCTCCCTCTCTCCCTCCTCCTCTCCATAAATTCCACTCCCTTCTAGCACTGATGATGTTACCTAGTTTGGGTAATGAAACGTTTGCAAGAAAACCACCAAGCTCAGAGAGCACCAAGGACCCCACTCCTTCCTTCCTTCCTTCCTTCCTTCCTTCCTTCCTTCCTTCCTTCCTTCCTTCCTTCCTTCCTTCCTTCCCTCCCTCCCTCCCTCCCTCCCTCCCTCCCTCCCTCCCTCCTCTCCATAAATTCCACTCCCTTCTAGCACTGATGATGTTACCTAGTTTGGGTAATGAAACGTTTGCAAGAAAACAAGCAAGCTCAGAGAGCACCAAGGACCCCACCGTCCTCCTCCTCTCCACGTACGTCACTCCTTTGTAGCACTGATGATGTTTACCTGGCTGGGTAATAAAACGTCTGCAAGCAAATGACCAAATTTAGCACTGAGGATCCCACAGTTCTCCTCCTCCTCCTCCTCCTCCTCCTCCTCCTCCTCTCCCCAGTCCCCACTTCCTTCTAGCACTGATGATGTTACTTAGTGGGAGCATGAAACAGCTGCAAGAAAAGCTCAGAGAACATCAAAGACCTCTTCTACCTTGAGCTACAAATGTTCCACTTTATTGATCAATTTTTTGCATTGACACGCGTACAGTTCTTTGCAAATTGTGTGCCGTGTTGTTTTCTTCAGGGAAGCCCACCTCATTCCAGACCACACAATCCGTGCACTGGGCCACATAGCAGTGGCTCTGAGAGACACCCCCAAAGTGATGGAACCCATTCTCCAGATTTTGCAGCAGAAGTTCTGCCAGCCGCCGTCTCCTCTTGACGTGCTCATTATCGACCAGCTGGGCTGTTTAGTTATCACCGGAAATGTAAGGGTGTGTCAATTGTCTGGGAAGCTGTCAATTCCAACTATCCTTCCGGGCGGTTGATTGTCAGTATCCGTTGAAGGCTGATCAGCTCCTTATTGCAGTGGTAGTTGCTTCATTTATCTTTGTGTGGTGTTTGTAGTTGGAATACAGTCTGGAGTCCCAGGAAAAGGGGTAATAGAACCTGGAGGGGCCATTAAAAGAGGAATCAGACTGGAATCCTTATGTAGTCACAAGCTTCTAGACAACTTTTAAGAGATCATGTTAGAGATTCACTTCCCATGGATAGGATAGGATAGAATAGAATAGAACAGAACAGATGAAGAATAGAATAGAATAGAATAGAATAGAATAGAATAGAATAGAATAGAAACAGGAACAGAATAGAATAGAATAGAAACAGGAATAGAATAAGAATAGAATAGAATAGAATAGAATAGATGAATAGAATAGAATAGAATAGAGCTAGAAGGGACCTTGGAGGTCTTCTAGTCCAGCCCCCTGCTCAAGCGGGAGGACCTATACTGTCTCAGACAGGTGAATGTCTAGTCTCTTCTTAAAGGTCTCCAGTGATGGAGCACCATCACAGCATAATGTCAAGGTTAATGCTTTGATTTGTTTTGATCGTTTGTTCCCAAGTTTCCCCCCCCCTGCTAATTTAGCTTTTATTTTCTTATTTCCAGCAATATATTTACCAGGAGGTGTGGAATTTGTTTCAGCAGATCAGCGTGAAAGCAAGCTCCATTGTATACTCTGCCACTAAAGACTATAAAGATCACGGATACAGGTAACTTCGATTTTTTTTGCTGTGCTATTGCAGTAAGTTTTTTTTTTTAATTACTGGTTGAGGTGAACCTTCGTAGACTTTTGCCTGTTTCATATTTTTTTTTAATCTGGAAACTGATGCTTCACACAACCGTAAAAATGACTGCCCAGATTTTTTTTTTTTTAAATCAGATCTGATGCCACCTGGATTTATTCTATTTATTTACGGGTGCGATGGCTCAGTGGTTAAAGGTGCTGAGTTTGTCAGCCAGAAAGCTGACAGCCCAGGTTCGAGATCTGAGCACCGTGCGACGGGATGAGCTCCCGTCACTAGCTCCAGCTCCTGTCCATTGACCAGTTTGAAAGCATGCAAATGCGAATAGATCACTAGGTACCACTTCGGTGGGAAGGTAACGGCGTTCCACGCAGCTTTGGCATATACCTGTGCTGGCCGCATGACCACGGAAAATGTCTTCGGACAACGCTGGCTCCTTTGGTTAAGAAACAGAGACGAGCCCTGCCTCCTAACTGGACACAACTGGACAGAAGAAACCCTTTTACCTGTATTTTATTATTAAATGTTTATGCCATCCATCTCGCCTGTTTT
Source organism: Bothrops alternatus (assembly GCA_034064705.1). Classification (NCBI taxonomy): domain Eukaryota; kingdom Metazoa; phylum Chordata; class Lepidosauria; order Squamata; family Viperidae; genus Bothrops; species Bothrops alternatus. The sequence goes on along the minus strand of JARGCV010000744.1, from coordinate 69,180 downwards.
TCAAGGCTTTTCAGAGGCGTTTCAAAGTCCTTTTCATAACCTTGCCCAATTTTGAACACAAGAAAACGAGATAAAAATGTTTCGTCAGAAAGCTGATGCTTCTGCTTTTCTCTCCTTCTTTTTCTTCTTCTTTTTCCCCCCGCTTTCTCCTGCCCTTTCTTCTGCCTTCTCACCAGACACTGTTCCTTAGCTGTCATTAACGCCCTGGCTAACATAGCTGCAAATATACAGGACGAACACCTTGTGGATGAGGTGCTGATGAACTTGTTGGAACTTTTTGTGCAGCTGGGACTGGAAGGGAAAAGGGCCAGCGAGCGGGCCAGCGAAAAGGGGCCGGCGCTGAAGGTAGGAGAGGAAGGGATATAACGCTGCTTCCCAACTTTCAGAATGAAAGTCTCTCCCTTTTGGTTATTCAAGTCCTATGAATTATGGATTATTTTTATATTTGTATCGACTTATCGTTACATAGGTATAGCTCTCCCGTCTCTAGGCAGCACATGGAACCAAGACACCAAAAGAAAGGCCAAAATATTTCAAATCATTCAAAACAGCGATTAAAATTTCAGTGGAAACGGTTAAATGAAAAAAAAAAAAAGAGCCCGTTTGGAGAATGGTGGCTGCCTTGTCTTCTCGTGGTTTCCTGCACTCAATTGGTCTCTTGTTATCTTTCACAGGCCTCCAGCAGTGCGGGCAACCTCGGAGTGCTGATCCCTGTTATTGCTGTGGTGAGTGTTGGCTTCTTGTCCTGAGACAGTGGGTCATTTTAAGCCAGGGGTGTCAAACTCAAATTTCATTGAGGGCCGCATCAGCATTGCGGTTGCCGTCGGGGGGGGGTGGATGTGGCCAGAGTGGGTGTGGTCTACTGGGTGGGCATGAATGGAGTGGATGTGGCCTACTGGGTGGGCATGGCCAGCTCTACATCATTCGCGTCAAGGGGGCCTGTGGGGGACTGGGCAGGAGTGGGGCAGATCTGAGGGTCTCTGGCAGAAGGGGGTGGGACCGGGGCAAGCGCCAAGGCATGGTCCACTGGAGGAGCCTCACTGTCTGCTGAAACCCCTCCGCCAGAGCCCATCAAGCCGGATATGTGAAGTAGGTGAGGGCCATTTGCTGGCCACTTCCAGGCAATGGTGCATTTCTTCATTCCTTACAAAGGGGGACCCCTCCCCAGCATGCACCCAGGGGGTGCGGCCGACGCGGCAGGGGCTGGTTCCGGACGGCCTTGTGGAGCTAAGACTGATTGCCTTTCAGCATAGATGGCCACCACAAAATTGTACATTGGCTCCCGGCCGGCCTGGGCCAGGGCCAAAGCAGCGGGGGCCGTTCCCTCACTGTTTCCAGGACAGCTTCGCGGGCCACATGAAACCACTTTGCGGGCCGCATCCGGCCCCCGGGCCTTGTGTTTGACATGTCTGTTTTAAGCTGAACAAGAAGCATTGTAAAAAAAAATCTGGGAATAGAATAGAATAGAATAGAATAGAATAGAATAGAATAGAATAGAATAGGAAATAGAGAATAGAATAGAATACAGAATGGAATGGAATGGAATAGAATAGAATAGGAAATAGAGAATAGAATAGAATAGAATAGAATAGAATACAGAATGGAATGGAATGGAATAGAATAGGAAATAGAGAATAGAATAGAATAGAATAGAATAGAATACAGAATGGAATGGAATGGAATAGAATAGGAAATAGAGAATAGAATAGAATAGAATAGAATAGAATAGAATACAGAATGGAATGGAATGGAATAGAATAGGAAATAGAGAATAGAATAGAATACGGAATGGAATGGAATGGAATAGAATAGAATAGGAAATAGAGAATAGAATAGAATAGGAAATAGAGAATAGAATAGAATAGAATACAGAATGAAATGGAATGGAATAGAATAGAATAGAATAGAATAGAATAGAATATGGAATGGGAATAGAATAGAATAGAATAGAATAGAATAGAATAGAATAGAATAGAATAGAATAGAATTAGGAGAACTACCCGTATTTCAAAGTCATTTTGGTGTTTGATCAGACAAGGTCTAATCTGACTTTTTTTCTTTTCTTTTTTTTTTCTAACTGCTTGTCACTCGGTAAATACAGTCCTGAGTGTTGACAGAGGTTAATGGTTACGTGAAGAGAGTCTATAAAGCAAATGTTTGCCTTCCTTGCAAAATTTATGATGCTCGTGAGTCCTCGGTTGCGATTGCCTCTCTCTTTTTCTTCCCCTTCTCTTTTTAAAACTCGGTGGTAAGGCTTAACGGCTGGTTAAAAGGACAATTTGATAGACAAGAATATCTCTGCAGACAGTTGAACTGGCAAGGAGCATCTTTAATAATAATAATATTAATAATAAAGTTGGAAGGGACCTTGGAGGTCATCGAGCCCAACCCCCTGCTCAGGCAGGAAACCCTATCCCATTTCAGACAAATGGTTGTCCAGTCTCTTCTTAGAAACTTCCAATGTTGGAGCATTCACCGCTTCTGGAGGCAGGTTGTTCCACTGGTTAATTGTTCTCACTGTCAAGAAGTTTCTCCTTAGTTCTAGGTTGCTTCTCTCCTTGGTTAGTTTCCATCCGTTGCTTCTTGTCCTGCCTTCAGGCGCTTTGGAGAATAGCTTGACTCCCTCTTCTTTGGGGCAGCCCCTGAGATATTGGAACGCTGCTATCCTGTCCCCCCTCGTCCTTCTCTTCGTTAAACTAGACATTAGTCTTAACAGCCATGGATCACTTGTAAGCATTTATAGAAAGGGAGGGATTTGAGGATTGGGGGAAATAACATTACAGGACAATTGCATGCTAAGTATGCAGGATGGCTAATGGTAGATTTTTTTCATCATTTAGATTTTGAGGGAGGAGTATATGTAGCTCAGGATTGAAATTCTTGGTGCTCTCTGAGCTTGGCTGTTTTGTTGCAGACGTTTCCTTACCAAACTAGGCAACGTCATCAGTAGAAAACTCCACACCCTTCGAGCACTGATGATGTTACCCAGTAATGGTAATCTGGTAATGTAACATCTGCAAGAAAACAACCAAGCGCAGAGAGACACCAAGGCTCTTATAGTTGTCATAGTCTTCCTCCTCCTCCTCCACTCCACAAACCCCACTCTCTTCTTCTACTGACGATGTTAGCTAGTCAGGTAGTCAAATGTCTGCAAGCAAGCTCCCAAGCCCGGGAAACAACGAGGTCTCCACAAGATGCACAGAATAACTAATAAAGGACGATGCTTTTTGCATATTAGCCTAAGAACCATCTTGGATCTGCCTTTTCAGCATTATTTTCTGTAGCTACTGCAAGTGGTCACCACGGCAAGAATTGCCCAACATTGACGCAAGCCTGAATTTAAAAATAATAATAATAATCAAGACCTCTTCTTGGTCGTGCCTAATAACAAATGTTTCACATTTTTTATTAAATATAAATGAACATAATCACAGTGATATTCATTGAGATAGAGCGAGTTTTATCACAAGTGCTCCTAAAAAGACTCAGAAGCCAGCTTTTGAAACTTAATAATAATGAGGAGGAGGAGGGGGGGTGGTATAGGTCCTCCTGCTTGAGCAGGGGGCTGGACTAGAAGACCTCCAAGGTCCCTTCCAGCTCTATTTTCTATTCCTTTCCCTCCCTCCCTTCCTTCCTCCCACTTTCCCTCTGTTCTTTTTCTTGATCCTTCCTTCCTTCCTTTCCTCCCCCTTCCTTCCTTCCTTCCTTCCTTCCTTCCTTCCTTCCTTCCTTCCTTCCTTCCTTCCTCCCACTTTTACTCTGTTCTTTTTCTTGATCCTTCCTTCCCTCCTTCCTTCCTTCCTTCCTTCCTTCCTTCCTTCCTTCCTTCCTGCCTTCCTGCCTTCCTTCCTCCCACTTTCCCTCTGTTCTTTTTCTTGATCCTTCCTTCCTTCCTTCCTTCCTTCCTTCCTTCCTTCCTTCCTTCCTTCCTTCCTTTCCTCCCCCTTCCTTCTTTCCTGCCTTCCTTCCTCCCACTTTCCCTCTGTTCTTTTTCTTGATCCTTCCTTCCTTCCTTCCTTCCTTCCTTCCTTCCTTCCTTTCCTCCCCCTTCCTTCCTTCCTGCCTTCCTTCCTCCCACTTTCCCTCTGTTCTTTTTCTTGATCCTTCCTTCCTTCCTTCCTTCCTTCCTTCCTTCCTTCCTTCCTTCCTTCCTTCCTTCCTTCCTTCCTTCCTTCCTTCCTTCCTTTCCTCCCCCTTCCTTCCTTCCTGCCTTCCTTCCTCCCACTTTCTCTCTGTTCTTTTTCTTGATCCTTCCTTCCTTCCTTCCTTCCTTCCTTCCTTCCTTCCTTCCTTCCTTCCTTCCTTCCTTCTCACATTTGGAAGATAAAGGTAATCCTCGACTTACAACAGTTCGTTTAGTGACCGTTCCAAATTACGACAGCACGGAAAAAAGCGGCTTATGACCGTTTTTCACACTTAGGACTGTCAGAGCATCCCCGTGGTCAGCTGATCAAAATTCAGAGGCTTGGCAACTGATTCATATTTATGACGGTTGCAGCGGCGTTCCTGGGGGTCATGTGATCCCCTTTTGCACTGAGCCACCGTCTGACTAATGTAACAAATGCAGCGATTCAGTTAACCAAGGTGGCAAGAAGAGTCGTAAATCGGGGCAAAGCTCGCTTAACAAGTGTCTCATTTAGCAACAGATAACGTTGTGCTCCCTTGTGCTCGTAAGTCGAGGACGACCTGTGGCAGCTTGGGGGGAGGCGGAGAGGGGAAGGGGGAAAGCTGTGCTGCTAGCACTTGTGGCTCACCTACCTCTGCCTATAAAAACCAGTAATTGTGTAAGTTAAATCTGAGTTGTCTACATGCAGTTGTCCCAAGATTGTGATTCTACCGCTTAATGCTTGCTGGGGTCAGAAACTCTCCCCATGAACAGCAGGGAGCTGGTACGATGTTCTTGGATCAGGAAGAGGAAGGGGTGATCAATGACGAAACGGATCTGAGCTGAGAGTGGCATAAAGCCCACGGTGGTCAGGGAGGCAGCCTCGGTCCCTTCTTCGTTCACCGTAATCGTCCCTTGATGATTGAACTGTCGAAACGGAAGATTAACATTCAGAAGTAGCACAGAAGAAGCTCGATAAGGTGGGGAAGGTGGCTGAGCTGGAAACCAGGAGACTGGGAGTTCTGGTCCAGCCATATAGCCATAGGCATGAACCTAAACTAGCCCGAACAGAATAATTCTCCTCCGTCTCCCGCGCAAAGTTAAAAAACAAATTTCTGTGGTGTTTTCATTTTGCGCCAACGCTGACTTACCTTATTGATGGTGATCTTTTCCTCCGAGATGCCCGAGTAGTTGCCGCGCTGGGTGAACAGCTCGCCGATCCCCATCGCTTTCAGATTTTCAATCAAGTCGTAGCTCTTCTCCAGCTTAAATCGGGGCATCACCACTTCTCGGGTTCTGGCGAGAGAATTAGGAGTGAAACCCGAATGGACGCAAGTCATCTGCAACCCTTATTACTCTCTTTTAAGGAGCGTTTGTTTGGCTCCCGCCGATCCATTGCTAGCGTGCAACCCGCCGTGGCTCCACTTCAAGGCCAACTACAGCCAAAAGTTAACACAATGGCACAAAAAAGGGACTCAGTTGACTTTCATGCTTAAGCTGGGACTAGAACTCACCATCTCCGAGTCAGAATAGATTGGCTCGATGTCCCCCAGCTGGCTTTGATGGCTAAGGCAGGACTAGAACTCACCGTCTCCTGCTGATTGGCCCAAAAGTCCCCAGTTGGCTTTCATGCTTAAGCCAGGACTAGAATTCACCATCTCCTGGTGATTGGTCCAAAGTCCCCCAGCAGGGTTTCATGCCTAAGGCGGGACTTTAAAACTCCCAGTCTCTTGGTGATTGGCCCAAAGTCACCCAGCTGGCTTTCACGCCTACGACGGAACTAGAACTCCCAGTGTCTTGCTTTCTAGGCTGGTGGTACCTTAACCCCCAGACCGTAATAATCATTTTAGATCGGAATTAGAGAGTGTGAGCTACTTAGTCAGTGGTGAATTTCCATCAGTGATAGGATACCTGTTGGTCATGCTCTTCTGCCATCTCTCCACCACCTGGGGGCTCAGCTGGTTCTCCAGACCCTTCAGACCCGCCAGCTTGTAGGGAAGCACAATCAACATGCTGATATTACCCACGTAGGGCAGTTGCAACACCCTGCAATCCAGCTCGTTGTCTTCGGTGGCCAGGAAGCTGGCTTTAATCTTCATCATAGGCACCTTGACCGTCTCCTTCTCGTTCAGCCGGAAAGTCTGCTTTTGGGTCATCTCCATCGGAAACTTGTTTTCCCAGGTTCCTGGGAACACAAACGAAAACACCAGGCCGTAATTCTTTTCCCAGGGCTGATCGTCTTCAGCTGCATCGCTTCCTTCCTTAAGTCCTCGGCTTAACGGCCGCAGTTGAGCCCAACATTTCTGTTGCTAAGCGAAAACCCTTGTTACGTGCATTTGGCCCCGCTTTAGGACCTTTCTTGCCGTCATTGTTAAGAGAATCCCTGCAGTTGTTCGGGTAGTGACAACGTTTGTAAAATGAATCTGGCTTCCCCATTGTCAAAAGGTCGCAAAAGGGGATCACGTGAACTCGGGAGCACGGCAGCCGTCCTCTGAATTTTGATCACGTGACCGGGGGGAGGGGTGCTGCAGCCGTCCCAAGTGCGAAAAACAATCATAAGTCACTTCTTAGTGCCGCCGTAACTTCGAACAGTCACTAAACAAACTGTCATAAGTCGAGGACTTACCTAATTTTTAAGGGAGGTCAGCAATCACAGAAACGTCCGCTGTACAGGTCGTCCTTGACTTACAACAGCCCATTTAGTGACCATACAAAGTTAACAGCGCCGCTGAAAATAGTGACGTAAGGACCCTTTTGCACCCTTCAAACTTCTGCATTATCCCCATGGTCACAAGAACAGAATTCGGTCTCCGAAAAACTGACCCACCTTTTTATGGTTGTAGCGTCCCAGGGTCACGTGATCCCCTTTTTTTGGCAACCTTCCGACAAACCAAAGTCAACCGGGGAAGCCACGTTCACTTAGCAACCCTGTTACTAACTTCACATCTAGAGTGATTGACTTAAAGGTGGCACAACGGGTCGTAAAACGGGGCAAAATTCGTTTAACCAATGTTTCATTTAGCAACCCAAATTTGGGGCTCGCATAAGATGCAGGAAGGGATATTCTTTCTATGTTATTCTTTCTGTGAACACATGTACCCGTCCCATCAAGCCCAAAGAAAGTCTGGCATGCTATACAGGGTCTCCTGCCACGGGTAGGGGGCTATAATAGAAGACCTCCAGGGTCCCTCCCACTCCTATTATTATTTTAGGTTCAATATGTATATATATATAAAACCAGCCTTTGCTGATATCTCTTGCTTTACCTTTGAAGTACAAACAATTGAGAATCATCATGAGCGTGTCAGGGTGCACGTTAACAAGAGCGTCTTTGATTAAGCCTTTGGTGAGCTTTAGAATCCGCTCGTTCGCTCGAGTAATGAAGGTCGGGTCAGAAAAGTCAGCCAGCTGAGGCTCGGCAAAATAGTACTTTTTCATATTGTTCTTGAACTCGCTCAGGATGGAGAATTGCCTTTGGATGTAGAGGTCATTGACTGACCTGAGGGTGTAGCCAAAATTTCTCCGGAAGAGCCGGTGAGTGAGTTTGAGGAAGAGGTTGTGAATAGTCAAGTAGTCATAGGTGGAACTGGAATTCACAAAGTCTTCAAAACCTAGAACGTCCAAGACCTCCTCCAGGGTTTGACCTCTTAGCCCCAAGGACATCATCGCCATGGCGGTGGAGATGCCAACTGGAGCCAAGAAGATATTGTCGGAAGAGTTGACGTGGTCCCGAACGCTTCGGTAAAGGTTGAAGCCAAAGTAGGCGTTGAGGATGTTGAGACGTTGGATTCTGGTCTTCCCACGGAAGAGCGCCAGCACGTTTCCTTGCTCGACGTAAGAGATGGTATCCGGAATGCTGTCAATTATATCAATATAGTCGTCATCACCTTCTCTGAAGAGTTTGTCAAAGTCCAGGTAGTCCTCCTCCTCTTCTTCTTCCACGCTCAAGTCGTGGGTCACCGTGTTTTCTTGATGGAATTCGGGGGAGAGGTTGGTCACCTGAAGGCTTTCGTTCCTGAGACGGCTATGAGGATGGAGGGATTGGGCCTCCAAGCCCACTTGTTCGAAGTGCTCGTGAAGGTCCTTGATGTCACACCATGCCAAGGAGATGGCGAGGGAGAAGACCACCGAGCGCCAAAAGAACTTCATCGTATTTGAGCTGGAAACGGAGTCCTTCAAAGGAGACGCTCTTGAGCTAGACAAGAGGATTTGCAGAGGTTTACACGGTCTGAATCTGATTCTCTAGCATATGAAAATGACAATTCTCTAGCATATGAAAATGACAAGAAGCAAAGTCAGCTAGATACAGTTGGGATGTTTTAATCAAGTCATTGCAACGGTGTACATTGAGTTATTTATATTCAAGAACAGGTGAATGTAACGGGCTTCTGGATCACACACTGGAGTAAGAAATGGTTTGCATTATGCAATGTTCATAAAATACTGGATTCCCACCACAGAACTCAGCTAGAATGTATTTGAATGTACGTAACTAGCCAGATTGGACATGGACAGAGGGCTTGGTTCCAGTCTCCGTGTGATGATATGTAACCTCACACTTGTGATTTTTTTCCCCCCAAATATGTCTCACGGGATTATTAGGAAGATAAAAGGCAGGGGAGGGAGCATCACGTCCTGTGGAGTCCTTGGTGCTCTCTCAACTTGGTTTCTCGAAGACATTTCATGGTCATGGCTGTCCCAAGAGGCAACTAGACTTGAAGATCTTTTGCTTCTCATCCTGGAAACTTCAATTCTTCAGAAATGAAGAAACTTCTTGGATGAGAAGCGAAAAAAAGTCCAGTTGCCTTTCGAAAAAATGGCAACTTTGGGTCTGCAAGAAAACAACCAAACTCAGAGTCCATCAAGGGCCTCACAGTTCAGCTCCAAGTTCACAAATATTCTCTTCTATCAGGGTCATGCCCACCATCTTAGGTGTGAGAAAGCAATAAGGCTGCAGTTTAAGGACTAGTAGAAACAAAGCAGCAGTAACGGTATAAATCCGTTGATTCCTTTTTGCAATTGGCTATGTGCGTTTATTTTTATCGTGGCGATGATTGTTTTCTCTGTGTTGTGATTGGTGGGTAGAGGTAGTATATAAGTCTAGCAAATAAATAAAATAAAAACATAACCCTGCCTCTTCCAGCTCCATGGCTGTGATTTGGGGAGAGAATTGCACACTTATCCCTGCAATTCTTGTGTGTCTTTCAAAAGTTCAAAATTTGGGCTATCTGACGAGAAGATACCCGAGCTTTCAATCAAAAAAGTAACACGGATCTTGCCCGAATCGATATTTTGAATTCCTGAATAAGTTTGTGTTTTTTTTAAGGGCTTAAATCTCAACCAATTAGGCTGCAAAAAAGAGCCACTCCCTTTATCAGAATAGACCCTCTTGTATTTTATTTTTTTTAAGTTGTGTTAAATTATAAGGCTTCAGTCCGCAGTGAGAATGGGAAGCGAAGGTGCTTGGAGTCTAGAGAACTAACAGGTTAAAGAGGCTGATTTCTTTCCTTAAGAAAGTTTTGGGTTATTTCTTTCCAAAGTGGGGAAAAATAAAATTCAGAGCAAAACCCTGAAGGGAAGCGAGTTAATTCTGTACAAAAACAAGTGCCGCAGGAATTAATGTTGGTAGGGTGTTGCAATATAACAATCTCTTCTTACTCTCTGCTGTGGAAACCAATTTGCCCCCTATTCTGCTTTTTTAGGTGTCTTTCCTTCACCCCGTTTTCCGTTGCAGCCTTGCTTCCATCGTGTAAACCCACTAAGTACAGCCACAAAATAATAAGTAAAAATCAACAGGTGGAATGCCACCGTCGCCCAAATATTCACGGCCACAATACGATCAGATTTAACAACACACGGGTTGCCTTGAGCTGCAGCCACTGAATTCTCTGCCTCAGTTTCACCCTAAAAAGACTTGCGCTTGTTTTATTTTCTTAATCCACCTCCCCCCTCCCTCCCCAAATAAGAAATATTCCTTACCTCTCTCCTGTTGACGAAGGGAAGGCTCACAGGTGCCTTTGCAAGGAAGACAGGGGGAAGAAAATGTTTCAGGCTGAACTTTGGTGCTGCTGGATGCTTGCTAAAGTAAACACGCTGTAAATCAATCACTCACCCTGTCAGCTAAAATCCCTGGTGGGTGCTGTTTCTGCTGATTGCCTGCTCTTGTTTCTGGTTATATTCTTTCTTCTTCTTTTTTTTTTAGATTTTTTTTTAAAGACATCATTGTTTTGCAGATAAGAAGCAAAGGAAGATTTTTGTCTTACATATCGTATATTCAAAATAAAGGTAGTCCTCAGCTAATGACCAGAACTGAGCCCCAATTTTTTTTTTTTTGTTACTAAGCGAGAAACTGGTTAAGTTGAGTTTTGCCCCATTTTATACCCTTCTGCAGTTGTTAAGCTAACAACCGGATTGTGAAATGAATCTGGCTGGTGTAACTTTGAATGTTCACTAAACAAACTATTGTTAAGTCGAGGACTGCTGCTGTATCTTTACAGATTAATCCGTGCTTAAGATTGCTTTCTTGTTTTTTTTAGAAACTTGTATATTATAACGGCGTTTTATCGTAATATTTTTGATTCCCTTCAATGTGAACAGCTGGAAATCAATCCTGATTCCAGCAGTAACAGAATAACAGAGTTGGAAGAGGGACCCTAGAGGTCTTCTAGTCCAACCCCCTGCTGAGGCAGGAAAGCCTATACCATTTCAGACAAACGGTTGCCCAATCTCTTCTTAAAAACCTCCAGTGATGGAGCACCCAGAACTTCTGCAGTAAATATTTCTAATAAATAAATACATGTTTGGGTACTATGGTGTGTGTGTGTTGTGACAGTTCTCCACGGGCTTGGCAATTCTTTTATTGAAACAGTTGAGCCTAAGGCAAAGAGTTTACATCGTTTGTCATGAAAGATGTGTGATTGGCTAGACCCCAGTAATGGTTAGGCTGTTATATCTGAATATGATTTTACTCTCTTAAGCTGTAGAAGCCAAGATGGGTAGGAACAACTGATCAATCAAATCAATTTATTATTCCATTTTGATTGGTAGCTAGCGAAGCTTGGCTTGTCCCCTTCTGTAAACCAACATTTCAAACAGGTTGTTGTGTTTTGTTGCCAGCTCACGAGACGCTTGCCACCGATCAAGGAAGCCAAACCACGATTGCAAAAACTCTTCCGCGACTTCTGGCTGTATTCGGTGCTGATGGGCTTTGCCGTGGAAGGGTCAGGTACGTTTTCCTCCGAACTGTCACACAAAAAAAGGAGAATTTTGATGGGCGGGGAAGAAATTTGGTGGACTAACTGCCCTGTGTCATGTTTAAAAGAGCTTCATCGGTTTTGAAGAACTTTACAGGGCAACTCCGCCAACATGTTCGGCTTCAGTGTAATTTGTATATTATTGTAAATATTGTAATACGATCGTTAATGTTGGAAAGTAAGACCTAAGTCTGAAGGAACCAAAAAAAGAGCATTTTTCTTGGACTTGTGCTGTTTTTCCAGCCTTGAGAATGATGTTGGAAATCTGCTCCAAGTCATTTGCGGGCTGGTTTTTTTTTTTAAAAAAAGAAAAACATTGGAAATCAGTGCTTTGTTTAAACTGTGGTTTCGAAAGAAGCCAAGGCCAGAACACCGCAGTTTGATGGGGGCTTGTTCATAGCCTGACACAGGTTTTACTAGGCTCTAGTGTTGATAAATTTTTTTAAAAAAATGCTCCAGATGACCTGGAGCCCTACTGAACTAGTCCAGAAATAATATTCACCATTCTTTGGCTTTTCAATTTTTTTCTCCAAATGTCACTCCAGGTCTTTGGCCCGAAGAGTGGTACGAGGGTGTTTGTGAGATTGCCACCAAGTCCCCTCTCTTGACTTTTCCCACCAAAGAGCCCCTTCGCTCCGTCCTTCAGTATAACTCGGCCATGAAAAACGACACCGTCACTTCCGTAAGTCCCTTTTCCATCATCGCCCCTTCCTTGCTCAGCTGATGATGTGCAGCACATGTGAACAAACGCTGATTAAAAACATACTTCCCTTCGACCGGTGAGAGCGCACAGGGTCGGCCTCCTCCGGGTCCCGTCAGCAAAACAATGCCGTCTGGCGGGTCCTAGGGGGAGGGCCTTCTCTGTTGTGGCGCCCACCCTCTGGAACCAACTGCCCCCTGAAGTCCGCGTTTCCCCCACTCTCCCGGCCTTCCGGAAGAATCTTAAAACCTATCTATGCCGGCAGGCCTGGGGATGACTGTGATTGTGTGTGAATGATGAATGTGTCTGGGGTCTTATTTTTAAACGCTTTTTAGTTTTGGTTTTAGTTTTGAAATGTTGAAATGTTGTTTTATTTATGTTGTTAGCCGCTCCGAGTCTTCGGAGAGGAGCAGCATAAAAATTTAATTAATTAATAATAATAATAAATATTGTGGGCAATTCCAATAAATGGATGGATGGGGTGGGTGGGTGGGTAGTTGGGTAGATGGATGGATGGATGGATGGATGGGATAGGAAGGAAGGAAGGAAGGAAGGAAGGAAGGAAGGAAGGAAGGAAGGAAGGAAAGGAAGGAAGGAAGGAAGGAAGGAAGGAAGGAAGGAAGGAAGGAAGGAAGGAAGGAAGGAGAAAAAGAATAAAACAAAACAAGAAAGGAAGACAGAAAGAAGAAAAAGAAAAACGGAAGAAAGAAAGGAAAGAAAGAAAGAAAGAAAGAAAGAAAGAAAGAAAGAAAGAAAGAAAGAAAGAAAGAAAGAAAGAAAGAAAAAGAATAATTATAATTAGAGCTCCAGGGCTGGTGCTTATAAGTTAAGCATTCCAGGGAGATTCTTCATTTTGATTAACAGCCTTTATCCTGACATGTGTCCAGTGTGATTATCCAGCATCAGCATTCTTGCTCCTAGCCACTTCTGAGCCTTCCAGCACAGTGTTTGTCTTCTCCCTGGGATCCACTTTCCAAATATTTGAGCAGCGTCCTCACGTCGCCAAATGCTTTGATGTTCCTCTGTTGAATTCTCGTGGTTTGAAAGAGAGAAGCGATGCCTTCCTGCAGCGGTTGTTCAAACCCGCTTCTCAGCAAAGCCTTATCGTGCTCCGTGGAGTTTACTTATTCGTTTTTATTTATTCATTTGTAAAAATTTATCTCACCTCAGGGTAGCTCTTGTGGGTACGTTGAGAGAGTCTTGTGCTTGTCAAAAACACGGACAGCTTTAAGGGGGCTAATAGATGAACACCTGCCGGAAACAGCTACCCAAACAAGTTGCTTCCTTATTTTTTTATTTGTTTTTTTGTTTTTGTTTTTTAAATTTCCACTAGGCTGAACTGAATGAATTGAGGAGCACCATCATAAATCTTCTGGATCCGCCTCCTGAAGTGTCAGCCCTAATCAATAAATTGGATTTCGCCATGTCTACCTACCTGCTTTCCGTATATCGTCTGGAATGCATGAGGTATTTCTTTAAATAATCCTCCAGAGTTGCAGAGGTACTCTATAGATAGATACATGTTAGAAATACAGAGGGGGGAGGGTAGATAGGTAGATGTAAGATAGACAGACAGACAGACAGATGATAGAAATATAGATGATAGATAAATAGATAAATAGATAGATAGACAGACAGACAGGTGATAGAAAGATAGATGATAGATAGATAGATAGATAGATAGATAGATAGATAGATAGATAGATAGATAGATAGATAGATAGATAGATAGATAGATAGACAGACCGATGTATAAAAAATTCTTTTTCAATTGTATCTTGGTGAAATTAATTCCTGATTGCTGGTCTGCTAGGGTCCTACGTTCAACAGACCCAGATCGTTTCCAAGTGATGTTTTATTACTTTGAGGATAAAGCTATTCAGAAAGACAAATCAGGTAAGGCTATTCAGATTCTATGATCCTTAAATCCGACGGGCACCTGTGTGAAACTCTTGCAGAATAAACACATTGTTCAAAGCAGTCTCATGATGTGGTTTTTGCATAATTACCTGGATGTAAATAAGCAAGCAAAAACTTGGGTTTGAACAACTTATGAGAGATGCTACCTGCTGGGCACCATTTTCAGCTGCCTGAGTCATTTCATTTGTTTGTTTTTTTTTCTTAAACACGCTGCTGCTTCCTCTCTTTCAGGTATGATGCAGTGTGTGATAGCCGTCGCAGATAAGGTGTTTGAAGCTTTCCTTAGCATGATGGCAGACAAAGTAAGTTTGTCAAACGAGAATGTACACTATGGTTGTCATTTTGCCCAACCATCCGGCGTGTTTGCTAGCATCTCTTTAGTTCTGGGTTTCACAGGCCTCTGATATTCCAAATCAACTTCTCTACCCTTGCTTAGAGATATTGGAGCTGCTACATGGCAGGTTTTTAAATAGACAGATAGCAATAGCAATGGCACTTAGACTTATATACCGCTTCATTGTATTGATAAAAAGAAAATACCCAAATCCTAATAAGGGACTTTCATGGTCCTTCTTTTGATCTTTAGCCTAAAACGAAAGAAAACGAAGAAGAGCTGGAAAGACACGCTCAGTTCTTGCTGGTCAACTTTAACCACATTCATAAGCGAATAAGACGAGTTGCAGATAAATACTTATCGGGTCTTGTAGACAAGTAAGTACATTGCAATGACTTGAGTGCAGAGCGGGTTTCATGCCTTCGACTTCTGGAATGGCTTGCCTTCAGTGGGCGCTCCAACCCTGGAGATTTTTAAAAAGAGATTGGACAGCCCTTTGTCTGAAATGGTATAGGATCTCCTGCTTGAGCGAGGGGCTGGACTAGAAGATCTCCAAGGTCCCGTCCAACTCTATGATTCTGTAATTCTGTATTAGTCTTTCTCAACCTTAGCAACTTAAGATGTGTGGACTTCAACTCCCAGAATTCCCCAACCATCATGTAGAGAAATTACACAGAGATGGACGGATGGACGGACGGACAGACAGATAGATAGATATAGATCATAGATAGATAGAGAGATAGAGAGATAGAGAGATAGATATAGATCAGAGATAGATAGATAGATATAGATCAGAGATAGATAGATAGATAGATAGATAGATAGATAGATAGATAGATAGATAGATAGATAGATAGATAGAGACAGATTCAACAAATTAAGTAGCCAATCCTTTAGTTCACCATCAAGAAATTCCTTGATTCCTTTAATGTTGGACTAAGATTTAAATTAGTCAATCCGCTGCTAACGAACGGCTGGGTCCTGTTGTCTCCCAGGTCCAGATATTGTTGTACAGACTCGTAACTTTTGGTTTGTTCTTTTGAAGGTTTCCTCACTTACTTTGGAGCGGAACGGTGCTGAAGACCATGCTAGATATCCTCCAGACTCTCTCCCTCTCTCTCAGCGCAGTAAGTGCTTCTCCAGAAATTGCAAGCCAAATAAAATTGCAGTTGGCATTGCTTAAAAAAAAAAGAGAGAGAGAGCAAAGGGTCTTTTTTTCTTCTTGTATGAGTGAAATGGCAGTCTCATAAAGTTAAATAGCTTAATTGGAATGATGGCACAATCACTTCACCCGATTTGTGTGAGCATCCCTATTCCTCAATTAGGACATTGGTTTTCTCTTTGGGAATCACTTTGGAATAATATTGCTCTATGGTTTCTCTTTCCTTTCTGTTTTAGGACATCCATAAGGACCAACCGTATTACGACATTCCAGATGCCCCATATAGAATTACTGTCCCTGATACCTATGAAGCTAGAGAGGTAAAATGGAATACAAATATTGTACATATTCGACTGGATTTGCCCGTTATCTTAAGCCATGGTTTGCTTCGTTAAAATAACCGTTTGTTAGATTAACAGAATAGAATAGAATAGAATAGAATATAGAATTAGAGTAGAATAGAATAGAATAGAATAGAACAGAACAGAACAGAACAGAACAGAATAATAGAATAGAATAGAATAATAGAATAGAATAGAATAGAACAGGGAATGGAATAGAATAGAATAGAATAGGAAGGATGAAGAATAGAGTAGAATAGAATAGGATAGGATAGGATAGGATAGGATAGGATAGGATAGGATAGGAAGGATGAAGAATAGAGTAGAATAGAATAGATAGAATAGAATAGAATAGAATAGAATAGAAAGGATGAAGAGTAGAGTAGAATAGAATAGAATAGGAAGGATGAAGAATAGAATAGAATAGAACAGAATAGAATAGGAAGGATGAAGAATAGAGTAGAATAGAATAGGAAGGATGAAGAATAGAATAGAATAGAATAGAATAGAGCAGAGCAGAGCAGAGCAGAGCAGAACAGAGCAGAACAGAACAGAACAGAACCTGGAAGGGGCCTTGGAGGTCTTCTAGTCCAGCCCCCTGCTCAAGCAGGAGAACCTATACCAGACAGGTATAGGTATACCAGACTGTCCAGTCTCTTCTTAAAGATCTCCAGTGATGGGGCGCTCACGATTTCTGGGGGCAAGCTGTTCCACTGGTTGATTGTCCTCACTGTCAGGAAGTTTCTCCTTAATTCCAGGTTGCTTCTCTCCTTGATCAGTTTCCAACCATTGTTTCTCCTCCTTCCCTCTGGTGCTTTGGTGAACAACCTGGCCCCCTCTGCCTTGTGGAAGCCCCTCAGATACTGGAACGCTACTATCATGTCTCCCCTATTTCTTCTTTTCTTTAGAGTAGCCAAATCCAAGTCCTGTAGCCGTTCTTTGTATGTTTTGGTCTCCAGGCCTTGGATCACTTTCGTTGCTCTTCTCTGCTCTTAGTTGCTTTATTATACTTTTTCGATCAAGCACGTGCATTCCCTTACTAGCTGACCTACTGTATTTTTCTCTTTCTAGAGCATTGTTAAAGATTTTGCTGCCCGGTGCGGCATGATCCTCCAAGAAGCCATGAAATGGGCCCCGTCAGTCACCAAATCTCACCTGCAGGTAAAATCTTCCATATCCCTGTTGTCTTTCAGACCGCAAGGCATCTTGGAAACTGGGGAACTTGCGGAGCAAAGAAAGACACACACACAGACCCACGCACAGACTCAATGGCACCAGCTTTTTTCTGAATTGTGGTTCTTGACTTCCTTTTTTTTTTTTTTCCCCAGGAATATTTGAACAAGCACCAGAACTGGGTATCAGGCTTGTCACAGCACACAGGGTTGGCTATGGCAACCGAGAGCATTCTCCACTTTGCAGGCTACAACAGGCAAAACACAACCCTGGGGGTGAGTTCTGTTCACTCGGGCTGATTGTCCGGCTTATCATCTCCAACCCCTGCAGGAGCGGCTTGTGTACAGCCCCCCAAATGAAAGCCCCCCCCCATTTGTAGATATGCAGTCCTTGGTGGTCTCTGAGCTTGGTTGTGTTCTTACAGGTTTCATGACCCAGTTGGGGAACATCATCAATATGAGAAGGAAGGGGAGAAAGAGGACAGGAACTGTGGGGTCCTTGGTGCTCTCTGAGCTTGGTTGTTTTCTGGCAGACATTTCATGACCCAACTAGGTAACCCTGTCAGTGCAAGGAGGAGGAGGACTGTGGGGTTCTTGGTGCTCTCTGAGCTTGGTTGTTTTCTTAAAGACCTTTCATGACCCAACTAGGTAACCTTACCAGTGCAAGGAGGAGGAAGACTGTGGGGTCGTTGGTGCTCTCTGAGCTTGGTTGTTTTCTCGTCGACGTTTCATGACCCAACTAGATAACATCATCAGTGCAAGAGAACGTGGGGTTTGCCTGCTGTTTTTATATAGTGGCTTACTCTGCCGTTGTTGGTGAGTTTGGGCTTCTCTCCTTGGTAGGAGGAAACTAAGAGTTTTGGTAGGAAAAAAACCAAATTTCTTCTTGGTGGGAGAAAGCCATACCCAGTAGCCCTGATGACGTAACCTAGTTGGGTCATGAAACATCTGCAAGAGAACAACCAAGCTCGGAGAGCAGTCCACAAATTGATACCCAATAGGCAAAATCTGAACTTCCAGATGTTCAGTCATTTTCTTAGCCACTCTGCCACGTTCTTTCATCAAAAGGGTGAGCTAGTGATACAGGAGGAGATAAGGGGGGAAGAGGTTTGAGCTTAGTCACAAAGTCCCATTCGTTTCTGGCTTCCCCTGAGCATCCAGGTTCTCCCTCTATTCTCAAAACTTAAAATACAACGTGTGTGTGTTGCTTCTAGGCCACTCAATTAACAGAAAGGCCTGCCTGCGTGAAGAAAGATTACTCCAACTTCATGGCGTCCCTGAACCTGCGCAATCGCTACGCTGGAGAAGTGAGTTGATCGAAGTGTATAAAATCATGCATGGGATAGAAAAGGTGGATAGAGAAAAATTCTTTTCTCTATCACACAATACCAGGACAAGGGGGCACTCCCTAAAGCTCATAGCTAAGAAAGTGAGGACAAATAAAGGGAAATATTTCTTCACCCAGAGGGTCGTTGGTTGATGGAATTCACTTCCAGAAGGGGTTGTGACAGCTGTCAGCCTTGACAGCTTCAAGGCAGGGCTAGATAGATTCATGGATGCCAAGTGTATCGGTGGTTATTAAAACGGATGTCCATGTGCCGCCTCTATGTTGGTTGAGGCAGGCAGAATTCCCTTGAGTACCATTTGTTGGGGGTCAAGGGAAAGGGAGGGTTTTGCCTTCTCTTTCTGCTCAAGATCCCCATGTACAATTGGTGGGCCACTGTGTGGCACAGAATGCTGGACTCGATGGGCTTTGGCCTGATTCAGCAGGGCTCTTCTTATGTTCTTATGTTCTTAGTAGCAGAGCTGGTCAAGAATTCCACCCTTGCTTTAAAAGAAGGATTTTCCCCTTCTCAGTTTGCATGCCACACGGGTGTGTGTTTTAAAGGGGACTAGCTTTGGGTACACCAATCTCCAAGCAAGCCCATTGGAGAAAGCGTGCACAATGCCTTCTGCTTTCTTGCTTTCCGATCTGGCATATAGTTCTGAGATGTTTATTTATTTATTTAGCGTGTGGCATAACAGACACGGACTCAGAACACGTATTAGCACTTTGCCTAAATTAAAAACACAGTCAAATATGAACGTTAAAAAGATCCATATTCAGATATCAAATGTCTAGACCAGCTAATCGTTAAAGGACAAGCTCCATTTATCTGAAAAAAGTCAGATACCGATCTGGAATATGCCCTCAGCTTAACAGCCAGTCGTGATGTGATCTGCAGATCTGATATATTATTCCTAAGCTAATTTAATTTTAATTCGGTGCAATTTCAAAGCAACTGCAGCAACCCTTTGAACATTGTCGGCATTGACAAAATCCCCATCGGTCAATTGCAAAAGGCAGCTTCAAAGCTGACATCTGGCGACAATACCTCTAACCCCATCAAACATCCCCATCTGCCTATGGAAAGGACTCAACAGCAGATAAAAATTGCAACTCCAGCCTAAACATCTGGCTGACTATGACGATGACTATTATAATAAATGTTGAATATAAATAAATAAGTGACTGCCCTGGTTTTTTTTTTTTTCTAAACAGGTTTCAGGGATGATCCAATACTGTAGCGCCACAGGCCGAACCTCGGACCTAAATAAACTCATGATCAAGCAACTCAGCAATGCCCTGGAAGCCAGCCAAGCAGAGAACTATACCCAGGCCATGTTTAAAATGACCGCTTTACTGATAAGCAGCAGAGGTAATAGTGAAAAAAAAAATCTTAATGGATTTATACAGGCGTTCCTCGACTTTCCACTACAGTGGAGCCCAACGTTTCCTTTGCTAAACGGAATTTTTACAAGTAACTCCAGGCAACAAAGATAGCTAACCAGACCTTCTTCATCCAATTTTTCCCATAACTACAACCCTGTGACAGAAAGAGAGATTGGCCCAAGATCTCCTAACTGGCGTTCACCCCCAAGGCTGTGAGAGGGATCTCGGAGTCCTAGTGGACAGTCACTTAGATAGGAGCCAGCCGTATTCTGCAGCTGCCAAAAAAGCCAACACAGTGCTAGGCTGCATTAACAGAGGGATAGAATCAAGATCATGTGAAGGGTTAATACCACTTTACAAGGCCTTGGTAAGGCCACACTTGGAATCCGGCATCCAGTTTGGATCGCCAGGATGTAAAAAAGATGTTGAGACTCTAGAAAGAGTGCAGAGAAGAGCAAGAAAGATGATTAGAGGTCTGGAGGCGAAAACATATAAGGAACGGTTGCTGGAATTGGGAATGTCTAGTTTAAATGTCTTTGTAAATTTTTCAGACACTGATTGCCAGCTCCTACATCACCTTTGCTGGGGCCCTCTGCGTATGTTCAATGAAGTGGTCATGCAGACTGCCCTCGCTTGCTGGGAATGGCTGCTGGCTGCTAAGAACGGCATAGAAGTCCCCGTAAGTGATAAGTTAATTTTAAGATCCGTTCTTTGTGAAATGGTGTTTCTCTGACAAGCAGTACATTTAGCAAACGTCCCCAAAATTGGTGAACGAGTTGGTTTGTCTCCTGGCGATTGGCCCAAAGTCACCCAGTTGGCTTCCATGCC
This sequence comes from Bothrops alternatus, assembly GCA_034064705.1. Classification (NCBI taxonomy): domain Eukaryota; kingdom Metazoa; phylum Chordata; class Lepidosauria; order Squamata; family Viperidae; genus Bothrops; species Bothrops alternatus. The sequence continues at coordinate 48,652 of JARGCV010000744.1, read as the reverse complement.
TAAGGCAAGACTAAGAACATAAGAACATAAGAAGAGCCATGCTGAATCAGGCCACAGCCCATCGAGTCCAGCATTCTGTGTCACCCAGTGGCCCAGCAATTATACATGGGGATCTTAAGCAGAAAGAGAAGGCAAAACCCTCCCTTTCCCTTGACCCCCAACAAATGGTACTCAAGGGAATCCTGCCTGCCTCAACCAACATAGAGGCGGCACATGGACATCCGTTTTAATAGCCACCGATACACTTGGCCTCCATGAATCTATCTAGCCCTGCCTTGAAGCTGTCAAGGCTGACAGCTGTCACGACCCCTTCAGGAAGTGAATTCCATAAATCAACGACCCTCTGGGTGGAGAAATATTTCCCTTTATTTGTCCTCACTTTCTTAGCTATGAGCTTTAGGGAGTGCCCCCTTGTTCTAGATTAGAACTCACTGTCTCCTGGTGATTGGCCCAAAGTCACTCAGCTGGCGTTCATGCCTAAGACGGAACTAGAACTCACGTCCCCTGGTTTTTAGCCCGGTACTTTAACCCCTAGACCAAGCTTGCTCTTTAAGTATATTTATAACAAGCTTAAAGTCCGCTGCCTCAAAAATAGCAATGGTTTTGCTTCTCTTAGTTCATGAGAGAGATGGCTGGGGCTTGGCAAATGACCGTGGAGCAGAAATTTGGCCTGTTCTCCACCGAGCAGAAAGAAGCTGATCCTTTAGCTGCCTCCGAAGAAAGCCAACCGAAGCCGTGTCCACCAGAGGTCACCCCGCATTACATCTGGATAGAAGCAAGTATTCTCCTCCCTTTAAGAAGCCAGGTTTTATTTTGCTTTTTTTACAGCTGAGGTAGACAAGAAGACATCAGCAAGAGAGGAGAGGCGCCTTACGACGTTCCTAAACCAAAAGGGGAGAATATTTATTTATTTGTCTCCTGCCTTTGTTATGTTTACAGGTGTTAACTCAAGGCAGCGAACATAATTCAGTACGCCTTTCTCCTCTTTTTCCCCAAAACAATCCTGTGAGGTGGGTTAGGGTGAGAGAAAGGGATTGGCCCAAAGCGACCCAGCTAGCTTTCAGGGTTAAGAACTAGAACTTATAATCTCCTGGTGAATGGCCCAAACTCACTCAGCTGGCTTTCAAGCCAAAGGTGCGACTAGAACTCACCATCTCCTGGTGATTGGCCCAGAGTCACCCAGCTGGCTTTCATGCCAAAAGTGGGACTGGAATTCACAGTCTCCTGGTGATTGGCCCAAACTCAGCCAGCCATCTTTCATATCTAAAGGGGCAATAGAACTCACAGTCTCCTGGTGATTAGCCCAAAGTCATCCAGCTGGCTTTCATACCTAAGGTAGGTCTAAAACTCACAGTCTCCTACTTTCTAATCTGGTGCCTCAAACACTAGGTGAAACTCGATTATTGAGGAACATCACCTGCTTAGACAAATTTTCTTCATTCCCTTTTGAGTTGGCCACCACCATATTTTTGGGGGGGAGGGGGGGTGAAGGATCCCCTCCTGCAGGAAATCAGCTTGTGGCGAACATTGGCTTGTTCGACAGACAGATGTCTAACTTTTGGTTTCCTCTCCACAGTTCTTGGTGCAGAGATTTGAAATCGCCAAGTACTGCAGTTCTGACCAAGTGGAGATTTTTGCCAGCTTACTCCAGAGGTCCCTGTCTCTGAATATCGGCGGATCCAAGGGTAGCATGAATTGCCACGTGGCAGCCATCGGAGCCCGTTTTAAGTAAGCAAGACCCCCCAGGATTTATTTTTTCAGAGATGGGAGCAAGCAGGAAGAAGATCAAAGATAGTTTAGTTTTGAGCTTCCCTGCCAGGTTCGCACAGAACTGATTTTTCCAGGTACTCAACACTTGTGCCCTGTTCATTTTTTTTTTAAAAAAAGAAAATATAACATCTGCTATATTTATTCATACTGTGTGACTTCACTCTTTTTCCAAGGAGATTGAAAGGAGGCTATGGATATTCTCCCCTTGTTCTTTTTGCTCGTCAAAAAAACAACAACAACAACGGGGGGGGGGCCCTCAGGATGCAACATTACTTGTCGTTCTGCCATTTCACTTGATATTGTACACATGTCTTCCTTCCTATTTAACCCTTTTGAGTCTCCTGCCTAAACATCCTGATGGGATTCTTTTGGACTCTTTCAGGCTCTTAACTCTGGGGCTGTCTCTGCTTCATGCTGATGTCATCCCAAATGCAACGATTCGCAATGTCTTGAGAGAGAAGATCTATTCCACGGCTTTTGATTACTTCAGGTATTGCCCTCCTCCTCCTTCTCCTTCTTCTTCTTCTTCTTCTTCTCCTTCTCTTTCTTCTCCTTCTTCTCCTTTTCCTCCTCCCCTTCCTCTTCCTCCTCCTCCTTCTTCTTCTCCCTCTCCTTCTCCTTCTCCTCCTCTTCTTCTTCCTCTTCTTCTCCTTCTCCTCCTCCTCCTCCTCCTTCTCCTTTTCCTCCTCCCCCTCCTCCCCCTCCTCCCCCTCCTCCCCCTCCTCTTCCTCCTCCTCCTCCTCCTCCTCCTTCTTCTTCTCCTCCTCCTCCTCTTCCTCCCCCTCCCACCTCCTCTTCTTCTTCCTCTTCTTCTCCTCCTCCTTCTCCTCCTCCTCCTCCTCCTCCTCCTCCCCCCTTAGAAGATTTGCAACTCTAGCTGGAAGTACTATTTGTATGGTCATCCAATTCAACCAAGGTGAGTTTGGCCGATTGCAGGGAAATAAACAAAGCAACAGAACCTAACAAAAAATGCAGAGAACCTACAAACAAGCATGAAACGATAATAGGGCGTCCCAAAGAGTAATAGCACCCTTGATTACAAACACATAAAATCTTCTGGTTACAATCAGAGATCAGGTGAGGAGAGGGGAGATCAGGGGAGCCCCAAAGCTGGTTCATAGAACACCAAGAGGCGATGATGTGTTTTCTTGCCAAAATGTTTGTCCTGTCATAAGTGTTTTTGCCCTCCATTGAAGCTCTGCCCCCAAGTGTCCAACCCAAGGAGAGAAGATGCTGCGTGAGGACATCATCATCCTCATCAAGTTTTGGACAGCCATGTTCTCCGACAAGAAATATTTAACTGCCAACCAGCTTGTGCCTCCAGGTATGTGTTTCATAGGTTCTGGTAGGAGAAGAGCAGGTCGAGCCAGGTGAGCGGAGTTAAGCGAGTCATCAGCCTAGAATCGTTACATTCCCACAAATGGTCTAAGTCCAAGCCCTCCTGAATTTGTTTGACCCTAGTTGTTTTAAACATTCAGTCATGCCCAACTCTTGCCGAGTTTATAGGCAAGAGCGCTCCATACAGAATAGAATGGAATGGAATAGAATAAGAGCAGAACAGAACAGAATAGAATAGAATCAGAATAGGAGAGAATAGAATCTTTATTGTCACTTTAAATGTACACTAATCAGCGTGCATTAAAACAAAATTTTGTCGCATTCATCTCTTTCTCTCTCTCTCTCTCTCTCTCTCTCTCTCTCTCTCTCTCTCTCTCTCTCTCTAGCTTTTCATTCTTCTTCTTTGATTGCCTGGCTTTGATGCCAAAGGGATGTTTTCTTTACCTTTAGATAACCAAGACACCCGGAGCAATCTTGACGTCACAATGGGCTCCCGACAGCAAGCCACCCAGGGATGGATCAACACCTATCCTTTGTCCAGCGGCATGTCGACCATCTCCAAAAAATCAGGTGTGTCTTGCTTTACCTTGCGTATCGCTAAACTCCCCCTCCCGTTTAATCCTCACAACTCAATTTAGTTGCTTGCTCCCCAAGTGTCCACATACGTAATACACATTTAGACATACTATATGCAACATAGGTATAGACCTACACCCTTAGCTATAAGCAACATATAAATATTCATCACTGTCCACTTTGAATATATAACGGAAGGAGGAAGCTTGAGAGTTTACTAGATTAACACTGTATTCTTGCAAGCCGCCTGGAGGAGACCCACGGGGAGGTAAAGCATCAAATCTATTTAACCAATAAATAAACTCCATTCAGTTTTGGTCACCACGATGTAAAAAAGATGTTGAGACTCTAGAAAGAGCGCAGAGAAGAGCCACAAAGATGAGCAGGGGACTGGAGGCTAAAACATACGAGGAACGGTTGCTGGAATTGGGGATGTCTAGTTTAATGAAGAGAAGGACGAGGGGGGACATGTTAGCAGTCTTCCAGTATCTCAGGGGCTGCCCCAAAGAAGAGGGAGTCAAGCTATTCTCCAAAGCACCCAAAGGCAGGACAAGAAGCAGCAGATGGAAACTAAGCAAGGAGAGAAGCAACCTAGAACTAAGGAGAAACTTCCTGACCGTTAGAACAATTAACCAGTGGAACAACCTGCCTCCAGAAGCTGTGAATGCTCCAACACTGGAGGTTTTTAAGAAGAGACTGGACAGCCATTTGTCTGAAATGGTGTAGGGTTTCCTGCCTGAGCAGGGGGTTGGACTAGAAGACCAAAATTATTATTATTATTATTATTAAACAAACGTTCTGTGTTGTCTTTCGAAGGAATGTCTAAGAAGACCAATCGGGGCACTCAGCTCCACAAATACTACATGAAGAGGAGAACTCTGCTGCTCTCACTTCTGGTAAGTCTCTTCTCCTAAACCAAGCCCAGACCCAGTTGCTTGTGATTATCAAAGCCTTGATTTTACAGGCTACAGGTAGTCCTCATCTTACAACAGTCCATTTAGTGACCGTTCAAAGTGACAACGGCGCTGAAATAAGGGACCTCAGGCCCTTTTTCACACATAACGACTGTTGCCACATTCCTCAGGGTCACCGGATCGAAATTCAAGATGCTTAGCAACTGACTCGCGTTTATGACGGTCATGTGATTTACCCCCCCCCCTTTTGTGACCTTCTAACCAGCGAAGTCAAATGGGGGAAGCCGGCTTAACTTAGCAACCACTTTACTAATTTAAGAAAGGCAGTGATTCACTTAACAATTGGGGCAAGAAAAGTTGTTAAAATGGGGCAAAACTCACTTAGCGACATAAATTTGAGGCTCAGTTGTGGTCATAACTTGAGGACTACCTGTAATTGAGAGGAAGGGGAGACTGTTAAATGACAATGTATGTACTTGATGTAATTTATATCCCTTCCTTCCTTCCTTTCTTTCTTTCTTTCTTTCTTTCTTTCTTTCTTTCTTCCATCCTTTCTTTCTCTTTCTTTTCTTTCTTCCTTCCATCTCCTTCTCTCTCTCTTTCTTTCTCTCTCTCTTTTCTCTTTCTTTTGTTCTTCCTTTCATCTCTCTTTTATTCTTTCTTTCTTTCTTCCATCTCTCTCTCACTCTCTCTCTCTCTCTCTCTCTCTCTCTTCTATTCTTTGTTTCTCTTTCTTTTGTTCTTTCTTTCATCTCTCTTTCTTTTGTTCTTTCTTTCTTTCTTTCTTCCATCTCTCTCTCACTCTCACTCTCTCTCTCTCTCTCTCTCTCTCTCTCTCTCTCTCTCTCTCTCTCTCTCTCTCTCTCTCTCTCTTTCTCTCTCTCTCTTTCTTTCTTAGGCTACGGAGATTGAGCGCCTCATCACTTGGTATAATCCCCTTTCGTCTCCGGAACTGGAGCTGGACCAGACCGGAGAGAACAGTGTTGCAAACTGGCGGTCCAAATACATCAGTCTGAGTGAGAAGCAGTGGAAGGACAATGTGAACCTGGCATGGAGCATCTCCCCTCACCTCGCGGTGCAACTTCCCACTAGGTGGATCCCTTGCTCTTTGTTACAAAAATTAGCAACTTTAGCCAATTAGTAAATTTAGCTTCCGGTAGTCCTTGACGTACGATCACAACAGAACCCAAAAACTCTGTTGCTAAGCAAGACAGTTATTCAGTGAGCTTTGTGCCATTTTACGAACTTTCTTGCCACAGTTGTTAAGGAAATCACCGCAATTGTTAAGTTAGAAATACGGTCGTTAAGTGAATCTGACTCCCCCATGGACGTTGCTTGTCAGAAGGTTGCAAAAGGGGGTTGTGTGATCCCCAGGGACACGACAACTGTGATAAATCCAAGTCAGTTGCCAAGCGCCTGAATCTTGATAACATGATCACAGGACAGGGATAGGCAACCTTGGCTCTTTGATGACTCGTGGACTTCAACTCCCAGAATTCCTGAGCCAGCATGGGGGAACTATGGCCCCCTCATGACTCGTGGACTTCAACTCCCAGAATTCCTGAGCCAGCATGAGGGAACTATGGCCCCCTCATGACTCGTGGACTTCAACTCCCAGAATTCCTGAGTCAGCATGGGGGGAACTATGGCCCCCTCATGACTTGTGGACTTCAACTCCCAGAATTCCTGAGCCAGCATGGGGGAACTATGGCCCCTTCATGACTGGTGGACTTCAACTCCCAGAATTCCTGAGCCAGCATGGGGGAACTATGGCCCCCTCATGACTTGTGGACTTCAACTCCCAGAATTCCTGAGCCAGCATGGGGGAAACTTTGGCCCCCTCATGACTCGTGGACTTCAACTCCCAGAATTCCTGAGCCAGCATGGGGGAACTATGGCCCCCTCATGACTTGTGGACTTCAACTCCCAGAATTCCTGAGCCAGCATGGGGGAACTATGGCCCCTTCATGACTCGTGGACTTCAACTCCCAGAATTCCTGAGCCAGCATGGGGGAACTATGGCCCCCTTGTGACTGGTGGACTTCAACTCCCAGAATTCCTGAGTCAGCATTGGGGAACTATGGCCCCCTCATGACTTGTGGACTTCAACTCCCAGAATTCCCGAGACAGCATGGGGGAAACTTTGGCCCCCTCATTACTCGTGGACTTCAACTCCCAGAATTCCTGAGCTAGCATGAGGGAACTATGGCCCCCTCATGACTCGTGGACTTCAACTCCCAGAATTCCTGAGCCAGCATGGGGGAACTATGGCCCCCTCATGACTTGTGGACTTCAACTCCCAGAATTCCTCTCCCTTTCCCTTCAGCGTGGCTGGCTCAGGAATTCTGGGAGTTGAAGTCCACGAGTCGTAAAAGAGCCAAGGTTGCGTACCCCTGTCACAGGGATACGGCAATAGTCATGAGTGAGAAAAATGATCATAAGTCCCTTTTTTCAGTGCCACTGTAGCTTTGAGCGGTCACAAAATGAACCGTTATAAGTCGAGGACTACCTGTAGCTATTAATCCACAGGTCCTAAGCTGAGAACTACCAGTTTGTCCCCTGTTGGTTTCCTAGATTTAAAAACACAGAAGCAATTGGGATGGAGGTCACCCGTCTGGTTCGCTTGGACCCCGGAGCCGTGAGCGATGTGCCAGAAGCCATCAAGGTAGGCATTTGCAGATGATCCAGCTGTTGATCAGAACATAGATTCTGGGAATTGTTTCCAGAGATAAAATGATTGGTTTGGTTTGACTTCAGTTAACCACAGTGGGTGTAAATCAGAATATATATGGCTTACTTGTTAAATCTGCCCCAGAATTTCAAGATACCCGGAGGAACAAGAAACTTTATGACTTTACACAGCCCCCATGGGAAACATTGCCCTTTTTTTTATAGTTTATATTAAAAGATTTTCACATGGGTAATAAGACGTACATTCCAAGAAAAAGTTACAGTAAACGTGAAAGAGAAAAGAAAGGGGAAAAAGGAAACTGAAAAAGGGGGTGGGGGGAAGAGAGAGAAAATAACAAGAGGGAAAAAAAACAGGAAAAGAAATATTAAAAAACGGCTTCTCTCAGGAATTGTAAACCCAACAATAATCAAGCGTTCCTCTCTTAAGATCACATCAGGACTCCCTCCTTTCTATAACCCGTTCTTTCTAAACATCCGAACCGCAACTCACAAAACCGCAAAAAAAAACCACCATTTCTCAAGCTCCAAATATGAACTTCGGTTCATGGATGTGAGAGATAAATTTTTGTCTAGACTTGTTCTGATCAAGGGGGGGGGTGGGGAGGGAAAAAATCCTTCATTTCCCAGTTAGATTTTTTCAGTTTATTATCCCACCGTCTGGCCAATTTATTGGAGGCTCATCCTCCTGCTAGCATTGGGGTTCACGTGTGCGTATGTGTGGTGTCTCCCCCCACTCCCTCTTACTTTTCAGTATCTTGTTACTTGGCACACCATTGACGCCGATGCTCCGGAGCTGAGCCACATCCTGTGCTGGACCCCTACCGACCCACCGACAGGCCTCTCGTATTTCTCCAGCCTGTACCCTCCTCATCCTTTGACCGCTCAGTATGGGGTGAAAGTGCTTCGATCTTTCCCACCGGTAAATAAGACGTTTGTCGGAAGGATCTTAGAACCTCTTTCTGCTGAAGGACTGTAGATCCTGGGCTCCTCAGTGAGCCCTCTGCATTTTTCCCAACTTCAGTTTTGGTCTCCACCAGGTCAAAAAAAGATGTTGAGACTCTGGAAAGAGTGCAGAGAAGAGCAACACAGATGAGTTAGGGGACTGGAGGCTAAAACAGATGAAGAACGGTTGCTGGAATGGTGTATGCGTAGTTTAGAAAAAAGAAGGACCAGGAGTGACACGATAGTAATATTCCATTATTTGAGGTGCTGCCACAAAGAGGGGGGGGGGTCAACCTGTTTTCCAAAGCACTTGAAGGAAGGCAGGACAAGAAGCAATGGATGGAAACTACTCAAGGAGAGAAGCAACCTGGAATTAAGGAGAAAGTTCCTAACGGTGAGGACAATTAACCAGTGGAACAGCTTTGCCTCCAGAAACCGTGGGTGCTCCATCAGTGGAGGTTTTTAAGAAGAGACTGGACAATCACTTGTCTGAAATGGTCTAGGTCCTCTTGCTGGAGCAGGGGGATGGACTAGAAGACCTCCAAGGTCCCTTCCAGCTGTATTCTGATTAATCGCACTCGGGTCAAATGAAATATTCAGTTCAGCTCAATTCAATTCACTGTAAAGGTCGCCACATTGGGCATCCTCCACTTAGCAACCCCCCTTGCTCAGGAACGGAAATCCTGGTCCAAAGTTGTGGTCGTAAGTCGAGAACTATCTGTAGTAGCAAAGGACAGGCACAGCTTCCCTTTCCCACATCAAGAGGGTTAAAAGTCTGTGGGGGTGTAGTTTACGTGGCGTTTTCTGCTCCAAAGTTCAGCCGAGAGTTCCTCAGAGGAGGAACAGTTGAGTTATCCCTGTCTTGGACTTAACCATTTGCCTGAGAGCTGGAAGGGACAAGAAACTCCTGGGAAAATAAGTAAAGAAGCTGTTGTGGAAAGGCTGAGGTTTCTAATAGTAGTTTAGAACAGCTTACATCCTGTGACCATACAGGCAGTCCTCAACTTACAACAGTTCATTTAGTGCAGTGGTTCTCAACCTTTCTGAGGTTGAGACCCCACTTGCCCCGCCCATGCGCGCCGCGACCCCGACCCGGGGGCGTGTGCGTGTGCGCGCGCGCGCAAAAAAAAAGTTTTTTAATTTTTTTAAAAAAAAAAAAAATGGCGGCCGGGACGGGCGGATCTGCACATGCGCGGATCGGCCCATTGCACGCACCACGCATGCGCGCATCCGCCTGTCGCGGGCCGCCATTTTGTTTTTTTTTTTAATTTTTTTTTTTAAAAAATTAAAAAAAAATGGCGGCTGCGACGGGCAGATCTGTGCATGCGCGGATCGGCCCGTCGCACACGCCACGCATGCGCACATCCGCCCGTTGCGGGCCGCCATTTTGTTTTTTTTTTTATTTTTTATTTAAAAAAATTAAAAAAAAAATAATAAAAAACAAAATGGCGGCCGCGACGAGCGCATGCGCGCCTGCGCGGATCGGCCCGTCGCACATACCGCGCATGCGCGGATCCACCCGTTGCGGTCCGCCATTTTGTTTTTATTTTATTTTATTTTAATTTTTTTTAATTTGTTTTAATTTTTTTTAAAAAAGTTTCCGGCGCGATGGGCGGATCTGAGCGTGCGCGGCACGCGTGCGCCAAAAAAAAAATAAAAAAAATTTTTAAAAAATTAAAATAAAAATTAAAAAAACAAAATGGTAGCCGGCGGTGCCCGGCGACCCCCGCGAAATGGTCTCGCGACCCCAAATGGGGTCGCGACCCCAAGGTTGAGAACCACTGATTTAGTGACTGTTCAAAAAGTGATGTATGACTGTTTTCCACACTTAACCACCCTTGCAGCCTCCCCATGGCCACGTGATCAGTTGACGCTTGGCAACTGACTCGTATTTACGATGGTGGCAGCGTCCACGGGGGAAGCCGCTTTCACTTAGCCACCATGTGACTAAGTTAAGAACTACAGCGACCGACTTAGCTGTGGCAAGGAAAGGGGAGTAAAATTCACTTAACGAAAGTCTCACTTAGCAAGAGAACTTTTGGCTCAAGTTGTCGTAAGTCAAGGATTCCCTGTGCCTCTAATACCACCGAACAACCACATCTGCCTCTCCCAGGTCCTTGAGAACGACGTGATAGGTGGACAAAAAAATGCCAACTCCAATCGAAACATCTGGCTGTGTGAAGAACCATAATAGAGCACTGACATTGACATATTCACCACCCGTCAATTGCAAAAGACAGCTTTACTTGGGACAGCTGACGTCCTGCGAGGAGAGCTTTAACCCCATCAAACCGCCCACATCTGTCCATCCCAGGTCCTTGGGAAGGACTTGATAGATGGGTATAAATGCCAGGTCCATTCTACAGATCTGGCTGACTCTGCCAGCCACAAATAACAACAGTAACAAGGGCAGCAATAATCATAACAAGTCGATGTTTCACAGCCTTGAGACTTTGGCAAGGCACCTTGAATATCCGTCTACATTTTTGCATTTTGTTTTTACGATAATACCAAAATAAAAAATGCACCTCTTTGCCTGTTAATAATGGAAGGAAAGGCTCTTGAAGCCAGAATGTCAGTGCTTTGAAAGAAAAGAAGAAATCCTAACTTCTTTTTTTCCTTCTTCTCCCTCCCTCCCTCCACCCCCACCCAGGATGCTATTCTGTTTTACATTCCGCAGATTGTGCAGGCCCTTCGATACGACAAGGTAAGGGCAGATAAAGACGGCAAAACTTTGGTGAAGGGATGTCCTCAGTCAGATGAGTTTAGGACGATCCAGTATCTGTGGGCCACCTGGTGGATTGAACTTTAGGCCTTTTCCATACAATCCTTGGCATGCAGTAAATGTTCAGGTTATGCCATTTGGATGGATGGATGGATGGATGGATGGATGGATGGATGGATGGATGGATGGATGGATGGATGGGAAAGATAGACATGTAAATGAAAAGCTATGGATAGATAAGTAGGTAGACAGAAAGAAAGAAAGATAAATATGGATGGATGGATGGAGAGATAGACATAAATGAAAAGATATGGATAGATAAGTAGGTAAATAGAAAGATAGATAAATATGGATGGATGGAGAGATAGACATAAATGAAAAGATGGATAGATAAGTAGGTAAATAGATAAATATGGATGGATGGATGAATGGAGAGATAGACATAAATTAAAAGATATGGATAGATAAGTAGGTAAATAGAGATGGATGGATGGATGGATGGGAAAGACATGTAAATGAAAAGCTATGGATAGATAAGTAGGTAGACAGATAGAAAGAAAGAAAGATAAATATGGATGGATGGATGGAGAGATAGACATAAATGAAAAGATATGGATAGATAAGTAGGTAAATAGAAAGATAGATAAATATGGATGGATGGAGAGATAGACATAAATGAAAAGATGGATAGATAAGTAGGTAAATGGATAAATATGGATGGATGAATGGAGAGATAGACAAATTAAAAGATATGGATAGATAAGTAGGTAAATAGAGATGGATGGATGGATGATGATGGATAGGGATGGATGGATAGATGTGGCTAGAGTCGGTAAGTAGAGATAGACAGAGAGACAGATATGGATAGATAGGTATGGATATGGAGGGATGGATGGGCGGACAGACACAAATAGACAGATGTATTTGTTGTTTCTACAGGGCTTGACTAAACTAGAGAGTTTCAATAAAACACTAATACAATGCGAGTCTCCAACAATTAAGGAAGACGCATAAGAAGACCTCCCCTAATTGGGATTTAATGGGGGGAACTGTTCCATTAGGGCAGAGGTCCCAACCTTTTGGGCGCCAGGGACTAGTTCCGTGGAGAAAGCTTTTTCCACAGATCGGAGGGTGCGCGGTTTGGTGTGCTGTCTGCATCATGCAGATCGGGCTTTTGTTTGTGTGGACCGGTTGGTGGCATGCCGTGGTCCGGTACCGGTCCACGGACCGAGGGTTGGGGACCCCTGCATTAGGGCATCTGGGCTTCTCTGCCTCAACATGTTCCTGGTCAGAGCCATGCTTAGAAGAAGACCTACCTTGTTGTATTTTCACAGATGGGCTACGTCAGGGAGTACATCCTTTGGGCAGCTTCCAAGTCCCAGCTGTTGGCTCACCAGTTCATTTGGAATATGAAGACAAACATCTACCTGGATGAAGAGGGACACCAGAAAGACCGTGAGTGGACCATTGGTTGGAGATGTTGCGCAATGAGTTTCTTGAGCAGCTGTCCCTTCCAGGGACCCCACAATTCTCCTCCTCCTCCTCTCTGCAAACCCCACTCCCTTCTAGCACTGATGATGTTACCTAGTAGGGCCATGAAACATCTGCAAGAAAACCACCAAGCTCAGAGAGCACCAAGGACCCCACAGTCCTCCTCCTCCTCCCCCCCCCCGCAAACCCCACTCCCTTCTAGCACTGATGATGTTACCTAGTAGGGTCATGAAACATCTGCAAGAAAATAGCCCAACTCAGAGAAGCAGCAAGGACCCCACAAACTTCACACTCCTCCTCCTGCTTGTTCTTTCACGTAGCTGACATTGGGGAACTGCTGGAACAGCTGGTTGAGGAAATAACCGGTTCACTGTCTGGTCCAGCGAAGGAGTTTTATCAACGGGAATTTGATTTCTTCAACAAAATCACCAACGTTTCAGCCATCATCAAGTGAGTACAAAGGCAGAGTTCGGGGGGAAAACCTTGTTCTTCCCTTGCCGTGAAAGGTGTCTTATAAACAAAACACAAGTTAAAGGGGTATAGGGTTTCCTGCCTGAGCAGGGGGTTGGACTAGACCACCTCCAAGGTCCCTTCCAGCTTTATTATTATTATTATTATTATCTTTTATTCATTAAACATGACCCTCAGTCAACCGAACAGTCAAATTGGCTGGCGCTGAGGGTTGACACGGGTTGCTGCCAGCATCCTAGGTGTCAGCCAGGTACCTCCTTAAAATGTCAGATGTTCCGAGTAGCGCAGTTTTTTTGTAGCATTGCTGGCGTTCTTGCAGGAAGCTGCAGTTTCTTGATGCGTTTGGCAAAGTTTTGGGACCTCGTTCCCAGGGCCCCGACGACAACGGGTATCCCTGTTACACGTTTCATCCGTAATCGCGCCGTTTCGATGGGCAGGTCGCGATATTTTGTCATTTTTTTTCCCCGTTCTTTTTCGTCGACTCTGGCATCTCCTGGTACAGCGACATCAATCAGCTGCACGCTGTACGCTTATTATTGTTGTTGTTATTATTATAACAACATTATTAAACGCTTTTTAGCTTTGGTTTTAGTTTTGAAATGTTGAAATGTTGTTTTATTTATGCTGTTAGCCACTCCGAGTCTTCGGAGAGGAGCAGCATAAAAATGCAATTAATAAATTTAATTAATTAATATTATACGTTGCCTTACGGGTCAGAATTCACAATTCAAATACCCCAATGTCTTGTGTTGTTGTTTTTTCCCCCACCCCGTAGGCCTTACCCTAAAGGCGAAGAGCGAAAAAAGGCCTGCTTGAGTGCTTTATCTGAAGTGAAAGTACAACCTGGTAAGAATCAAACAATTAGAGATAATCCTCAACTCGACAGCCACAATTTCTCTCGCTAGGGGAGACAGTTGTTAAGTGACTTTTGCCCCCTTTTTACGACCTGTCTTGCCACCGTTGCTAAGAGAATCACTGCAGTTCAGATAGTGACCCGGTTGTTTTTTTGTTTGTTTTTTTATATATATATATTTTGATACGTTTTTTTTATTTTTGCCTGCCAAATGCAGATCCAGATATTTCATTCAGTGTATCAGCTGGTTGCCTTCAACAGGAAATATTGGTTAAATGTCTTGAAATTATTTTTCTTTTTTGAATGTAGATTTCATATCCAGAGAATTAGCCAAAGCTTTGGGTTGGTTTCATTAACTGGCTCCCTGCATTTTGTGGTTCTGTTACAGTTAATACTACATCATCTGCATAATATTTAAGCCTGTATTCATCTCCATGGATTTTAATGCCAGATATTTGTTTGTAAACTAAGCCAGTATGTCTAAACAATGATGATTCCAAAAGGAGAGAATGGACATCCTTGCCTTGTGCCTTCACTTCTTTGGAAATCTGCAAAGAAGGCTCTGTTGGCCAAAATCTTCACCCTTGACACCCTCTCGGCTTGAGTGACCCGGTTTGGCTTCCCCCGTTGTCAGAAGGCCGCCAAAGGGGATCACATCACACACACACACACACACACACACACACACACACACACACACACACACAGGACAATGCAACCGTCGTAAATATGAGCCAGTGGCCAAGCATCCAAATTTCGACTACATGCAACGGGTTTATTAAGTGTGAAAAGGAGTCGTAAGTCATTTTTTCCAGTGCCGCTGTAACTTCGAACCGTCACTAAATGAACGGTCGTAAGTGGAGGCCTCCTCGCAAAGAGGAGAAAAGTCTTTACTGCTGTCCTCCCTGACTCGTCCTGCTAGCTCAGGGGGTCTTCCAACTTGGCCCTTTGATGACTGGTGGACTTCAACTCCCAGAACCCCTGCCTGGCTGAGGAATTCTGGGAGTTGAAGTCCACCAGTCATCAAAGGGCCAAGTTGGAAGCCCCCCCCTCTCTGCTAGCTCAACCCCTTGGCTGGTTTTTTCCCCAAGGATTCTCTTCTCCCCTTCCCAATAGGGTGCTATTTGCCAAGCAACCCAGAAGCCATTGTGTTGGATATTGACTACAAGTCGGGAACGCCTATGCAAAGGTAGGGCCTTGCGCTCTTTTCCGGCTTGTTTAAAAAATAAAATAAAATAGGGATTATCAAGTTACTGGCCCTGACCCATTTGTGCTTCCTTCCAGCGCTGCCAAAGCCCCTTACTTGGCCAGGTTCAAGGTGAAGAGGTGTGGAGTGAGCGAGCTTGAAAAAGAAGGTGAGTGCAGTGGATGACGTGAACCAAAACATTTGAGGAGCTTGGCTTGGGCAGAAGCTCAAAATACTTGGGCCGTCAAACGGGAAGAGGGGATGGGTTCTTGTGGATGGTTCTTGTGGTCCCTTCCCTTGTGGTTGTTCAGTCTCTAAGTTGTGTCTGACTCTTGGTGACCCCATGAACTACAGCATGCCAGCCCCCCCCCCGGTGTCTCTGGGAGGGTGCTTAAATCCATCTTCATGGATTTGTGTTGATGACACTCTCACTCTGACTGCGATGGTATGGGTTCTCCTGCTGGAGCAGGGGGCTGGACTAGAAGACCTCCAAGGTCCCTTCCAGCTCTATTCCATTCTATTCTATTCTATTCCATTCTATTCCACATTCTAGTCTATTCTATATTCTATTCTATATTCTATTCTGTTCTGTTCTGTTCCACATTCTATTCTATTCTATATTTCTATTCCATTCCATATTCTGTTCTATATTCTATTCTATTCTATTCTATTCTATTCTATATTCTGTTCTATTATGTATTTTCTCCTATTCTATTCTTATTCTATTCTATTCTATTCTATTCTTCATCTATTCTATTCTTCATCTATTCTATTCTATTCCTATTCTATTCTATTCTATATCTATTCTATTCCGATTCGATTCGATTCTATATTCTGTTCTATTATGTATTTTCTCCTATTCTATTCTATTCCATTCCATTCCATTCTATTCTATTCTATTCTAGTTCTGTTCCCTTACCTTTTCCTTCCCTTCCACCCCGCTCCACTCCACTCCACTCCACTCCACTCCACTCCACTCCACTCCACTCCACTCCACTCCACTCCACTCCACTCCACTCCACTCTACTCTACTCTACTCTACTCTACTCTACTCTACTCTACTCTACTCTACTCTACTCTACTCTACTCCACTCCACTCCACTCCACTCCACTCCACTCCACTCCACTCCACTCCACTCTACTCTACTCTACTCTACTCTACTCTACTCTACTCTACTCTACTCTACTTACTCTACTCTAATCTACTCTAATCTACTCTATATCTATATCTATTCCATTCTATTACAGTCTAGTCTAGTGTAGTCCTACAATCTAGGTTTGAACTAAGGAGAATTTTCCTGTGAGTGAGAACAATCAATCAGTGAAACAGCTTCCCTCCAGAAGTTGTGGGTGCTCCATCACTGGAGGCTTTTAAAAAAAAGACTGGACAGCCATTTGTCCAGAATGGTACAGAGTCTCCTACTTAAGCAGGGGGTTGGACTAGAAGACCTCCAAGGTCCCTTCCAACTCTGTTATTCCCCATTCTGTCTGCTCTTAGTGGTGCCAGACAGCCTGGAAATGTTCCTACAACATAAGAATGATGGAAACGCAGTGGGAAAGTCTTCAAAGAGTTTAAAAACATTTAAAGCTCCTTTGGCCAATGTTAACACAGAGACATCCAACCTCAAACCCCTTGATCTATTCCACACTTGGGACCCCATCACCAAAAAAGCAGAGAATTAACTGCTGGCTATAGACATCTAAAGTCACCTCTTATGTATTATCGTTTGGAACGTCACTTTCTCACAAACACCCCACCCCGCCTTCTAGGTCTGCGTTGTCGTTCAGACTCAATAGATGAAAGCGGAGAAGATGGCAGGGAGAGTAAGAAGATTTGCTGGCAGGCCGCCATCTTTAAAGTGGGCGATGACTGCAGGCAGGTAAGAAAGTGTCAGGGTGGTCTTCTTGAGTCACCCGTGGAGGTGGACAATTTTCAGCCGTCATTGTTGCGATGAGGGATCCTGGCTGTTCTCTGAGCTTGCTTGTTCTCTTGCATGACCCAAACTAGGTAACATCGTCAGGCCTAGAAGGGAGTGGAATTTATGGAGAGGGAGGGAGGGAGAAAGAAAGGAAAGAGAAAGAAAGAAAGAAAGAAAAAGAAAGAAAGAAAGAAAGAAAGAAAGAAAGAAAGAAAGAAAGAAAGAAAGAAAGAAAGAAAGAAAGAAAGAAAGAAAACTATAGAGTCCTGAGTCCTGGCTGTTCTCTGAGCTTGCTTGTTCTCTTGCAGACGTTTCATGACCCAAACTAGGTAACATCGTCAGGGCTAGAAGGGAGTGGAATTTATGGAGAGGGAGGGAGGGAGAAAGAAAGGAAAGAGAAAGAAAGAAAGAAAGAAAAAGAAAGAAAGAAAGAAAAGAAAGAAAGAAAGAAAGAAAGAAAGAAAGAAAGAAAGAAAGAAAGAAAGAAAGAAAGAAAGAAAGAAAGAAAGAAAGAAAGAAAGAAAGAAAGAAAGAGAACTATAGAGAGTCCTGGCTGTTCTCTGAGCTTGCTTGTTCTCTTGCAGACGTTTCATGACCCAAACTAGGTAACATCGTCAGGGCTAGAAGGGAGTGGAATTTATGGAAGGGAGGGAGGGAGGAAGAAAGAAAGGAAAGAGAGAGAGAGAGAGAGAGAAAGAAAAGAAAGAAAGAGAAAGAAAGAAAAAAGAAAGAAAGAGAAAAAGAAAGAGGAAGGAAGGAAGGAAGGAAAGAAGGAAGGAAGGAAGGAAGGAAGGAAGGAAGGAAGGAAGGAAGGAAGGACAGACTATGGGGTCCTAGGTACTCTCTGAGCTTGCTTGCTTTCTTGCAGACGTTTCATTATCCAAACTAGGTAACATCTGTGCCAGAAAGGTTTTGGGGTGGGGAGTGAGGAGAAGGAGAAGGACTGGGGGTGGGGGTGGGGGTGGGGGGTCCTTAGTGCTCTCAGGGCTTGCTTGGTTTCTTGATCCAAGCTAGGTAACATCATCTGTGCCAGAAAGATCTGCAAGAAAAGAAGCAAGCTCAAGGAGCACCCAAGGACCCCCCTCATATCAACCCTGAGCTGCAAATATTCTCCTTTATTAATCACTGTTGCGCGTAATATTTGAACCCCCCCTTCAATCCTGGGTTTTGTTTTGGTTTTCTTTTTTGGGTGCTGGACAGGACATGTTGGCCTTGCAGATCATCGATCTCTTCAAGAACATATTTCAGCTGGTGGGCCTTGACCTCTACGTCTTTCCCTACCGGGTGGTGGCAACTGCTCCTGGGGTGAGTCTCTGGAAGAGCCAAGTCTTTTTATCGGTCCTCATTTTGTGACTCTGGGCTCCCTTCATGTCAGAAAAGGAAGGCAGTTTGGCACCCACAAGGTCTGTTCTGTGATTCATCGGCCATTCCTATTTCTCCATCGCTCTTCCGCTTGATTTTTATTTTCCAAAAAGCTCCCTGATCATAGAGTTGGGAAGGACCTCACAGGTCTACTAGTCCAACACTTCCCGCCCCCGCTCAAGACAGGAGTCATCCCATCCCAGTAAAAGGAGGGTGTTTTTGAAAACTTCCAAGTGTCTTTGTCTTTCCAGCTGAATATATGTGCATCCAATCAGGCGCTTTCGTGCCGGAGTTCTCCTGCTCGCTCATTGACCTTCTTTCTCTTAGTGTGGAGTCATCGAATGCATTCCAGATTGTACTTCCCGAGATCAGCTGGGCCGGCAGACCGACTTTGGGATGTACGATTACTTTACCAGGCAGTACGGAGACGAATCCACCCTGGCCTTCCAGAAGGTAGTTTGCGTGTGATTCTTACGATTCAAGAGAATGTAGCTCAGGGTTGAACTGTGGGGTCCTTGGTGCTCTCCGAGCTGGGTGGTTTTCTTGCGGACGTTTCCTAACCCAACTAGGTAACATCATCAGTGTTAGAAGGGAGTGGGGATCATGGAGAAAAAGAGGAGGAGAAGGTGGAAAGGAGGAGGGGGTGGAGGAGGAAAAGAGGGAAGGAGAACTGGGAGGTTCTTAGTGCTCTCTGAGCTTGCTTGTTTTCTTGCAGGCGTTCCATGACCCAACTAGGTAACATCATCAATGCTTGAAGGGAGTGGGGATTGTCTTTCAGCGTGTGTGTGTGTGTCTTTCCAAACTCTCTTGATTTGACTCCAAAGAGAACTGGAGGAAAGCTTTTTATTGATAAGCCCCTAATGAAGAACTAGAAAAATGCCATCCTGGTCTTCATTTGCTGCCCAATAATGAGCAGTTAATAGTCCAGTGTTGTGCCAAGCACAAAAATTGCGTATCATTAGGAATGAAGTCAACTCAAAGTCTACCAAGCGACGCAATTAGAGTCCTTTATTCCTCTCCTGAAAATTAGTCATTTATTTATTTATTTATTTATTTATTTTATTTTGTTAATTAGATTTCTATGCCGCCCTATTCCAAGAACTCAGGGCGGCTCACAACATGGATACAACAAGAAGAAATCTAAAAATTAAAATACAATTGTAAAAAACCCGTTAATTAAAAACCAATCACCCAAAAACAGACATGCAAACATACATACACTGGCTGGGGCAAGGTGTTAGCTGCCCCAGGCCTGTCGGCAAAGATGGGTCTTTAATAATTTGCGGAAGGCGGAGAGGGTGGGGGCGACACGGATCTCCGGGGGGGAGTTGATTCCAAAGGGTCGGGGCCACAACAGAGAAGGCCCTTCCCCTAGGCCCCGCCAGGCGACACTGTCTGGCTGACGGGACCTGGAGAAGGCCGACTCTGTGGGCCCTAACCGGCCGCTGGGTTTCATTTATTTTCAGTCCTCCCCCCCCCATTGTAGATGTTCAGCTTTGGCCTACTGAGGGCCCGTGATGCAAACCCTCCCTTCTTTCTCAATATTGCCAATGTCATCTCACCCTTGCAGGCCCGCTACAACTTTATCCGCAGCATGGCTGCTTATAGCCTTCTGCTGTTCCTCTTGCAAATTAAAGACAGGCACAATGGCAACATCATGCTGGACAAACAAGGACATATCATTCATATCGGTTAGTTTATCCTTTGGGAGCTTTTGTTTCGTTTTGTGGGATCAGCCTTTTATCTGGAGAAAGCGTGTCCTTCTCCAGAAGGACAATCCTTCTCCAGAAGGACATTGTCCTTCTCCAGAAGGACATTGTCCTTCCACGGGCAGAAGGTGGCTTGCACTTGGGATGGACCATCTCCTGGGACAACGGAACTGTGGCCCACTTCTAAGGGCTCTGCCTTTTGGGGCCAGCTCCTCAAAGTCCACTCTTTGATTGTCTGTGGAGTTCTCAGCCATGGTTGCGCCCAACGGGTGCTTTTTCAGAAGGACTTTTCTGAGTGTTTTTTTCCCTCGAAAAGTTTCCCTTCTCATCCAAGATGCTTCTTCAGTTCTGACTGAATGGTGGGGAATGGAAGGATTTATATCCCTTGCAGTCATCTGGTTGTTGGTACTCTTTCTGAGAGTTAGGTAAGGCCACTTGGGCCCTCAGGGTCACCCAAATCAGGGTGCCATTGGTGGAGGAACCTTCTTGGGACTGCTGAAAGGATTGTGTGGTACCCAGGAGAGAGGTGGTGTGTCGTACCCCTTCCCCTGCGTTGAGGGAGGGCTGTCCAGTGTTCACACAGGTGGCCTCTTTGACCCCTCTTTCAACCCAGTGGTCATCTCCATCCAGAATGTGGACTTTGCTGTCCTCAAAAGAGTGACCTTTACCTCTCAAGTAGTGATGATTGGATCTCAGAGATCGAGATTAAAAACAGGTCAACGTTCTCCTCTTCCTCCTCCTGGTCAGATTTTGGATTCATGTTCGAAAGTTCTCCTGGTGGAAACCTGGGTTGGGAGCCGGACATCAAGCTGACGGATGAGATGGTCATGATCATGGGTGGCAAGATGGAAGCCACGCCCTTCAGGTGGTTCATGGAGATGTGTGTCAGGGGCTACCTGGCGGTCAGGTAAGGAGGCTTCTTCTTCGGCTTGGGTTCTCTTGCCTTGGATTTTTGCCTTGAGCCTCTTTTTCCCCAAACTCTCTTAAGAATAGTAGTAGTATTTATTTATTTATTAATTTGACTTCTATGCCGCCCTATTCTGGAGAACTCAGGGCAGCTCACAACATAATAGAAATCAACAGTTAAAAATACATATATATATAAAAACCCCTTAATTTAAAAGAAAAACCAATCATTCAGCATACACACAGACATACACTGGCTTGGGGCAAGATGTTAACTACCCCAGGCCTGCCGGCAGAGGTGTGTTTTAAGTAATTTACGAAAGGCGGAGAGGGTGGGGGCGACACGGATCTCCGGGGGAAGTTGGTTCCAGAGGGCCGGGGCCGCAACAGAGAAGGCTCTTCCCCTAGGCCCCGCCAGGCGACACTGTCTGGCTGACGGGACCTGGAGAAGGCCGACTCTGTGGGCCCTAACCGGTCGCTGGGATTCATGCGGCAGGAGACGGTCCCGTAAGTAACCTGGTGCGATGTCATGTAGGGCTTTATAGGTCATAACCAACACTTTGAATTGCGTTCGGAGACCAATTGGCAGCCAATGCAGTAGTAGTAGTAGTAGTAATAATAATAATAATAAATAATAAATAATAAATAATTAATAATAATAATAATAATGAAGTTGCGCATTCCAATATTTTTCTGATTATTTGTTCCACTAGTGGTAGTCTTTCACTCTTCCAACATTGCGCAAAGATTATTCTCGCTGCTGTGGTGACGTGTAAAATCAAATATAGACTTTGCTTATTCATCTGGACCTCCAGTTATGAGGCCATTGCCGTGCCCCTGTAGAAGCTTTGTATAAAATGATGTGGGTTGTGTGTCTATGTCTTCTCTGATGGTCTCATCGTATCCTAAATATATAAACATCCTCCTGCCTAAGCCTTCTCTTCTCTTTCTCTCCTGGCAGGCCTTACATGGATGCAGTTGTTTCTTTGGTTACGTTGATGTTAGACACAGGATTGCCCTGTTTTCGGGGACAGACCATCAAACTCTTGAAGTAAGTGGGCTGCCCCCGATTAGCCAAGAGCAGAAAGGAGGCGTGGCTGTGATTTAAGCTAAGCAAGGGAATTCTGGGAGTTAAAGTCTGGACCTCTTAAAGTGGCTAAGGGTGAGCAACACTCATATAATTGTATTAACCATTATAACTTGGTGAGAACGGGGAGGGCTAGATTTTCATATTACACCCCGCCAACTTAAAAGAGTCTTTGCCAAAACGTCAGCCACCACCGTTGCCCGCAGGCTTGTGGGGAAATGTGGCAAAGTCAAGACATCTGCAGAACAGTCTTTTGATCTCCTCCTCCTCCTCTTCCTCCTCCTCCTCCTCCTCCTCCTCCTCCTCCTCCTCCTCCTCCTCCTCAAACAGGAACAGGTTCAGCCCCAACATGACGGAGCGAGAAGCTGCAAACTTCATCATGAAGATCATTCAGAATTGCTTCCTCAGCAACAGGTAAGCCTGCTTCTTCTCCACTGTCCCGTCGTTGGCGCAGCAACAAAGGAGAGGCAAGGAGAATTGTCTCTCCAGACCCACAAGATTCAAGGTAGCTCTACGACAAGTAGGTTTAGATCATCTGGATGCGAGGCCCGTCCAATTTACCCCACAAGACCCACCTCAGTCCGCGAGTACAGGTAGTCCTCCTCTTACGACCACAATTTCCGTTGCGAAGCGAGACAGCTGTTAGCTGACTTTTGCCCCCTCCCCTTTTAGAGTTTTTAAGTGAATCTGACTCCCCCGTCAACTTTGCTTGTCGGAAGGTCGCAAAAGGAGGGATCACCTCCCCCCCCTCCCGGGACGCTGCAACCGTCATAAAGGCGAGTCGGTTGGCGAGCGTCTGCATTTTGATCACGTGACCCTGGGGATGCTGCAGCGGTCGTTAACGTGTGAAAAGTGATCATCGGTCCCTTTGTCCAGTGCCGTTGTACGTTTGAATGGTCACTAAACGAACACAGCCATTCGTTTAGTGACCATTTGGAAAGAAGTGGCTGAGGGCTACCTTTCACATCAGGCGCAAGAGAGCAGGAAGCAAGGTTGTTCAGATGTGTGCAGGTTTATTCCGTGCTAGCTCTCTTCAACAATTTGAGCTATTCATGGTCGAGGCAAACTGGCGGTAGAGAAGAGTTAATGGAATACCATTTAACAACGCCTTGGAATCCTGCATCCAGTTTTGGTCACCACGATGTAAAAAAAGATGTTGAGACTCTAGAAAAGAGTGCAGAGAAGAGCAACAAAGATGATTAGAGGTCTGGAGGCTAAAACCTATAAGGAACGGTTGCTGGAATTGGGGATGTCTAGTTTAATGAAGAGAAGGACGAGGGGGGACACGTTAGCAGTCTTCCAGTATCTCAGGGGCTGCCCCAAAGAAGAGGGAGTCAAACTGTTCTCTAAAGCCCCTGAAGGCAGGACAAGAAGCAACGGATGGAAACTAATCAAGGAGAGAAGCAACCTAGAACTAAGGAGAAACTTCCTGACAGTGAGGACAATTAACCAGTGGAACAACCTGTCTCCAGAAGCGGTGAATGCTCCAACTCTGGAGGTTTTTAAGAAGACACTGGACAGCCATTTGTCTGAAATGGTGTAGGATTTCCTGCCTGAGCAGGGGGTTGGACTAGATCAGGGGTTCTCAACCTTGGCAACTTTAAGACTTGTGGACTTCAACTCCCAGAATTCCTCAGCCAGCAAAGCTGAGGAATTCTGGGAGTTGAAGTCCACAAGTCTTAAAGTTGCCAAGGTTGAGAACCCCTGGACTAGATGACCTCCAAGGTCTCTTCCAACTTTATTATTATTACTATTATATAGAGAATTCATGGTGGGCAGGACTTAAATCTCTTGTGGGAGCAAAGGGATTCAAGGCTGATAACATGCTTGACCCCCTCCCTCGGGCTCAGCCTGGTCGTCTCCTACAGTATATTTCAAATCAATCTGTGACTCGTTGCCACAGCAAACCTTCATCCAGACTAGCATCTGACTACAAAGCTTGTCTGTTTCTCAAGTCCCTGAAGAAACCAAATTAAATTCCAAGAGATACATCTCTGAAAAGGCCTAATTTTTTTTCCCTCTTTCCTTCTTCTTCTTCTTCTTTTTAGGAGCAAGACCTATGATATGATCCAGTACTACCAAAATGATATTCCGTACTAAAACGGGGGGGAGAAACACCACCACCTCCCAGCCTGAAAATGTGAATTTCTGAGACTGCTGTCTCCTGCTCTCGAAGCAGCCCTGTGTGTGTGTGTGTGTGTGCGCGCACGCGCGCACGTTTGCATGCCAACCTGGGTGTCCCTGTGGTAGCAGATACGGCAACAATCAACCAACCCCTTCGCTCCTGCCTTTTGTCTTTGCTGGGATCCCCCCTGGGTGTATCCGTGATCTAAAAACTAGCCGCAGTCGCAGACTCCGAAAATCCTGTCGCACTTCTGAAGAGCGGGCAGATTTGAAATCTTTTGACAGATGTCAAGCAAAGATAGGGCACCCTTGTGTCCAGGCAAGAATTTTTTAACGTGGATGATCTAGAGAATTGGGGGCAAACCAGGCGCTCTAGAATTATAGTGCAGAGAGTGGTTGAAGAAAGATTGCTCTGGCCTATGCTGCAGAAATTGTAAGGATAATCATTTTTGCACTTGTGGGCGTGAATAGCTTATATTTTGCACTGTAAATCTCCTCGCTCCGTGGTCAGTATTTCTTATTTTGAGACAGAATGTATCCCACCCACCCCTCCTCGTGTGGTTGTAAAGAGAGATGCTCTACTGAAGAGAGATTATATTTAATCTTTAAAAAAAACAACAACAACCCAGAATAAAGGTCTTAGGATATTTTCTGCACCAGATTTTTTTTTTTTAAAACCAATCACCCCTATAAACCTCCAGGGAAACTCCGATAGGTGCCTGAAGATGCTGCCAGAGGTGGTGGAAAGGATTATTTATAGGTGTTTCCAAGTCCTACTTCTCACCAATAAATTCTACAAAGGAGATTATGTCAGAAGTTTTAATCAGACATTCAATTTTATTCTGGTTATTTCCCAAAGTGGTCAGATGGAAAGATCTCCTTTCCCCCCCCCCATGCCTTAAGCCCCAATGCTATCATTTATTAAACAGTGATTTATGTAAAATAACAGCGTATGGGAGGAGCTAGATGCAAAATGGCAGGTTGGGGGCAGAGCCAATAACCCGGTGTCGTTTTGCAAAACTGTCTCGGAAGAAGAATCCCTGTCGAGAAATACGCTTCATTGAGCGGCTGAAAAAAGTTTTCCTAACGGCAGTCAATTACCGGGAACTCTTCCCGTCTCATTTATCACCCAGTTTCGGTCCAGAGGGAGCTGTGATGGCCTTAACAAAATTACAATACAATTAGTGGAATTTAAACGGTCCAGCCGATCATTACGTTGATTAAACTGGATTCAATCAAGCATTGCTTTGATGAAAAGAGATGCCATTTCTGGTTGCTCCACCCATCGTGGCCTTTGAGGGTCAAGATTGACCTTCGGTAGGAAGAAAATCTGGCAACAAGATCTTGCGATGCTCACCAGCAAAGGGAGTGAGGAAGTCCATCACACCAAAAGAGCATTTGGCAACGGAAGAGAGCTTGTGGGTCTTTTCAGAGTCCATATATATATATATATATCCTTCCCAATGTTGGCAAGAATTTTGCACAGCCTCGCTGGGTTTTCCTACAGGTTAATGTATTGGTATGTGTGAAAGAGGGACTTGTGAGTCAGCTGTCGTCTTTCCGATTTGATTCCAGAAAGGCGCTTTAGAGAAGAGGTTGCATTCCCTGCAACTCTTTAAAGCAGTGGTTCTCAACCTTTTTCAGGTTGAGACCCCACTTGTGCCGCCCATGCGCGCGCGACGGCCCGAACCGCGCATGCACGGTATGACGGGCTGAACCGCGCATGCGCGGCGCGACGGGCCGATCTGCGCATGCACAGCGCGCACGCGCGACCGGCAAAAAAAATGGCGGACTGCGGTGTCCGGTGACCCCCGCGAAACGGTCGTTCGACCCCAAATGGGGTCGCGACCCATAGGTTGAGAGCCGCTGCTTTAAAACAACCACCTCTTTTCTCTGGAAACCCCCTGCCACTACCCCGTGATCCTGGAAAAGACACGGTTGCTTTCAAGAATTACAGACCAGGGCTACAATTGCACTGGAATTACAATTCCAGCGAAGCAGAGAAGTGCACAGCCCTAACAATGTGGCTGTTGTTCACTCAAACTCTCCAAAGACCTCTGAAAACCAGCAGAGGAACAAACAAACAAATTGCTTGAATTTTCTATCTCCTGGTCACGGCTAACGGTCAGCTCAAAGTGCAATGAGGTAGCCTGTTTTAAGATAAGATAATAGCAGGAGGCAGTCAATTCTCGGCTGTCCTTTCTTCCAGCAACAAATACTATATAGGGGAAAGTTGAGTTTCCCTGGGCCTCTAAAGAATCAAAAAGGATCAGAACTAAATCTGGGGTTTTGATCTACGTGTTATTTTGCTCCGTTGCGTCTCAACTGACCGTTGCTTCGGAAGCCCTCTTAACGAAAGACCATGAAGAAGGCCGAAGGAAGAATGGCGGATGTTATTATTTTTTTAGTTGCGTGTGGAAGTCACGGAAGTGCGCGAAACAATCCTAAGCAGAGTTGTGTCAAAACGAGTGGATCACCCTCTTCTTGATCTTGAAAGTGGGCCGTAGTTGCGAAGCTTTGGGAAGAGTTTCCAACTTGAAAGAGATCCCCCCCAACTTTAGAAATTCAGCCCTTTCTACATTTGTCGTAGCTCACTTGAAAACTTGGGAATGAGAAAGAAGCCAGAAGGTTGTGTGTGTGTGTGCTTGCGTGTACCGTGCCCCGTTTCAACCCTAGATCAGAATCAAGATCATGTTTGCATGCAGCTGTTGATTGTTGAGTGGGTGTCAAATTATTACAGCTGATCTTTGACTTGCAACCATGATCGATTCCGTATTTTTCGTTGCTAAGCAAAGCGGTCAAATGAATCACACCCGAGGGTTGTTAACGTGAATCACTGTCGTCGTTGGCTGAACAATGTGGTCATTAAGAGAATCTTGCCTTAGATCACATGACTCTGGGATGCTGCAACCATTGGTGGTTGCTAAGCGCCCGGATTTTGGAGGGGGGAATTGTGGCTTGCAAACTTTATTTTAACTCCTTTCTTCTGCTGCTTCCAGCTTCAACAATAGAACAAGGTGAAGAGAGAACAACAAAATATAGCATTAGTTTCCCCACCCCCAATAAAGTAATTCACGTATACAGTATACATTCTCTTTTTTTCCCAGTAAATCTAGGGGGGAGGGGACAAAAAAAAGAAACAAGGGAAAAACACTTTTTACAACTTCTTCCACTGTGTGCATGCCAACTAAATGGGAAAGGCAAGAGAGAAAACGAGAAACACGGCTTTTATTTTTCTTTTGTTTTCCTTTTTCTTTCTTTTTTAAAAGGTTAAAAACACTTAAAAAGACAAACAGATAAATAAAACAAAATGGGAACCCAAAAGGAAAGAGGGTCTGTGACAATCAAAAATCAAGACAACTACAGCATAAATAGGCAGTTTCATGTTGTTGGGTATATTTTCAGAGCTACCTGCAGAAAGGGAGTTTAACCACAACACTAGAGAAGAGAGACAAGAAATGAGAGAGAGAGAGAGGTGTATTTCAGAGGAGGGATGAGAAAAAGAAAAAAAAATAGGAGTAAGGAAAAAAAAGTCTTCAAAAGTGCAATGCTGTATAAATATTTTGTACATCATTTCCATAGCACTGGTGTCAAAATAAGAAAAGAGGAAGAGAAGGAGGGGAGGTGGAGAAAAAAGAGACAGAGAGTGAATTTTTTCACAGCCATGATTAACAGAAGCTATTGCATTACACTATTACTAATTTTTAACTGGCCAGAAGATGAAAAATAACAAACAACAAGGCTAAAAAGATCCCATGATGTCTCGTTTTTGTTTTTTTTAAATATATAGTTCATTGTATGTATCAAAGGACATCCAGGAGAAGACGCTCACAGCTATATTGTTTTACAGCAATAAAAGGCGAGATTCCCCTCCCCAAGCAGTATTTATCCTCCCCCCCCCGTCGGAACCACCGTTCACATTAACTGGAATTAATGGAAGAATGGGGGGGCGGCTTTCTGAGGCTTGCCTGTCCAGTCTTCCAGCGCCTACTTTTTGTCCCCCGTCTGTGCTTCTCCGCCCTCTTCCACCTCCTGAGCCCTTTCCATTTTCTGTTTCTCCAATTCTTCTTGCTCACATTTGCTGCTGGGGAACTTATCTTTGTTGTTCTCCTTTTTCCACTTCATCCTCCTGTTTTGAAACCAGATTTTCACTTGCCTTTCGGTCAGTCCCAGGGCGTGAGAGACTTCAATTCTCCGCTTGTGGGTCAGGTAAGAATTAAAAAGGAACTCTTTTTCTAGCTCCAGGGTCTGCTAGCGACTGTAGGTTTGCCGGCCTCTCCTCCGTCCAGCGGCTGGCTCCCTCCTTTCCTCCCATTCCTGTCATTTTCTTGGGAAAATTATCCCCTTCCTGACATCCCAGGTTTCTCGCTAAGCGCCCGGATTTTGACCCAAGTGGCTGTGAGGATGCTGAAATGGCTCTGGTCCCTTTTTTCAATCCAGCGGTCACTTAACGAATAATTGGAAGCCGAGGACTAATGATCCCTAGCAAGCAGCAACTGATTGGGTTGCTTTCCAAGATGCACACGCACAAAAAAGGGCAATTTCTTCACGATGGAAAAGAAGAAGAAAACCTATCAATAGCTGAGAAAAAGCTTTATTGCCGTCAACGAAATCTTAAGCTTCGCTAAGTTATGATGCGGTGACCTGGCATTGCCAGCGGAGGGCAGTGTGCAACAAATTGAAGGTAAGGCTTGGAAATAAGTGTGTAAACGCTGCAGGGTTCAACCCTGTGTTTGGCTGCCTCTAAGTTTCCCTGAAGTTTTCACCACCCTGGAACACCTTCTGAGGAACCCTTGTTGGAGACTTAGCCTCTCCTGAGAGAACCTTGTTCATCCTTCAGAGAAACTGATGCAGGAAGGCAAAAAGTCCCCAACACATCAGATCGGTTCTCCTGATAGGCATTGTTCTCCAGGTCTCAAGGGTGGGATTCAAATAGAAGAATAGAATAGAATATAGAATAGAATAGAATTTAAAATAGAATAGAGATGGAATAGAATAGAATTAGAACAGAACAGAATAGAATAACAGATAATGGAATGGTATGGTATAGGCCAGGAGTAGGCAACCTTGGCTCTTTTATGACTGGTGGACTTCCACTTCCAGAATTCCCGAGCTATGCTGGCTCAGGAATTCTGGGACTTGAAGTCCACCAGTCCTAAAAGAGCCAAGGTTGCCTACCCCTGGTGTAGGCTCTCCTGCTTGAGCAGGGGGTTGGATCAGATGTCCTCCAAGGTCCCTTTCGGCCATACGATTCTATGTTCTAAAGTCTTACACAGGTTGTCCTCAAGTTGCCACTGCCAAATGAGGAGAAACAGGATAGGATATATCAGTTCAATTCTACTCTTGGTTACTGAGAAGTAAGGTCCATATTCAATGTGGCTGATCAACCAGAAAACGTCTGGTGATAGTTCTAGCTTGGATCTCTCTTGGTTCCTGCCCCAATTGGTCTTATTTCAATTTCCAGCATGCTCCAAAATGTTTCCCAAATGGCTGAAGGCGATAGCGCAGCCCTCTGCCGGCTTTTCCCAGCCGGTTCCCCTGCTCCCCTTTTCCCCTTTCAAACGGCCAGCTGAAAACATATTGGCCTCACGCTCCGAATCCCTTTCGCTCCAGTTCTGTTCTTGCCATCAATCCGGCCTTTGATGCTACCACGAAAACGTTGGAAATGGATGAAGCAGACTTGGAGAAGTGGGAGGTTTGCCCAGAGTCATTTGGCAACGGGATCCTTGGAAGAAAGGGAGAAAAGGTGGGGAGGGGGGAGGCCACGGAGAGGTCCCTTTGCAGCTCAGAGCCCTAGGCAGGATGAGCGAATGAAAACCCCACAAAATGTGCCTGAACATGAGTTAATGTGAAGGGAGCATCTCATTTCCTTGCATCCGGTGTTTCTTCATTCCTAATCTTTGTCTAGCCTTCTCCTGAATGGTTCAAGGCACCAAGCGTGGAATTGGAGAAGGAAAGGGTGAGAAGGCTCCTTGGAGACCATCTAGTCCAGCCCTATGCTGATGCAGCTATCCAGGTATACAACATCCCAGACAGATGGATCTCAGGCTTATGTTTTAGCACTTCCAGCATCTTCTGAGGGAACCTGGTTTGAAACTTAGCATCTTCTGAGGCAACCTGGTTTGAAACTGAGCATCTTCTGATGAAACCTGTTTTGAAACTTAGCAGCTTCTGAAGCAACCTTGTTTGAGACGTAGCATCTTCTGAGGGAACCTGGTTTGAGACGTAGCATCTTCTGAGGGAAAGTGCTTTGAAACTTAGCATCTTCTGATGGAACCTGGTTTGAAACTTAGCATCTTCTAAAGCAACCTTGTTTGAGACTAAGCATCTTCTGAGGGAAACTGGTTTTAGACTTAGCATCTACTGAGGGAACCTGGTTTGAAACTTAGCATCTTCTGAGGGAACCTGGTTTGAAACTTAGCATCTTCTGAGGCAACCTGGTTTGAAACTTAGCATCTTCTGATGGAACCTGGTTTGAAACTTAGCATCTTCTAAAGCAACCTTGTTTGAGACTAAGCATCTTCTGAGGGAAACTGGTTTTAGACTTAGCATCTACTGAGGGAACCTGGTTTGAAACTTAGCATCTTCTGAGGGAACCTGGTTTGAAACTTAGCATCTTCTGAGGGAACCTGGTTTGAAACTTAGTATTTTCTGAGGGATCCTGGTTTGAAACTTAACATCTTCTGAGGGAACCTGGTTTGAGAGGTTCACTCAGAAGATAGAATTGGAGAAGGGAAGGATGGGAAGGTTCCTCAGAGACCGTCTAGTCCAGCCCTTGCTCACGCAGCTATCCATGTCTACAACAGCCCGGACAGATGGACCTCCAGCTTATGTTTTAGCGCTTCCAACGAAGGTGAATCCGCTACTTTCTGGAGAAACCAGTCTGAAGTCCCACCAAAATGATCCTCCTTGAATTTTAAAAGAGGGTTTCTTATCTTTTGGAAGAAACTTGCGAGTGATTTCCTTAACTCCCCTTTTTCCAATTCCACACAACCCTGCAGATCGCACAAGGACATTCCGAACAGATCATTGAATTTCTTGGCTGATTGTTAAGTAAAGCCAGGATGGGACAATAGGGGTTTCCCCGTTGAAAAGCAATGGCTCTATTTGTCTTTTAAAAATTTTTTATTTTAGAACATGTATATTGCCGCCTACTGGCACGTAGGGACTCAAGGCGGCTTACGCAGCTATAAAAACACCATGTTTTGCTTGCGGATAGGTAAAATCTGTCCTAAGGATGCGCGTTAGAGGAGAAATTGGCTTAATAAAATCTGGAGATTCAGTAGAAGAGAAATTTGTAGTTCAGGGTTAAAATGTGGAGTCCTCGATGCTCTGGGGGCTTGGCTCTTTTCTTGCAGATGTTTGTTTGCAAACTCCATTCCTTTCTAGCACTGATGATACGACCTAGTCAGATAATGAAATAATCTCCTCCTCCTCCCTCCTCCTTCTTCTTCCTCTTCTTCTTCTGCTTCTGGTCTTCCTCCTCTCCTCCTTCTTCTCCTTCTTCTCCTCCTCCTCCTCCTCCTCCTTCTTCTTCTCCTCCTCCTCCTCCTGCTCCTTCTCCTTCTTCTCCTTCTCCTCCTTCTCCTTCTCCTCCTCCTCCTCCTTCTTCTTCTTCTTCTCCTCCTCCTCCTCCTTCTTCTTCTTCTTCTTCTTCTTCTTCTTCTTCTTCTTCTTCTTCTTCTTGTCCTACTCCTCCTCCTCCTCCCCCCCCCCACAAACCAGACTCATTTCTAGCACTGATGAGGCTACCTAACTGAGCTATGAAAGTCTGCCAGAACACAGCCAAGGTCACAGAGCATCAAGGACCCCACGTTCCTCTCCCTCTCCTCCTCTTCCTCCCTCCTTCCTCCTCCCCTTCACAAACCATACTCCCTTCTAGCACTTCATTACCTAGTTGAGTAATGAAACGTCCACAAGAGAACAAGCTCAGAGAACACCAAGGACCACACATTCTGGAGATTGCCGGCCTACCATGTCCATCTATCCTCTGTCATTCCTAAACCATGTCAGCTCAGACTGTTGGGAGAGGGCCCTCCTCGGTCTCCTTCGGGAAAGCTCTGGCTTTTCTCTCGCCAAACGCAATATCTGGTTTTGCTACTAAAAGCCACGGAGAACTCTGGCTGATTTTCCCCAGATGGCAATCTAGGGTCAGCTGAGGAGGGTAGTAGGCGAGAGCCTCTACTCCCATTCCAGGAGGAAGCACCCACCCACCCATCCACTCACCCACCCATCCACTCAGTTGACTAAACCAAGCAATGACATTCTTGTCCATCTTGATTGCACAAGGCGGCTGATCCGCTGCTGGAGAACTTTGAATGAACTTGCTTCTGGCTTGCTGTAATGATTCCAGACATACGTTCGTTCGAGCATGCCGGGACTAAAGCCTGGGGCTGGGGCTGGGGCTGGGGGGGGGAGAGAGATTTATGAGGAGGGGTGGGAGAAGTCGAAGCTTCAGAACGAGACACAACTTGGCACTGCTTTAACTTGGGAAATTGGAAGGGATTGGAAACAGCTTCAAGGGCTCCAGGCATTTCCCTCCATCCACCTACCCCTGGGTCCCCCTCCCCCCCCCACACACCCCAGACCCAGATGCTGAGCTGGCTTAACGTGACAAATCATCTCTGTGCCAAGTTGAGTAGGGGTAATGCTCCGTTTCCAGTTAGACGAAGCAGTTTGGAGAGAGAGAGAGGACGGCGGCGGTTTTGAGTTTGCCAAAGCCTGTCCAAATGGCAAATTGGCTGCAGCTTTGGGAGGGAGGGAGGGAGGGAGGGAGGGGTCAGCATGGTGCCACTTGTCAATCATCCAGTGGAATGGTCGGTGGGAATGTCCTTGAGGTGCAAGGAGGAGGAAGAGCCCCAGCCAAAAGCAGTCATCTGATAAGAGACATCTCAGCCCACAGAAAGAAAAGGGGCGTGGGAAGCATCTCCTAAGGGATGCTGAGGAGAGGAGAGGAAATGGGAGTGGAGGGAGGGAAATAGAGAAGGGAAGGGGAAGGAAAGGAAAGGAAAGAGAGATAGAAAGAAAGAAAGGAAGACGGAGGAAGAGAGAAAGGAAGAGAGGCAGGGAGGAAAGGAAGAAAGAAAGAAAGAAAGAGATAGAGATAGAGAGGAAGACGGAGGAAGAGAGAAAGGAAGAGAGGCAGGGAGGAAAGGAAGAAAGAAAGAGAGATAGAGATAGAGAGGAAGACGGAGGAAGAGAGAGGAAGAGGGAGGGAGGAAAGAAAAGGAAAGGAAAGGAAAAGGATTTTTCTTTCTATTTAGATTTTATTCCTTCAGGAAAGGGAGAGAATAGAGAAAGGAAAGGAAAAGAGAAACGGAAAGTGAAAGGGAATAGAGAAAGGAAAAGAAAGGAGAGTGGAGGAATGAAAGAAGGGAATGAAAGGGAAGGGAAAAAGGAAAGGAGAGTGGAGGAATGAAAGGGAAAGGAAGGGAAAAAGGAAAGGAAAACCATGGTAATAAACAAATGGTTGTAAGCCGAGGACCACGCTTACTGGGAAGGGAAGGGGGGGGAAACTCCTGGATTTTGCGGTTGAGCTTAGCACAACCTCTTAATCTGCGAGGGTTTTGTTTTCTCGTTTTTTCTTTAAACACTTCCATTAATTAGGACACCTTGGGGGGGGGAGGCGGCGCAAGCAGCAACGGAGAGCCATTCATCGCTTGTTAATTTTATTAGCCAGCTGATGGGCGAAGGGAAGAAAGGAGAGAGAGAGGGAGGGAGGAGAAAAGAAAGCAAAGAGAAAAACAAAACGAAAGAGAAAACAAGAAGCCCAGTTTGGAAAGCTTCACAATCCCCCCCCCCCAACAAAAACAAAATCCGAGCTGGCACGGTGGGAACGTTGTCTAATGGCATCCCTAGGATAACTTAAATGCCAGGCTAAACACACACAGAGAGAGAGAGAGAGAGAGAGAGAGAGAGAGAGAGAGAGAGAGAGAGAGAGAGAGAGAGAGAGAAATAGCATTTCCCAGTGGGGAGCATCACGTGGGCCTGAGCATCATTTGCAGAGGCCCAGGAAGGTGTGTGTGTGGGGTGTGTGGAAGAGGCAACTTCATTAAGACGGGGCTTCAGCTTCTCTTGAGCTGGTGCCATGGTGATCACCAAAATTGGTGCTCCCCAAAGCTTTTGCTGGAAGCTGTTTATCTGGCCGAGAGGCAGCAGCAGCAGCGGTGGGAGGAAACGGTGGGGGGGGGCTGATGTTGGGATTTGGAGAGGTTGCAATTAATTAAACATCCTCTCCTCCATTTCCTCTCCTCTGCATTCTCCCAGGCGAAGGAGGTCTCGGGTGGGTTTCGCTTGCCAGCTTCCTGCAGCTCCTGGAGGGGCGCAGCGGATCGTAAATAATTCAGCTGGAGGCTCCTTCTGCGAACAGCCCACGTCTGGGAGTTGGGTAAAAAAGGGGGGGGAAAGCCCAGGAAGCAGAAGGAGATGGACCTAAAGGTTGGACACCCTGCACCTTGAACCCTTCATATGGGTACAAATAGTCCTCGACTTAGCGGCCGTTCATTTAGCGACCGTTCAAAGTTACAACGGCACTGGGGGGGGAAAGGGACTTAACGAGCATCGCAGATTCAAAAACACAGACGCTTTTGGCAAACGGGCTCACGTTGATGACGGCGGCGTCTCGGGGTCGGACGACCCTCCCCTTCTGCCACCTTCTGACACGCGAAGCCAGATTCACTTAGCAACCGCCTGACTCGTTCCGACGTCGGCAGGCATCCGCTTCACCATGGTGGCAAGAAAGGTCGTAAAGCGGGACAAAATTCACCCGAGGAACATTTCGCAGAGCAACGGAAAATCCGGGGCTTCGGCCCATTCCCACCGATAACGTGACTTTGTGTGCTTGACCAGGAAGACGCTCCTAAGTGTGTGTAAACCGTCCTAAGTCACTTTTCACAATGCAGTTCTAACTTTAGAGCAACCGCTGAATGGCGGAGGACTCCTCATATATAGGAACGCCTCCTCCTTTCTCTGCTTCCCCGACGGAGCCAAATAGGTGCAAAAAAAGTGTGTCTCGGCTCCGCACGCGATATGTCATTTTATGCCATGCGCACCTTCTGCTTCCTTCTCCGGTTGCTGTTTACCTTCAGAAGGAGAGGCTGAAATATGGGATGATCTCCGCTGTCAGCGTCCCACTCTGAGTAGGTAAAAGCAGACGGAAATATGCAACAGCCGAGAAGTCCAAGGCACATTCCCGTGTGAATCACTTGTGAGTTTGCACCAAAGAGTTGGCCTTGCAATCAAGCAGGTCATCCTGTCCCTAAGTTGCCCCCTCTTTTTCTGAGGCCCTTCCTCTGAAATCTACAAAAGAGCATCCAGGCAGAACATCTGGCCCAGCTGGAGAAGATAGGGACTTGAGGGATGAAGGTTGAGTAGCTCCCGGGCATAGCAGGGTGGAGGGTCCGTTCTCCGAGCTTGTGGATTGGTTTCCGAACGTTTCGTTACCAGGCTAGGTAACACCTTCAGTGGAATTTAGGGGATGTCACTGTTGTTGTTCCTTTGTTGAGGGTTCTTCTGTTCCTCATAAACAAAGGAACACCAACCCTGACTAGACTCCCAGTTCCTGGTGAATGGCCCAAAGTCACTTAGCCAGCAGGGAACTAGAACTCACTGTCTCCTGCTGATTGGCCTTAAGTCACCCAGCTTGCTTTCTTACCTAAGGCGGGACGAGACCTCACAGTCTCATGACGAATGGCCCAAAGTCACCTAGCTGGCTATTCATGCTTAAAGTGGAACTAGAACTCACTGGCTCCTGGTGATTGGCCCATTCTCACCCAGCCGGCTTTCCTGCTTAAAGTGGGACAAGAATTCCAAGTCCCCTGGGGGATTGGCCCAAAGTCACTCAGTCAGGTTACATGCCTAAAAGCGGGACTGGAACTCCCAGTCTCCCGATAACCGGCCCAAAGTCATCCTAAGATGGAACTAGAATTCACGATCTCCCGGTTTCTAGCCTTAACCGTGGGATTAAAACTGTTTTAACTATTTCATCCCAATTCTGTTTATGGGGATTGCTTTTTCCAAATGTATTGTGTTGAATCTTTGGCACGGTCTAATGTTCCCGTTCGAGACTGTACACCTGAGAAAATTCAACCATTTTCTATGTCCTTAGAGATGGAAAGAGAGAGGCGTGTCTGTGGAAGGAATC
Organism: Bothrops alternatus; assembly: GCA_034064705.1. Classification (NCBI taxonomy): domain Eukaryota; kingdom Metazoa; phylum Chordata; class Lepidosauria; order Squamata; family Viperidae; genus Bothrops; species Bothrops alternatus. The sequence continues at coordinate 12,446 of JARGCV010000744.1, read as the reverse complement.
CGAGAATCAGGAACAAGAATGCATTACAATAGAGGTGAAGCATTCCCTAAGGAAGAGTGTGTCCCTCTGTAATTAAGCCTCGCAGATTTTTTGCAAGCTACCTGGAGCAATTTGGAAGTAAGTCTCAGACATTTACAAAGCAAACCAAGAAATAATGATGTCTGGGCTATAATTCTCGGGTCGAAGATGACATGTGCCTGTTTGGGAATCTGAAGAAGGTGACCATTCAATTAATAGTTGCCATAGTGAATTCCAGGGGAAAAACAACAGATCTAAACAATTTCTGCCTTATTTCAAGCATCAGACAGTATAACTTGAACCGTCACACTTTCTGATTTGGATGAAGCTCCAGCCAAGGGACAAAGGGCTGTGTGTATATGTGTAGGAACACGGTAAAAAAAAGGAACATAACAATGAAATGGAGACATTGCCCCCTTTCTTTGCCACAAAAAATTAAGGCAGGACGTGGGCTGCAAGAATTTTCTTTGGATGGTTTTGATTCAGCCCCTCTGCCCTTATTGATGGAGCTGTTCTAATAAAAAAATAAAATGATTTAAAATAAATATAACTCAACTGGGTAATTGCCAGCATTCTCTTCTATTGCAATAACCTGCCCTCAATCAAAGATAAGCAGAATTCTGGCTTGAAAGCCTAGTCCCTTCCTTCCTTCCTTCCTTCCTTCCTTCCTTCCTTCCTTCCTTCCTTCCTTCCTTCCTTCCTTCCTTCCTTCCTTCCTTTCTCTGTCTTTCCTTCCCTCCCTCCCTCCCTCCCTCCCTGTCTTTTCATTCGTTCTTTCCTTTCTTTTTCTTAAATTTAACAACGCTACTCCAACTAGACATTCAGAATATAATTACAGTCCATGAAATCTGGGACTGCACACTTTGTGCTGAAAGATGCTTTTTTTTTTTTAATGTCCCTTGTGAATTTTCTTCCTATTTAGGGCATCCCTGAAAGATAATGGGGCATCCTGGAGTTTTTCCAGACCTGCTGGACTGATAGGGGGATATAATACTAATGCTGACTGCACCTCTAGGGAATCAGAAGAACAACACACACATCCAGTCTTTCAGGTCTCCTTTAGAGCAATGAAGTAGCCATTGGTAGTAGCTGCTGCTTGCTGCTGATAAGCACACGGCTTGCACCAGAGACAAATTCCTTGTGTGTCCAATAGCACATGGCCAATAAAGAATACCTTCTCTTCCCTTCCCTTCCCTTCCATTTTATTCTGTAATCTTATTTCTATTCTATTCTATTCTATTCTATTCTATTCTAGTCTAGTCTAGTCTAGTCTAGTCTAGTCTAGTCTAGTCTAGTCTAGTCTAGTCTAGTCTAGTCTATTCCACTCCACTCCACTCCCTTCCATTTTATTCTGTAATCTTATTTCTATTCTAGTCTAGTCTAGTCTATTCTGGTCTGGTCTAGTCTAGTCTAGTCCATTCCACTCCACTCCACTCCTTTCCATTTTATTCTGTAATCTTATTTCTATTCTATTCTATTCTATTCTATTCTATTCTATTCTATTCTATTCTATTCTATTCTATTCTAGTCTAGTCTAGTCTAGTCTAGTCTAGTCTAGTCTAGTCCAGTCCACTCCACTCCACTCCACTCCACTCCACTCCACTCCACTCCCTTCCATTTTATTCTGTAATCTTATTTCTATTCTATTCTATTCTATTCTATTCTGTTCTGTTCTGTTCTGTTCTGTTCTGGTCTGGTCTGGTCTGGTCTGGTCTGGTCTGGTCTGGTCTGGTCTGGTCTGGTCTGGTCTATTCCACTCCACTCCCTTCCATTTTATTCTGTAATCTTATTTCTATTCTATTCTATTCTATTCTATTCTATTCTATTCTATTCTATTCTATTCTATTCTATTCTATTCTATTCTATTCTATTCTATTCTATTCTATTCTGGTCTGGTCTGGTCTGGTCTGGTCTGGTCTGGTCTGGTCTGCTCTGCTCTGCTCTGGTCTGCTCTGGTCTGGTCTGGTCTAGTCTAGTCTAGTCTAGTCTAGTCTATTCCACTCCACTCCACCCCCAACTCCACTCCACTCCACTCCACTCCACTCCCTTCCATTTTATTCTGTAATCTTATTTCTATTCTATTCTATTCTATTCTATTCTATTCTATTCTATTCTATTCTATTCTATTCTATTCTATTCTATTCTATTCTATTCTATTCTATTCTATTCTATTCTATTCTGGTCTGGTCTGGTCTGGTCTGGGTCTGGTCTGCTCTGGTCTGCTCTGGTCTGGTCTGGTCTGGTCTGGTCTGGTCTGGTCTGGTCTGGTCTAGTCTAGTCTAGTCTATTCCACTCCACTCCACCCCCACTCCACTCCACTCCACTCCCTTCCATTTTATTCTGTATTAGTATCTTAATTCTATTCTATTCTATTCTATTCTATTCTATTCTATTCTATTCTATTCTATTCTATTCTATTCTATTCCATTCCATTCCATTCCATTCCATTCCATTCCATTCCATTCCATTCCATTCCATTCCATTCCAGACTAGAATAAAAAAAAAAAGGCTTGGTTAGACTCACTCCTGTGTCTCTCTGGTTCACTTTTATTATTCCCCACTGTTAGTTTACTGCTTTTCACCCGCCACCTCGTGTCAGCAGACCTGGGATCCTTGCCAACGAAGCATAAAGCCAAGGGTCTTCCCAGCTGGGCAAGTCGCGCCAGAATGTTGACATAATCAGGGATATTCAACATCTTGCCAAAATGCGGTTGTGTTTACATGCCTGGGGTCAGAGAACAAGTAACAACACGGTTCTCTCTCTCTCTCTCTCTCTCTCTCTCTCTCTCTCTCTCTCTCTCTCTCTCTCTCTCTCTCTCTCTCTCTCTCTCTCTCTCTCTGGTGGGCACGTGACTGCCCAGAACACACAACCCCCCCCAGGAGATTTTAAAAGCTTGGCGATTTCTTAACCTACCAGGTCCTGATGCGAAAAAGGGTGGGTTAGCTCAAGAGCAGTGAGATGTTACACAGTCTTGCAACTTAAGAGGGTCTAGGAAAGGAAAGGACTCCGGCGTGACCTGATAGCAGTTGTCCAATACAGGTGGTCCCCGCCTTAAAAGCCGTTCACTTAGTGACCGTTCAAAGTCACGACGGCCCCGAGAAAAGGGGACTGAGGACCATGTTTCACACTTACGACCTTTGCAGCCTCCCCGCGGTCACGTGATCAAAATTCAGACACTTGGCAACCAGTTCCTCTTTACGACAGTTGCAGCGTCCCCGGCAGTCCCGCGATCCCCTTTTTGCAACCTTTTGACAAGCAAAACAGATTCGCTTAACCATGTTCCCAATGTGTCACTTAACAACTGTGTCAAGAAAGGTGTTCAAAATTCCCTTAACGAATGCGCTCAGAAATTCTGGGCTCACGTTGTGGTGGTTTAAGACCCCCTGTATTTGAGGGGGTCTCTTGCCGAGAAGAGAGGGCTGATCTGTTCTCCAAAGCACCTGGGTGGGGGATAAGCGATGGGTTCAGATTCCTCCGACGAGGAGCAAGTAAAATATGTACATGAAATACTCAACGTTCAGTCTCCTTCGGTGACGTTCTTGGGTGTTTTCACCTAACACGGGTGATTTCCAACCCGTTTCTTTGTTGAAGGCAGGGGTTCTCAACCTTGGCAACTTAAGACTTGTGGACTTCAATTCCCAGAATTCCTCAGCCAGCCAAAGCTGAGTTGAAGTCCACAAGTCTTAAAGTTGCCAAGGTTGAGAACCCCTGGTAAGGCATTTGAAAGGAACAAGGTGGGTGGGGGAGAAAGGGAATGTGAATCTCACAGTGAGGAAGAATGTGGATTTGCGTGTTTTAGCCTAGGCTGATTTCTACGAAGAATTGCTGTTCGTGGAAGAATTACGAAGGTCAGTAGTAGGGTAAGGAGACCCAGAACAGGCTGCGTCTTGGTGGAAAGTAAGCCTGGATGAGATCTAACCCAGCTTTCTCCAATCTCCTAGACCTCAACTGCCAGGATTCCCCAGCCAGCCTGCTGGTCAAGACACTTTGGCCAAGGCTAGTGAAGAAGCCCACCACTCTTAGCAGCCCACCAGTGTGAATCAATCCTACGCTCGGTTGCCAGGAAATACCTTGGCACTTACACAAGGGCAACGCTTGTTCCCTACACCGTCCTCATGAATGTGAACCTCAGGTAGCTGGTTCTCCTGGGAGGAGGGGGGGAGGAGGAGGAGGAAGTCCTTGAGTTTTAGTGGACAGCAGGATCTGGAGGAGTCTTTTGTGTGTCACTCAGGAAAGTTTCTTGAAGATCTGAGAAAGGAAGGGAAAAAGTTGATGGAAGGAGGGGTCATAAAAAAATCTGTACTAAATTGAGAGTAATGTTAGCTGCCTCTCCTTTTATTTTATTTTTTTTGTTCTCTTTTTCTTAGTTGCCTTCCCTTTCTTTTGATCCTCATTTGCTTTGCTTCTCCCTTTTTTCTTCCTTCCTTCCTTTTTTCTTTCCTTCCTTCCTTCCTTGTTCTTTCTCCCTCCCCTCCTTTCTTTTCCTTCCTTCTCTTTTCCTCTCCATCTTCCTTCCTTCCTTCCTCACTGTCTTCTTACTCTCTTCTTTCTTTCTTTCTTTCTTTCTTTCTTTCTTTCCTTCCTTCCTTCTTTTTTTCTTTCCTTCCTTCCTTCTTTCCTTCCTTCCTTCCTTCCTTCCTTCTTTCTTTCTTTCTCTTTTCTTTTTCTTTCTTTCTTTCTTCCTTCCTTTCCTTCCTTCCTTCCTTCCTTCTTTCCTTCCTTTCTTCTTTCTTTCTTTCTTTTCTTTTTTCTTTTCTTTCTTTCTTTCTTTCTTTCCTTTCTTCCTTCTTTCCTTCTTTCCTTCTTTTTTCTTTCTTTCCTTTCTTTTTTTCTTTCTTTCTTTCTTTCCTTCCTTCCCTTCCTTCTTTCCTTCCTTCCTTTCTTCCTTCTTTCTTCTTTCTTTTCTTTCTTTTCTTTCTTTCTTTCTGTTTCTTTCTCTCCTTGTCTCCCTCCCTCCCTCTCTCTCTCCCTCCCTCCCTCCCTTCCTCCTTTCCCAATATCACCCTGCATTCCAACTGGGGAAATCGTCTCTATTTCAAGTTCCCTCTGCCTGAATCGAGCCAAAAAAAAAAAAAAAAGTTGCAGAGAGAGACAGCCATGGACCATAGTCCCGGGCAGACCTTTTCTCCTTCCTTGCTGACAGTAAAATATTTTTGATCTTGTTTCCTGCAGTCTGAGGAGGACTCTGATGGATTGCTATAGCAACAGGGGCACCGCAGGGACTGCATACTAAGCAGAATTGGCAGAAAGGCAACGGAGCAACGTGTTAATAATGCAAGCCCAAGGCTTGCTCAGCGCATCCCCGATGATGCAAAGGAAGGCTGTTCTCATCTGCTGCAGCCAAAGCTTGCCACCAGTGCAGTCCCTGCTGACAGAAAGGGGGAGGCTGGCAATTAAAAACAGCAAGACGGGCATCTTAGCTGGTAAGATTTGACAGCTGCAATATAGACTCTGTTATCGTTATCATTATCCCTGGAGGTTTTTTTTTTATATATATAAAAATTTTTATTAAAACAATTGACTTAAACATGGGATCATATTAAGAAGCCATCATTATAGAACCTGTAATACAACTCTAAGTATTAGTCTTTGTAGACGTCTGACTTGGTAAACATTCTTCACTCCTCACTTCAAGCCTCAACTATATACCTGTTACATTTTATCTTTTGTGATCCCTAACCAAAAAATCCTGAGTAGAAATTCAATAATCTGAGGTGGAAATTCACTCCGCTTTTTGAATATTATAGCAATCATCATTAAACATAAGATCATATTAAGAAGCAATCATCATAGAACACAACATACAACATTAGGTATTAGTCTTTGTAAACGTCTGGTTTGGTAAAATTTTTCCCACCTCACGTCAAGCCTCAACTATGTGCCTGTCACATTTTATCTTTTATGATCCTACAAAAAAACAAAACAAAAACCCTGAGGTAGAAATTCAGTAACCTGAGGTGGAATTCTATCCGCTTTTTCAATATTAAAGCCATCAACATTAAACATAAGATCATATTAAGAAGCAATCATCATAGAACACAGCATACAACATCAGGTATTAGTCTTTGTAAACGTCTGGTTTGATAAACATTCCTGGAGGTTTTTAAGAAGAGATCCGGGACAACCCCTTTGTCTGAAATGATATAGGCTCTCCTGCTTGAGCAGGGGCTGGACTAGAAGACCTCCAAGGTCCCTTCCAGCTCCTATTCTGATTCCAATACACAGTTACTTGTTTTCTGATTACTGCCAGGCCTACGTCGCTCTGATTCTCCGCCTGGACTTGTTGCTTCCGTTATAACATGCTCTGGTTTGTACAGGTAGTCCTCGTCTTACGACGGTGTTCATTCATTCAGTCACCGCTCAACGTTACAACGGCACGGAAAGCAGCAGCTTATGACTATTCTCCCCACTTAAACCAGCCTGGCAGCATCCCCGTGGTCAAGATCCAGACCCTTGGCAAACTGGTTCATATTTATGACGGTCGCCGTGTCTCCCTGGTGGGGGGGTTCACACGACCCCCTTTTGCACCTTCTGACAAGCAGAGTCAAGATTCCCCTTAGCAACTGCGGCAAGAGAAAGGTTGCGAAAATGGGGCAAACCCCCCCCATTTTGGGCTCAGATGATCGTTTCCTCCTGGACTCGGTGCTTTCTGTTGTAGCTCGTCCCGGGCTGCATTCAAAGTCAACCAGAGCTTAAGACAACCCACCCAAAATATCATTTGGAGAGGGAGAGAGAGAGAGAGGGAGGGCAGTCTCCTTCCTTTGTGGCTGAGCAGCTCAAACGGCCCCCACCTGCCTTATTTTATAAGGGTCAGATCCTCACCTGAAGCCCTACCTGGAAATGGGGTGGGTTGAACCCCAGATGGTGCAAAGAGCTGAGGCTTTTACTCCTGAATTATTATTATTATTATTACTCTTCTTCTTCTTCTTCTTCTTCTTCTTCTTCTTCTTCTTCTTCTTCTTCTTCTTCTTCTTCTTCTTCTTCTTCTTCTTCTTCTTCTTCTTCTTCTTCTTCTTCTTCTTCTCCTTCTCCTTCTCCTCCTCCTCCTTCCTCCTTCCTCCTCCTCCTCCTCCTCCTCATCTCCTCCTCTTCCTCCTCCTCCTCCTCCTCCTCTTCTTCTTCTTCTCCTCCTCACTCTCCTCCTCCTCCTCCTCCTTCTCCTCCTCCTCATCTCCTCCTCCTCCTCCTCTTCTTCTTCTTCTCCTCCTCATCTCCTCCTCTTCCTCCTCCTCCTCCTCCTTCTCCTCCTCCTCTTCTCCTCCTCCTCCTTCTCCTCTTCTTCTTCTTCTCCTCCCTCATTCTCCTCCTCCTCCTCCTCCTCCTCCTCCTCCTTCTTCTCCTCCTCCTCTTCTTCTTCTTCTCCTCCTCATCTCCTCCTCTTCCTCCTCCTCCTCCTCCTTCTTCTCCTCCTCCTCTTCTCCTCCTCCTCCTCCTCCTCCTCCTCTTCTTCTCCTCCTCATCTCCTCCTCCTCCTCCTCCTCCTCCTCCTCCTCCTTCTTCTTCTGCCATATCTGTTATCGGACGTTGGCGATCATGTTTTTATCAGCAGCCGCACGAAAAAGTGCTGCTGAGTTTGGTCCAAACCAAAAGGGGGATCACTTTTTCCCTGAGATTTGGAAGCCACGATGTTCTTCTTCTGCCTGGACCTCCTTCGCCTTCCATCTTTCCCTGGAGGATTAAATGGCGCATGCCGTATTTTTCTGGGTGTCGCATCACGTGCCCGAGGGATTCTAACTTCATTTTTTTTTTAATGGTTTGGATGATTTCCTGTGGCTTTCCCAGCCTGAATTGGGAATTGTTAATTCTGAACATCAGGCCAGGGGTCTCGTTGGCTCAGGAGGGGGAAAGTGAATCAGTGCCTAGCAGAGAACCAGCCCAAGGACTGAACTGGATTTAAGCTTTTCTCTTGACCCACCCACGGCTTTCCCAATTGCCTCTCCTCAAAGGCCAAGGACAGGCTTTCCAGCGAGAAGAAAGTGATTTAATTCTCTCTCGTGTGTCAGGAGGAAGCATTCCCAGCCTTCTTCATCCTTTCTGAGTCTCTGCCCGCTTTTCCCAGATGCTGAATCGGGAGTTTTCTGCATGCGAAGCGATGAGTAACGGGTTTTTGTGTGTGTGTGTGTAAAATTGATTGGAAACATTTGTGCGCCCCCTTCTCACCTATAAACCAAAGTGGTTTCTAATTGAAGCTCGTTGTTCCGAGGGAGCGCGATGCTCCTTGGGCTTGGTAGGGAAAAAGGTGCAGAAGAGGTGACTTTTTGGGGGGAGGAGGAAGAGGAGGAGGAGTTGTTGGTTGTTGTTTCGTAATAATGATGGAGGAGGAGGGCAAGGAGAAGGAGGAGAAGGGAGGAGGAGGAGGAGGAGGAGGAGGAAGAGGAGAAGGAACCAACAAAGGAGAATATTTGTATCTCGGGGTTGAAATGAGGGGTGCTCTCTGAGCTTGGTGGTTTTCTTGCAGACATTTCACTACCCAACTAGGTAACATCATCAGTGCTAGAAGGGAGGGAGGGAGAGATGGAGGAAGGGGAAAGGAGGAGGGGGGAGGAGGAACAAAAAAAAAGAATATTTGTCCCTGGTGCTCTCTGAGTTTGGTGGTTTCCTTGCAGACATTTCACTACCCAGCTAGGTAACATCATCAGTGCTAGAAGGGAGGAGGAGGAGGAGGAGGAGGAGGAGGAGGAGGAGGAGGAGGAGGAGGAGGAGGAGGAGGAGGAGACGAACAAAAAAGAAGAATATTTGTCCCTGGTGCTCTCTGAGCTTGCTAGTTTCCTTGCAGACATTTCACTACCCAGCTAGGTAACATCATCAGTGCTAGAAAGGAGGAGGAGGAGGAGGAGGGAGGAGGAGGAGGAGGAGGAGGAGGAGGAGGAGGAGGAGGAGGAGGAGGAGACGAACAAAAAAGAAGAATATTTGTCCCTGGTACTCTCTGAGTTTGGTAGTTCCCTTGCAGACATTTCACTACCCAGCTAGGTAACATCATCAGTGCTAGAAGGGAGTGGGGTTTGGGCTCTGTTTATATCCTAGTGGCTTGCCCTGTCAATGTTAGTGGAGCAGTCTTGACGTTCCTTTGGTTGGGCTGTTTACTATTAGCTTGTTTGGCAGTTCCTCGACTGGGGTATTGTTTACTTGATTGTTGGTCCAATGTTAACCTTAGTGTCACCCTATGCTCATCTGAGTGTTGTTCCCTGGTAGGGAGGCGGGGTCTGTGTGTGTGTGTTTTTGATCTCGTCCTTCCCTTTTTTGGCTTGTTGATTGTCTCTTTCCCCAGTAGGTAGATATTGTTTATGTCTCTGTATCCGTGGATGGCTGATTTGCCAAAGATGGCCAGGCTTCTAGAAGTTTCCCCTAGCACTTTTGAGATTCGGCTTGGTCTAAGATGGTCAAAGTGGCCCACTCGAAACAATGGTTCATAGGACAACGATGACATCCACTGGGGAAAACAACAACCACAAAACCCAACCCCTCCTTGGGCTCTTTTGTGAGAAACTCGATCTAGGCAAGGCAACAGATTCCGGCCCTGCATCCCTTGGTGCACTTCTGGGGCACGGGCTTTTGTTCCCGCTGCCCTTTTGACCTCGGTCTCCTTCCATGTGGGTCAGGCTTGGCAGCGGGGGTCTCCATGACAACCCCTAATGTATGCCATCGCTCGGTGGGCCTGCCTTTGCTCTCATTAAATTTCAATGACTTTCCTGGGGCCCCGGACGTGTAATTAATATCCAACACATGGTCTTCGTCAGGATAAGGTTGAAGCAGGAAGAATTTTGGGGGTGGAATGGGGAGAAGAGCGATGGGGTTTTAGCCTCTGAGCATTTTGGAGCAAAATAAAAGAGAGAGAGAGAGAGAGACCCTGGCAAAGGCGAACAGAAGCCGAGTTAGAGCTTACGGATTTCATTTCAGTCTGCCACGCTTGGAAATAGGGAAGGAAAAAAGGAAAGTAGAAGATGACCGGCAAGGCAGGTTGCTCCCTCGCTGGAGATGTTTAAAAAGAGAGTCCTCCAAAATGGGGTAGGGTCTTCTGCTGGAGCAGGGGGCTGGACTAGAAGATCTCCGAGGTCCCCTCCAACTCTCTTATTCAAGGTGGTGTGGAGCTCAATCACAGCTGCGATGGAGTACCGTTAGAAGACCAGGATGGAGACAGATTCTCCTGGAGAAAACTCAGTGAAAAATCCATGTAGCAATAGAAGAGAATATTTGTTGTTTGGGATTGAACGGTGGGGTCCTTGGTGCTCTCTGAGCTTGGTTGTTTTCTTGCAGATGTTTTAGGACCCAACTTAACATCATCAGTGCTAGAAGGGAGTGAGGTTGGAGCAGGAGGAGGAGGAGGACTGTGGGGTCCTTGGTGCTCTCTGCACTTGGTCATTTTCTTGCAGGCGTTTCATTATCCAAACTAGGTAACATCATCAGTGGTAGAAGAGAGTGGGGTTTGCACTGATGATGTTATCTAGCTGGGTCATGAAACATCTGCAAGAAAACGACCAAGGGCAGAGAGCACCAAGGACCCCACAGTTGTTGTTGTCGTCGTCCTCCTCCTCTTCTATCTGCAAATCCCACTCCCTTCTAGCATTGATGATGTTACCCACTGATGTTGGGTAATGAAACATCTGCAAGAAAGCAAGCAAGCTCAGAGAGTGCCTAGGACCCCATAGTCCTTCTTCCTTCCTTCCTTTCCTTCCTCCCTCCCTTCCTCCCTTCCCTTCCCTTCCCTTCCCTCCCTCTCTCCCTCCCTCCCTCCATAAATTCCACTCCTTCCCAGCACTGATGATACTACCTAGTTTGGGTAAGGAAACATCTGCGAGAAAGCAAGCAAGCTCAGAGAGTGCCTAGGACCCCATAGTCCCTTCCTTCCTTCCTTCCTTCCTTCCTTCCTTCCTTCCTTCCTTCCTTCCTTCCTTCCTTCCTTCCTTCCTTCCTTTCCTTCCTCTCTCCCTTCCTCCCTTCCCTTCCCTTCCCTTCCCTCCCTCTCTCCTTCCCTCCCTCCATAAATTCCACTCCTTCCCAGCACTGATGATACTACCTAGTTTGGGTAACGAAACATCTGCAAGAAAACAAGCAAGCTCAGAGAACAGCCAGGACCCCACAGTCCTCTTTCTCCTCCTCTCTGCAAACCCCATTTTCTTCTAGCACTGATGATGTTACCTAATTGGGTAATGAAACGTCTGCAAGAAAACAAGCCAGCTCAGAGAACAGCCAACCATGGGCTTACAAATCATCTTTATTGGAACACAAAAAAGCCCTGCATCATTACTGAGATAATAGTTGGGTAATGGATTCTCATTTTCCACTTTCTCCGTATACAACTTCTCTATGTGCTGGCTGGGGGATTCTGGGAGTTGAAGTCCCCGCATCTTCAAGTTGCTAAGGTTGAGAAACACTGTCAACAGAATAACAGGTGGAAGGGACCTTAAGAGGTCTTCCTAGCCCATTCAGAGAAGATGCCCAATACAATGAGATCCTAAAGCCAGTTCAGGGTCAGGTCAAGGCTTTCAGCCCTTGCTCTGAATAGGCAAACTCCTTCCTTCCTTCCTTCCTTCCTTCCTTCCTTCCTTCCTTCCTTCCTTCCTTCCTTCCTTCCTTCCTTCCTTCCTTCCTTCCATCCATCCTTCCTTTTAAAAAAGGAAGACTGATCAATTATCCTTGAAATAAATGCAACCACAGGAAGGAAAGTGACTTTTTTACTGTAGGGCGGATATTTACACGAATCATTTCCCCTTCTCTCTTTGATTCAGGATTCAGCTTTTAACACAAGATAAATGAGAATTAATCGCCAGGTGCCATCAGGGGAACGAAGGCTTCCAGACCCAAGAGTGTGGGTAAAGGGCCACCCAAGACAGCGGCTTCTTGGCAAGGGAAAAATATCAGTATATATTTGCCCGACCGCAATTTTTTATCGGCCAGGATGCCTGGGGTCTAAACAGGGAAGATCTTGCAAGCTTACCTTCCTCTAGGGGACCCCCATTATATTTCCTAATGAGACTTGTTTCATTAGCCGGGGAAGCAGAAGCTGGTCCTAATTAAAATTAAATTAGGGCCTCTTTGAACGCTGGCACTGGGTGCCGGAGTTGTTAATTTTTTTTCCCCTTTATATCTTCCACAAACAAGATCGGGCCAAAAGATCAAGGGAAACACAGGCCACTGGTGTGAATGATGTCTTATTCCTACTATAGCAGTGTTTTGTTTCTGTTTAAGGAATGAATGAAGCTGGAGGAAGAGAGCAAGAAGTGGTGCAAATGACCCAAGAGTGTTAGTTTCACTCCTTTTTGGTGCCCCACTGGGGTGGCCACTTTCTTCAAAGGGAAGCAGAGTCCCCACAGAAGCTGGGGTTCAACAGTGGGGTCCTTGGCGCTCTCCGAGCTTGGTGGTTTTCCGGCAGACATTTCATTACCCAACTGGGTAACATCATCAGTGCTAGAAGGGAGTGGGGTTTGCA